>JABYQQ010000021.1:600000-775439 GCA_022605405.1 Earliella scabrosa | reverse complement strand
ATCCGACTCCGAGTTCCCCTCCCAACCCCCCGCAGCCCTCCCATGCCCCTGCGCAACCTCCAGGGCGCAACTAATTCGGTGCTGATGTTCAGGCTATGCACGATGAGCGGCGGGCGGTGGTTGGCACAGAGTGGCTATAGCTGAGACTACTAAAACACATTGGCGGACGTCAACGATCCGGGATTAATCAAGGCCAGAACAGAAAATAACAGAAACAGAGCGGGACCACCACTGACCAGGCCGGCGCAAAGGTACGAGCAAAGAATATGTATGGTGAAAAAGGGAAGAGAACTGAAAGAGAAAGGTATAAACATACGGCGAGTATACGAGTACGCTAGCGACAAGAGACAAGAGTCGTCGGGTGACAGGGAGAGGACTCGGACAGCACATAGAACAACAGAAATACACGAGGAGGGAGCGTGCAGATTCAGATTCAAACAAATTCAACATATCCGGATCGCGGAGGGCACGCCGGGGTCGTAGACCGGTCCGTGGATTAGAAAGCGCACGAGTACAGCGAGAGGGAGGCGAGGGACGTCTAGAGGGCATGGCATGGCGGGGGGCGTTGAGGCATGAGAGCGCAAGTTCGTAAGGGAGGTGGGTATCACAGGAGACACAGCGGTGTCGCGGCGAGACGCGCGCGCGGCACCCATGTTCCACAGCTTGAAAGCTCGGAATAGGGGCGGCGTCCACAGACATACGCGCAGCGTCGGCGCGTTACCGCGGGTAGTAGACCTCATCCTCCCACGATTCTGCGGAAGGCGAGCGACAACATGTCAGCAAACGTCACGGATACGAGCGGTGCACGAGCGGGAGGGGGCGGGGACGTGTAGAGTGAGAAGCCGGAGACGCACCTTCCGTAATGCTTCGCCATGCGAGGTAGAGCAGGCCGACGGCGGCCGTCTCGAGTATCGTGGCGATGAACGATCCGTCCACCTTGCGCGCAGCACCCTACGACACGGCCGTCAGCGACACAGCACAAGTCATGATGCGCAGCGAGCGCAAGGGGACGGGAGCAAGACGCACATTACAAATGACCCTGCTCAGCAAGAAGAAGTCAAGCTGGCTGAGGACAAACAAAACCGCAGCCAGACCGTAGTACCACATCGGGCGTAGCTCGTTGAGCATCCCGAGCACGACATAGGTCATGATAATGAAGTAAATAATCGCGGCGCTATGGACATGGCAACTCAACGTGAGATACAGGTTCGGGGCAGTGAAAGGGGACAGAGACACTCACGCGCCCGGCCAGATGCTGGTCAAAACGAAGAGAGGAATGCTGTGAAGGGCCTCGGGTGGATTCGAGGGTCCGAACGTGCCGGTGAACGAAAAGCCGACATCGAGTGCGATGTAAGTTGTCGCAGCGAAGAAGGCGGCTGCAAAGAAGTCGAAGGGCTGGGAAATGGCGGTTAGCAAAGATCACCCTTGTCCCTTCAGTGGTCCTTGAGCGGACGAGGTAGCGCATGACGAGACCGATCCACGCTGGAATCGTCTGGAGCAAGGGGTGAAAGCGAGGGAGGAACAAGATGCACTCACAAGTAGTGAACTGATAGTCCCGTCTTCCACAACCTGCGTGCTGACGATCGCGTTTCCGAGCAACGCCCAGAACGTGGCGGCAACGAAGCCCGCATGGACAGCAGTGATAGCTGTGAGGGCTGTTGACCCTTGCTCGAGGAAGGACCCGGTGGTGATGAGCTGGAGGGGAAGGGTGACGAGGTAGAAGATGAGGAATATTCGGAACTCGACCCGACCTGAGGGCATACATGTTAGCAGAGTGCGGTAACGCGGAACAGAGTCAGATATGGAACAGTATCCCGTAGGCAGAACACGAGATGTACTAGCAGTACAGGGCGCGGAGGGAGCAAGGCGCGATGCAAACCGAGTCGACCGCGTCGTTTCCGCTCCGGGACTTAGTGACGGCAGTCAACCAGCGAGCACGAGGCCACCATAGATACACCAAACACATCACCTAGTAGGCTCTCGTATCCCGCGCACATGCCCCGCTCTCGCGAAGGCGGTGGTCTCGCGAACAGCTCGTCACAGCCCGGCGTGTGCCCGTAACGGGGCTACACGACTGCCGGAGCGGCGGGTTCTGACGATCTTGACACTGCCCATGCTCAGTCTCACATGAGCGTTCATCCACTCTCTCGACCGACCGACCGCACCATCGGGTCGACCACCTAGTCTAGGCGGCTCCTGGCGTCGGAAAAGGAAAACTCGAAACCATAACGGCATGTGGGAGCATAGCGCGCAGGTCTCGACGCAGCCGCAGTGGCCAGCAGGCTTGTGGCGAGGCGAACACAAGCACGCTGGCCGGGACTCAAGCGGCCGGACGCGAGGGCTGACTTCGGCCGTCTGCTTTGAACCGAGCCTGTGACATCATGAACGAACATGAAGAGGCTCGGTTCAGAGCGTGAGGATGAGGGAGGGCTTCGCGGGCCAGAACGTTCGACACCATTCTTCGTGGCGTGTAGGAGGGACCGCCCTGCAGAACACTACGCCGCACGGGCTCTGGAGAACGGGCAGTGACTCGAGTTGGTAGCGCTGGGCGAAGATATCCGGGGAGCCGACTTCAAGCCCAACCGTCACCGCCTCCATCGGGCGGGGCCAATTCGCCACGTCTCCAACCCCCGCAAGCCGTGACAGGCACGAACCAGCGAGATGGCGTCCGTGCGCGGGAGGGCCGCACAGCGAGACCGCGTCGGTATACGAGAAGGATGTTAATCACGCCAATCAAGCGCATGATGTCGCTCTGCAACTTGATTGACGTGTCGAAAGCAAACACGAAGTGCGGGGGGTGATAGACGTCGTCTTGCGCACGAGAGGGAGGAGCGCGAACGCCACGGAGGAGCAGCAAAAGCAAAGCGATAGCGGTGGGAATAGGAAGTAGGATGGGCGCGAAGAAGGGAAAGAGGACGCTTAACGGAAGAGAGAGCAGAAAGACTCACCGACGGCCGCTCTCCTACGACTGGTCCAGAAGATGAGGAGGAGGACGAAGATGATGCTGAGGCCCGACGCGATGATCTGGGCGATGTTGGCCAGCGAGCCATCGTTGCCGACGCGGGGGATGCCACAATCTGGGTTGATGCCGACGGGCGCAGAGGACGAGTCGGCGGAGACCCCGGTGAGCACGGACGAGTCGTGTGTTTGGAGCTGTGGGATGGCATCGTTGGTGCTGAGCAGGGGCGAGAGAGGAAGTTGAAGCGAGAGCGAGGCGTACCTGGCGGTAGAAGAGGTTGCACCACGGGTACGACGGCACTGTTGTGCACAGCGGCCGCAAGTCCCCAAAGCTAGTCATCCCGACCGACTGCGAGCTGCGTATGCGACGGCGGCGGACGCGAAGGCGACGGCGACGGCGGCGAGGAGGAGGAGGAAGAGGGCGAGCGGGGTATCCTGACTGGACGAACGACAACAGAAACTGAAAAGAGCGAATGAGAATTTGATCCCACGCAGCGCGAGGCACGGCCCCGCCCACGAGGCTCCCGTCACCCCGCCTTGATCGCCCCGCCTCCCGTCGCCGCTCACCTTCTCGACACCGTCCAGGGTGGTCTGCTCGTCGTCCCACACTGCCAGCAGTACGTGTCTGTTCACCGTCAAGGCTGATGAGCTTCCAGTCGCGAGCGGTGACGAGCAAAACAAGAGTTACCCGTTCAGCGCCTGTTCTAACCCCGTTCCAACGCCATCACCAACCTTCGCTGCTTCCCACACCGTCACCCACCGCAGTTCTTCCGACGCTCGTCCTCGACTTCTCGCTTCTCCCACTCGGCCAACTTCCCATACAGCCTTCGTCGTGTTCTCCATCTTGCGAGTCGCAAGGGTCCGGCGAGCTCAGGATATCCCTCGATTCACGCCACCGCCGTCACCCAACGGTCACCATGACCATCGCGGCTAACGTGTAGTGTGGGACCACGTCCAGGTATGCAATCATATCTTGCGAATTTGTCGAGCGATGTTCTCCATATGTATCATCGCCGAGTAGTTTGGGTCGTGCTCTCCCAATGCTACAGTGTACATAATGTTATCGTCATACCCTTTTGAGCTGACTTTGCTCTGACCCTGGGGCCTGCTGCCACATCCTCCCGCTCGCTCTTAAACCCTAGCATTGCCGCTTCTCAACGATCCGAAAGTCTTGACGGACAGATCGTCAAGAACAAGATGTCCGTTTCTGCCATGGTGTCGAACGGCTACGGATGACCGTATCAATCTAGTTACTGGTAAGAGAGCGACGCCATGGATCATATCACCGACGTGATTGAATCGCCATGTCGTTCTTTAGGCCGCTATTGAAGCTTATGTCCTCTGTTTTAGGCATGCAGTGCGTCGCGACCTGTACTACGAGGTCGAATACCACCTAGCGCTGCAGCTCCTGCAACCTGGCTCGACCTGTTTCTATCTCCCTGTTGCCGAACCTATCTCGCAAGCGTGGTGGGACACACAGGGTAGACCGTAGGACGACCCCACACCAGTACTTGTAGCCTTCACCTTCACCCCACCACGACCGCGCTCTGCAGAATGAGCAGAGCACGCACTAGCACACACGCACGTATACGTACAATACACACGAACACATTCAGAGCCAGACTGTACGACACAGCACGAGAACGAGAACGGAGGGGGCAGTACTACTGTACGCAGCGCATGACGCAGTACATATCTAATAAGATAGATGGCTAGATGGCGGGTAGCGACAACAGCGATGAGGATGGAGATCGGGATGGAGACAAGCGAACAGGTGCGAGGGCGGGGGGATTGAGGATTAAGACGAAATAGAAGAGACGAGAGCGGCCAGCCAACCCAAAAATCGCTATAGATACACGAAAGGCACGGATGACTGCTGGACACGCATCACACAAAGTCTGCCCGCTGCAGGTTGTGCCGCAGAACTCCGTCGCGGACTGTGGACGCGCAACCAAAGTGACATGAGCGACTGTCCCGAGCGACGAGCGAAAGCAGACGACACTTACCCGAAGCCAGTGTCGACGCAGTCGCCTTCGTGTCCTACAGCACAGCGCACGCACGATCAGCAACTACACACGACTCCCAACGCAGCAGAGCACTCACGATCGCCGTCGTCACGTATCCGTAGAACGGCCGCCCAGGCTGGGGCGAATACTCGCGCTGCTGGTCACGGAACTTCTGATGCAAATCTACAAACAAATGTCGATCAGCGCGCTCTCATTCGCAGACAAGAGAAGGAACAACATACAGCGGGCAAGGACTGGGGCCGTGTTCTCCCTATCCCCAAAGCTCGGGAGGTATTTGTTCACCTTGACGCCGTTCCTCAGCTTCTGCTCCAGTAAGTCAAACTTGTTCAAGAACACTATGCCGCCTCGTTCAGCGCGACGTTGAGCCACAACAACGAAGACAGAGCACGCACGGACGATAATGCACTTTGCGAGCAGCTTGGATTGCACAATGCCCTTCCAGAGCAGGAACGAATCCTCGAGCCGGTTCACGCGACGGTCCTCGGCCAGCAGTTCGTCAAAGCACGAGATCGGGGCGAGGAACAATATCGCGTTCGCGTCGTCAAAGTACGGGTACCACGCGGCGCGCTGGCAAGCCACTCTCCGTCAGCATCCTCCTCTTGCCTCGCCTCGACACATCAGAACTACACTCACCGACGTCCTCGACCCTCCCACGTCATAGATCATCCATTCCCTTGCGACCTCGCTCGTCGGTCCTGTCCGCTCTGCTCAGCCACCCCGCCAAACGCAAGCACAGCTCAGCGCACCCTGAACCGCGGCCGCTGACGAGAGTACAAAACACACGCACCCCATTTCTCCATCACGAGCTTGTACTCTTGCACGCCGACCGTGCGCAAGCGCGAGCGCACGACGTCGTCATCTGACGGCTCGTAGTCCCGCTGGGCTATGCGTTCGATGTCGTCGAGGAAGCTGGGACACGGATGACGGAGTTAGCGGTCGCCCATGTCAGAAGTCGCGAAGCTGGAAGACAAGAGACGACAGCCTTCTGTGCTCCGATCAAGGGCGGACAGAGACTGTCACATCCACGCCCGCCCGAACTCCGCGACAAGCGGATGTGGGTGCTGAGAAGCACGATGGGCAGATCGGGGGAAGGGTGTGATGTGCTCGAAGCACGCACGACGACCGATAGACAGGGCAACGAAGGCAGGACACTCACAAGCCCGGGGCGAGCTCCATCCGGATCCTCCTCCGCTTCAGGACATCCCGCACAGTCGTGTCCTCCCACAATGCTTTCATGTCCTCCGCGCAGCTCGCAATGATCTCCGTCGCGTCTTCGAGCTTCGAGCCGTCCGTGCCGCCGCTCCCCCTCCCGCTGCCGTTGCTCGACCCGTCGTCGTTCCCACTCAGCTTGTGGTACGCAGACCGGACCGCCTCGCGCCACGACGCGTTCGAGCGTACGTAGTACTCGGATGGCCGTCTCCGCACCGTCCCCGCGGAAGCGCCGTCGAACGGGGCGGCGGCGTTGAGGTCATCCGCAGCCCACGTCCCGCTCCCGCTCGCATTTCCGCTCGTGCTTCCGTTGCCGTTCCCGTACAGCGAGAGTCCAGGGATATCCGACGGCTCGTCCGTGGCGGCGCCAATAAGCTGCTTGAGGTCGGCCTCGACTCGGCGCAAGGGGGCGAGCCTGAGCTTCAAGAGCGCATGGGTGTGGCTGAACTGGAACGGGAGCTGGCTGCTCGGGGACTCGCTCGTCGGACTGCTCGATTCGTTCGCGTTAGGGGCTACAGTGGGAGAAGTGACGGGGCGCATGAATGGGGAGGTGACGGGTGAGGTGGGGTGGCCGGCGGCGCGGGTCATCTCGGCGTTGAGGACGTCGAGGATGGTGTTGATGGAGCGGACGAGGTTGAGCTGGATGACGGCGCGCCAGGAGGCGCGTTCGGTTCGCCATGCTTTGGGAGCGAACGCGAGTTGTAGGTCTAGAGAGCGAGGTGATTAAGCTGGGAACAAGAGATGTTAGGAGTGTTAGGACGCACTCTTCAATGTTGTCGATTTTCCTATAGCAGGATTTGGTCAGTAAAATGCGGGAAGAATCCATGATGAAAGAAAGAACACGGAGGCCGGTAAAGTAACCGACTTGTCTGCAGCTCCTTGGATGCATAAGATACTACGGCGACAGCCTCCTACAACGCATCTTAGCTCACCCTCCGGGGCCAAGCAAGTACTGGGAAGCTATCGTGACCAGGAAGGAACGTCTGGGCCACCGAATGCTAAAACGCAAGCCGCGGGAGGGCACGCGATGATGAAACGCATGGCCGGCCCAAGGCTGATAGGAGAACGCATCGCCACCTGGGGTGAGGCTCGCCAACGCGAACGATGACGCATTTCGCAACGCAGTGCATACCTAGCAGCTGCCTGGCACACTCCAGCCACGTCGAGGGACGACCGTCGAGCGCGCTCCCAGCGGTCGGGCGTACACGGTACAGGGGCGCCTCGTCTCTCGTTGGCGCGCGACACCGCGGTCATCATGGACGTAGAATAGAGGGAGTGAGACGCAGCCAGGGACGAACAGATTGAATGTGAATGCGAATTGGAAGCAGCCTTGCCACGGACGTTATCCGTCGATGGAGGTCTTGGTCTGACCCAGAGGCGCAAGCTCGGATTGGCATGCGCCCTGCACTGGCGCGAGGCTCCCCGACGGCAGGCAGAGGGCGCACACGACTGACGAGCAAGCAAGCGAACTGCCATACCGCCTTGCGCAGGGGTGACACGTTGCACGAAGGCGTCGGGGGAAGAGCGGGAGGAGGGACGAGGAGGGCGGTGGACATACCTGATTCGCTCTGGCCGAGGAGGAGGAGCTTGAACATGGACTTGTGCTTCTTCCACGCCGCCCGCTCCTGCTTGATGCGCTCGTCGATCTCGTCGTTGACCCGCTTCGCCTCCTCCTCCTGCCGCAGGCGCGCCGTGCGCTCTTCCGCTGTCTCCCCAGGCGGTGGTGCGATGGCAACCGTGAGCGGGTCGTCCGGGTCCGTCGAGTGTCGGATGGCGTACATGTCGGGCGCTGGGATGCGAGTCTAGCGCAGGCGTGAGGCGAGGGGGAGAGAGCGGGGAGGAGAGGGGAAGGGGAGGAGGGAGGGAGGAGGAGGACGAGTACAAGTTGGGTATGGGGCGCTAGCGGCGCGCTTCCGTGCGGACTCAGACGCACTGAGCTCACCCGCACTCGGCCTCGCCCGCTCCCCTTTCCGCCTCTGCTCGTATCAGCCTCGTCAATATGTGCGTCTCGTCCTTGCTGTAAGCCCGCGACGGTCTTCTTGGTTCTCCCGGTTGGTCTGATGTCCTCTCTTCCCAATTCACTCCACCCTTCTCACCGCCCACCGTGGCATCCGTCCCCGCCCACACAGGCGCGAGGATGAGAACAACGGCAAGGAGCGCAAGTGAGTCCGGTCGAGACTCGAGCCTCGCCGGACTCGTCCATCCCTATCAAATCCCTGTCTCCTCGTTCCTCGCTCTCAGTCGACGACGCGATCGGTTTCGGAACTTTGCTTCCAGTCCACTGTCCGAGATCCGGATCTCACCACTCCGCCGGTCGCTTGCCGAGATCTTTCATTTCCTTGTTGTTCCTGGCCACGCTTGCGCGGCCGCAGCCTTTGTACTCAAGCTTCAAGTCTCATGGTCACCTTCCTGTCTGCTTCAACAGCGAACCGCCTCTCGAACGAGTATCATCACGGCCTCGATTCGGATTCGTCGTCGCCTGCGCACTGCTATTCTTCCTCAACTGCCCAGGAACGTTGATCCGCATGCCCGAGATCAATAAGCGCTGATCGTTGTGCGATGCACTGGAGATACTATGTACTCAAATGATCTGACCCTCAACTCATCTAGCTATAGCCTGCTATAGCACTAGATAGCACTTCAGTAACTGCGCTTGATCGTCCCGACTTGATACCCCCACTCGGCTCTACGCCGCAACCCCGAGCGAAGTGCGTGTCTCGGATCAGAATCGCTCCTTGGTGCGAACTGACCCCCTAGACAACTCTCAGGCTCTGAGGCTCACAAGCTCGGTTCGCCATGAGTATCCCCCGCGACAACCGTCAACGCCATAATGGGTGGATGCTATCTGTATCAACCCCACGGAATCCACCAGTTCCGACTCCAACTTGCCTACATACCCCCCCCCCAACCCCAGTTTCGCCTGCACAGCATGCAACGATACAGGCCAGGAAATCACACGGGACGTACCGTCGTCACTGACGCCACTGACGCGCTACCGGCAGATCCAGGGCGGTCGCCCGCAATGTGGCACTCGTAGCCGACATTCGTCCATTATTGCGCCAAGCCAAGGCCTAGGTACAATTAAGTAGGTGCGCTCGTCGGTGCGATCGACCCTGCGTGGTTACCAGTTTACTGAGTTCAGTCTCAGCATCCGGCCACACGCACAGAGACTGGCTAGCACGGCGGACGTCGACCACCCTTCATACACGGTACATCCGGGTCCGACTCCAAAAGGTATGTCCGCAGGAAAGTACTGGTCCGATGTCTTCGGAGTTGAGTGCTGCAACAATATTTGCACCGTCATCTCAGCATCGAACCTAGCACGCTCCAGTGCGCGAGGCGTGGTCGGCAACGCTCCTAGGCGTCCGGTTCTTCTAACATATTCTGTACTTCAACGTCAACCTCACTGATGCCAACAGATAACGTTTCATGTGTTTAGTACCTGTGCCGGGATACGACACCGTGATTCGAGACCTCGTCACCCCCTGGCGTTGCATTTGTCCTTTGCAGCACCGGAGGGAGGAGTCCCTCTTCGGCAGACAGCCCATGATTTCAAGACCCTCAGTCAAGCCTGAGCTCAAGCTGGGCTGCGCATTCAAACCACTCCGTTCATCCCGGCCCGAACGCAGTCACGATGGCTAACGATCGCAACACGGGTCCTATATACACACAACCACCAAATCTACCATCACCACGGGACGCGCTCTCCTTGGAAGTTGAAGAACTGGCCCGACTTCTCGGGCGTGAGCGACGCAACAACCTTCAGTACGCCCTCAACCCCAACCGACACAGGGTGCATCGCATTCGCGCCTCCCATATCTAGCAGACCACAGCGAAGGCATGACGTCAAATTCTGGACTCGACACACTATCAGACAGTCGCGGCGTACGTACCTGTTGCCAGCCATCCAGGGCACATCGAGATTGTCGTGATATCCGGACGCGTTTTCGCCTGCTTATACGTCTGTGGTGTCAGGGTAGCGAGCACATCCGAGTCAGCGCGAACCACACTCAACCGCGCGCCGAAAGGCTGCAAAGCTCCTGGGGACGTACAAGCATGTTCAGCGCCGTCTTGGAGATCGCATACGACGTCTCGTCCGCGCTAAATTCGAAGCCGATGCTCCCAAGCGTGCTCGAGATGTTCACGATCGTCTTCTTCCCTCCCTTCTCGAGCAGCGGGAGAAACGCGTGCGAGACATAGGCCGGGCCCGTGACGTTCGTCACGAAGGTCTTCACCAGCAAGTCGACGTTCCCCTCGAACGCGTCGTCGTTCTGGATGTTCACCTGTCGGGGCGCGCACGTTGAATCTGTCAGTCGACGCCGGGGATGTAGGGTCCGTGGCGTTCACGTACCCCTGCGTTGTTGACGATATAGTCGATGCCCGTGTTCCCCAAGATCTTGGCTGCCTCGTCCGCGGCCGCGCGTATTGAATCTGTGCTGTTAGCGTCGAGCTTCAAGACGTGTAGCGTGCCCGCCGCCTCTTTCGCGAGGTCCTGGAGCGCGACCGCCTTGGACGGTGTCCGACATGCTGCGAGCACGGTGTTGGCAGGGGACTGAAGGAGCTGTCGCGTCATCTCCAGGCCAATACCTCGGCTCGCGCTAAGCGTCCGGCGTCGTCATCGTGTCGCATTTCTCCGAACCTCTGGAATCATACGAGTTGTACGTACCCGGTGATTAACCACACATACGCTTCGGTAGCCATAGTCTCTCGTCGGCAGTGATGAAAAGGGGTGAGAAGTGTATGTATGTAGAGCTCAGGATGGGATGGGCGAATGCTCTGACCGACCTATTCAGCGAGAACACTTATAGTCATCGTACGCCGGCAGCGATGTGGGTCAGTCCGACAGTCCTCCGGGTTGCTGACATGACTAATTATGAAATTTCAACACTAGCACCTTGTGGAACAGTGATCGTACGCCGGCAGCGATGTGGGTCAGCCAGCCCGAAGGAACTTGGTAGGACGCTAGTAGGACGCCAGCAGCTTTGCACCAGCTCGGGAGAACTGTCGCGCCGACCCGCTATGGACACATCGGCGCACATGCAACCCCTCGCGCATGCCCTGATGCCATCCGGCGCGGACTTGGACGCATTGTTTGCGTCGACTTGTCTTCTGTAAGTTCCTTTCACCCTTCCTCCTCCCCCTCTCCATGAGAGCCGCCGGCCCCCTCCTCTCAGTTGTCTCGTCGCTACAACATACCGTAAGGCTCAACGTTCACCAGGTGAGTACATGTACACTTTATGGTCGGCAATATTGGACGAGATGACTGGGTCGGCGAGGAGCAGAGAAGGGGGGAAGACAGGGGCATTTGGCGACGACACTCCGAGTCGAGCAGACGGCCGGACGGGCATGGAGATGTGTCGGAGGGCGTGCAGAGGACGCGCAGAGGTATGTGTTGTATGTCTCCTGCCGCCTCCTTCTCCCCTCCTGAGTACATGCGCGTATACTTTTCCCTGTTCACCTTGAACCGCCTCGCATTCCAACGTCACGCCCCATCGTCTCGCTATATTGTGCGGTATCGCCCTCACCTTGCGCCTCTAGAGGCTTGTCCTCCTCGCGCTCCCCGTGGTCCACACAGAGTCCCCTCTCCTGTTTGCCTCGCCACATCCTGGCTCCCGCGCTGGCGCCTGACGCAACCTCTACGGTCCTGCGTATCATTCCAATTACTTGGTGTGCGCACTATGCGTACCTATTATCACGCGCTCAGCTGGCGCCGGCACTTACATAGTTACTAGTAGTTCATCGCTGCACAGTACTTAATCAATCTAATCCATCCGACTTCTTCCGGTATAAGTACCCCTGCGTGTGCTACGGCGCGCAGCGATCAAGACCGCAGATGCAAAGCGATACGTTTGCAAACGGAACGGTGTATGTCCTTGTTTTATGTCGCTTGTAGTGGTTATTCTGTCATACCAAGTTTAATGGATTATCCGCTTAACCGACCCCTATTTGTTTTTGCGCGTATGTCCCGGGGAGCCTATTGCTCTCAGGTTACCTGTTAGGGTTAGGACAGAGCGAGAGATAGAACACAGCTTCTGTAGGTTCATGCACTGGAGCTCGTGGAGCCGTGGTGGGCGCTCCGTGTGAGGGCGCCACGACTCGCCGTCTGAGACAGCCATGAGCCACGAGTCTAGTACTTCCACCCACCTGAAACGAGCGCCTCACGCCGCGATTCCGAGAACACAGAGCGTAGCAAGTATGATCTCACGAGATCTAGGTCGGAGTCACGTACCTAGACAATGGCTCACACTTGGATGCGGACTCGGAGTTCACGCCGTCAAGAGCGTATTGGCAATGCTCGATTCCGTATCTATGCTTGGCCCGCCCTCTACGATTGTGGCTACCGTTCACCATGGGACGATGTCTCCTTCGAAGTTGAAGAACTTGCCTGACTGCTCGGGTGTGAGCGACGCGACCACCTTCAGTATGCCCTCGACCCCGACCGATACGGGGTGCGCCGCTTCGGGTCCTCCCATATCTAGGACACAGCCGTGGCATCTCGTCAAGCTCTGGAGACGGAGACACGCCATCGGACAGTTTGCGTACCTGTTGCCAGCCATCCGGGGCACATCGAGATGGTCGTGATGTCCGGACGGATTTTCGCCTGCTTGGCCGTCTAGCGAGCACATCAGCGCTATACCACTCAACCGCGACCCGCGAGCAGACAGATCACAGCAGCGAGGCCCTCGCGGACGTACAAGCATATTCAGCGCGGTCTTGGAGATCCCGTATGAGGTCTGGGTCGCGAAGCGGTTGGAGCCAATGCTCCCAGATATGCTCGAGATGTTGACTATAGTCTTTGTCTGCCCTTTCTCAAGCAGGGGGAGAAACGCGTGCGAGACGTACGCCGGGCCCACGACGTTTGTTGCAAAGGTTTTCATTAGGTTGTTGACGTTCCCATCGAACGGGCCATCGTCATCGTGAGCCACCTGAAGTCCCGGCCGTACGTATATGATCATGCGCAGTTGTTCGATAGAGTGAGTGGAACGACGACATAGGTCGGATGCATAGCAGTCACTTACCCCTGCGTTGTTGATGATGTAGTCGATACCCTTGTTCCCTAAGATCCTGGCGACCTCTTCTGCGGCCGCCCGTATGGACTCGGTGTCGTCGAGGTCGACTTTCACCACGTGCAGCGTTCCCTTCCCCACCTTTGCCAGATCCTGCAGCGCGACCGCCTTTGACGGTGTGCGACACGCCGCAATCACGGTATTGGTCGGGGATTGGAGGAGCTGTCGCGTCAGTACTAAGCCGATGCCGCGGCTTGCACTGAGCAACGTGAGCTACCGCTTTCGCGCATTTGCAGCAGAATCAAACGTACCCTGTAACCAGCCACACGTATTGTTCTTCGGCCGTCATGCTCTGTAGTAAGTATCGGTGAGATAGAGCGGTTCGGATGTACGTTGGAGGGGCAGGGTAGAATGATGTACACACCCAGAAAGCGAGCAACTTATATACCCTTGGTCCAAGGCATGAGTAAGTAAGGGGCACAGTACCGTAATCCGTCGGCACGATTGTTGGTCAGACAACGCGTCTGGCCTCGGGCATCCTTGCCTTCCCGTTGTTCTCCAAGAGTTCTGTGGTGGCCAGCACCACGACGTTGGATGCGCTTTGGGATGGCGACCTCGCGCGATGTCTCAGATCATGAGTCAGACGCGGCGGTGGCCGAGTCCGAGATTGTACGAGTATGGCGAGATTGCTTCCTGTATTTTCTTGAGCCGCAATGGAGCCATTTGTATTGCGACAATAGGGTGTACAGCTATGTATACGCAGTAATCAAGGCCTCACCTTGCGAGAAACTACTCGAAACCTGGAAGGCATCCTCGAAAGAGTTCATTTTGAGTACGCCGCTTCGATGCCATCTAGATCAACAGTAGAATGTCTCCTGAGCTATGCCGCCCCAGTGTACGGCTTCGATCTTGTAACGCATGGCACTTGCGTCGAGAATATCGGCCGTATACAGCTGACGACCCAGAGAGACGGACTGGGATGTCCAGATAGCATAACTTGGATCGTGACTGTGTTTCCGTCTAGGCTTCCCATGTCTGTAGGACTCGGGTAGGGCTTGGTAAGTCAGTCTGATTTCGAGAACTCACGGTGTAGAAGGCAACTCGTAGGGTGATTCACCCATGTCATACGTGCTGGTTGTCGCAGTGAATGACGCAGTCCATGGCCAAGGAAAAGTTGGTAAGTGATGCGTTATTACATAACGGGGCCAGGACACGAGTTCGAATCCGTCTCCTCCCTTTCTCTGTTCTTTGGAATTGTGACGAGAATGCAGTCCTAGCCAAATATCCATGAACGCTATTACAGTAAATACATAAAACCCAGCGCAGGCGAGGCCACGCACAGACCAGGATCGGGGGACCCGCCGAACGGGACGAGGTCGAATATCGCGGACCTAGAGCAACGAATCCAGTTTTGAGAGCACCTCGAGCACGCCCGCGATGAGCTCAAAGCACAGGTCCTCCTCGCCGCCCAGCATCTCCTTCTTCACCTCCTGCACGAGCCCGAGCACAACCTCGCGCGAGCTCACCCCCGCGCTCCCCATCCCGATCCGCGACCCCTCTCTCCGCCGGCTCGCCGCCCCGTTCGCGCTTCGCCCGCCCCCGGCGCTCCCGAACGGCCATGTCGAGAACTCGGCGAGGATGTCGTCGCACCGCTGAAACGCCGCCTCCCGGTCTTCGTACGTCAGCCGCCCGAACGCGTTGTCCAGTACGCTGGCGGCATACGCGGCAGAGACGAGGCAGATGGCGCGCATCACCCGGCACTGCGTGCCCTCCTTCGTGAGCGCGGATGGCGGGACGGCAGCAGTCGTGGCGGTGAGCAGAGACACGACGCGGGTCACGATCGACTCCTTCGTGCGCACGTCTGCGACAGGGTGTGTGGCCATGTCGAAGAGGAGAAAGTTGCGCTTCTCGGTGCGCAAGACGCCCTTGTCTACCAGGCCTTTTGCGAGTCGCTCCCGGACCTGCTTGAGCTGGAACCCGATCTTCATTACGTTCCATGTCTCGCCTGGCGGACGGGGTCGGGGGAAGGGAAGGAGAAGACGGGATCAGCCTGCGTCGCGGGCGCGCTCGCGGGCGTCTCGAAGGCCGGGGTGAGGAAGACTCACCGCTGAGAAGATCTATCCAGCTGTTCACCGCCATGCGCTCCACTGACTCCTGCCCCTTCATCATCCTCAATGCCTCGTCGAGGATCGTCTCTCCTGTTTGCCGGTCGTCGAGCACTTCGACGAGGCGTTCAGCGAGAGGTAGATGTCGCCGGTTTGGATCCTTGACGAGCGCGATGCGCCGGCGGAGGGCGAGTTCTATGAGAATGCATCCGCGGAGTGCGTACGAGATGTTGTCGTTCCAGAAGGAGAGGTATCCCTGGAATGCAAGTCAGCTTCCGGACGCTAGACTGGACTGCCATCGAGTCTGACTTAGTTGACCAGTCTACGTCCACACGTACAACCGAAGTCAGTGTCAGCACGAGATGATCCAATCGTCCTCACCCGGACCTAGCATTTCCATGCCAACGCATGGTCCAGTAGGATACATCAAATGCTGACCGCGAGTATGGCTGAGGCCATAGTATATGCCGACCTCCATAGGTATCTGCTGCGAAGGGCGAATCGGAGAGCAAGGCGAGCCGCATTCCCCCGCGCTGGATATCTCTGAGAAGCGCTGCCACGATGCAAGTCCCGCGAGGGTAGACACACGGACGGGACGGCACAAGCAGCACACGCGCACAGCTTCTCCCGTCGCAGCCCTGGATCACCCCTCCCGGCATCCATGCGCGTAGTCCGCAAGGGTACACGAATCCGTGTATCCATGGAACGTATTGCGATGTCTAGAAGAGGGAGAACGTGGGTAACAACTCACCTGCTTGTCTTTGAGTCCGAGGAGGAGGACCTCCTCCATAATTGTGAGCCGCGGAGGTTTCCCTCCAAGCCGGGCATCCTCGTCTTCGCGCTCGAGGTCGCGGGGGTCGTACGCTATCTTGCTGCCGCCTTCAAACGCGGATCCAGCATGGAGAGGAGGAGACTGGAGCGGCTCAGAGCGCGAGGTGGACCCGTTCGGGGTGCTGCCATTGCCGTTGGAGCCCCAGGAGTTGTCGACGTCGTCGTCAGCGGCAGCGGATGCAGAGGCGGGCACACGACGTCGAGAGAGACCAGCAGACGAGCTCATTGCATGAGAGGACGAGGAGGGAGGAGATGGAGAGGAACAAGTCGAGGACGCCCGCTGCGGGCCTCTCGCCGCCCGCCACCTCCTCCCAGACGCCCATTACCGCTTTCGGGTCAGAGCTGCTCCCGTCGGCCCGCCCCCGTCGCCGCCGCTCTTCGCCCACTCCTCGTCGTCGCCGACAGCGAGCACATAGATAACAACGACTTGCGCCGTGCGCGAGCACCCACGTTCCATTCAGCTCGTCGCTGTTGGCCTGACAGACTCGCCCTACCGAGTCAGCGCTCATCATTACATACAACCCATCTTCTCTCGCCGTGGCCACGGTTGCCGACCTCGAGCTCGATGTCGCTCTTGTCCTAGACTGCCATCGCACACGGCGACGACCTCGTCCAACAGCGACCTTGCCCAGCACACAGCCCGCCTCGTCCAGCTCGCGCGCTTCAGCCAGCAACCACAACGTCGTCTACAGATCGGCGCTCATCACAACTCAAGTCCGCGAGCCTCTCTTCCTCCGATCGCCATCCTCCCTGCGCCCACTCTCGTGTCCGCCGAGCAGACGTACGTGCCTGTATGTCTGCGACTTCAAACTCATCTTCATTCGTGATCGACACAGGGCGTCGAGCCGCTAGCTTGAAAGCTACGGGGCTGCTAGTCTTGAGCTTGAATTGCCGAGCCCATGGCCACTGCCGGCCGCCCATCACACATCGTAAGTACTGTCGTCCCCGATCGTCTGGTATCCCGGTTTGCCTCGCTTGTCTCGCATCCCGCCTCCTCCATCTCTTGCCATTATGCATATGGCGTACCACAATGATCATCGTGTACACGTGTATACGTTGCTCATACCCAGAATAACTCGATCTGCACCTGCCTACCAACGCAGTTAGTACCCTTCCCTTTCTTTCACGACACACCCAGCCTCACCCATATTGTTCACAGCGCTTCACCACCACCATCCCTCCACGCTTGAGCCTCGAGGTCCCTCGACCTTTCAACTACTCTGGGTGGGATGCGAGATCCAGACGCTGGGGTACCAGACCCTTCTTCCTTTCCTACTCATCGCACCATCCTGACAGGATGCCACTCATCTCTACAGTCATACTCGCTGGGAACATGGACCGACGTCTCAAGCCACGCCACCTCCACTCCCCTCGACTATGTCTCATCGATCGACTACCGACTGAGATCCTCGGCCTCATCTTCAAGTGTCTCTGGAGAGAGACCGAGCCTCACCCTCGATTGGACATCGAGACCTGGCCGTGGTATCACCCTGCTCATCCATCCCTCGTCCACATCACCCACGTCTCGCATCGCTGGCGCGAGATTGCGCTCGACATCCCTCTCCTGTGGTCTCGCGTTGATGATAGACTTTCCTCCCGCATGCTCGCCTTTCTCCACCGCTCTCGGACCTCTCCAATCTCTTTGTCCGCCTGCTTCTCGGGCTCTCGGAGAGGCTCATCTGGATGCCTCGTCGAGTCCATCCCTACGTCCTGCCGCGGTCGTCTCCGACGGCTCGATGTCCGACTAGAGGCTTCCGACATCTTCACTCAGCCCCGTCTCGATTTCTCCGCACCCTTGCTGCAGGTCCTCACCCTCCAGTGCGAGATCTACACTGGAGTAAACATTGCCTACCATCCCATCCTCTTCCAGGGCGAGACCTCTTCTCTCAAAGCCATGGCCTTGCTCCATATCCGCCACTGGCTCCCCGGCAACCGCTTCCCGAACCTCGCTCACCTCAACATCTCCTACTTCTTCATGGAGGAACTTCCTCTCACGGTACTTACTCATCTCCTCGCTAATTGCCCCCGTCTGGAGTCGCTACATCTAGGCCAGGTATGGAGCTACACCCTCTTCGACCTGGACCTTGCACCCCCAGCCGCGCCTGTGCGTCTGCCCCATCTCCGTAGTATCTCCTCATGCTGTGCATCGCTGCAGGCCATGTCTGCCCTCGTCTCCAACCTTGTCCTTCCGAAAGACGTCCGGATACGCATCCACCAAGCTCCTGTTCAGCAGCACACAACTGCACACGAGAATCTTCTCCCGCTCCTGGACTTCATGAAGCCTCTCACGCATCTGGAACTGGCGGCAGATAGCTCCAAGCTCTACCTCCTAGCTGAGAGCGACGATGGCACCGGTGCAATCTGGATCCAGGCGACGTGGGACGGCGGGGAGCCGAGCGTTTGGTACGACTGGCTCGGCTACCTCCACGAGATGCTCATTCTCTCCGCTATCCGCACCTTCCACGTCTCCGTTCGGGACTGGACGGTCGTCGCGCCCCTGCTGGAGCGCATGTCCGCGCTGTCCGTGCTCGGGCTCATGGCGTTCCCGGACGATGCGACGCACGAGCTCATGCTCTCCGCGATATGCGCCGTGCTGGAGTGCACGAGGCCCGTCATCTGTCCTGACCTGCGCACACTCAGCATCCAGTGCAACTCCCGCCCGTGCGTCGGGCACATCCTCCGCATGGCCGCTCAACGCGCGGAAGCCGACTCGCAGCTCTCGCGCCTCATTCTCGACAAAGTACGTCTTCATCACGCGACGGGCGAGGAGATCACGATCGACGAGCATGATCTCGCGTCGCTCCTGGCCTACGTTGATGACGTCGATATCGGCGAGGGCGGGGTGTGCACGTGGGAGGAGCGCACCGGGTGGGGACCAGACGTCGAGTACTGGCGGCTGCCTGTCGGGGACGAAGCGCGCTGCGTCTTCCCCTGGCACGCCGCCAGCGGCGACTAGAGTTGCACCCCCAGAGCCGGCCGGTGTTCCTACACACTGGCCGTCGTCTTCTTGCAGTCATCATCGCAATCCATCCTCCTAGCTTGGACGATACGTTACGGATCGAAACGTAATTGCGCGCGCGATATTGGTCCGCGCGCCTTCTTGGCTAGATACGTTCCTCCTGCGTCGTGAAGTCTCTTGGACTCATCGTCGTTCACGACTGAACGTGGGGGGAGAAATAGTGCGGTCACGACATGGGACATGCTGACGGTACGTGCTCTTGCGTTTTAATGCCGCTGAGCTGAGCTGACCGATCGTGGTTTTAGGGTGCCTCTACCCGCAAGCATCGTACCGCGTCAACCTCTGCACACTCCACGCACCACGAGCTGCTCATCGTCGTCCGTGATGACGATGAGCAAGGCTAGGTCTATGTGCATCTCCTTCTGAGCTGCCTCCGGCCCCATCCCGTTGCTCCAACTGGTCCTCTTCGGACTACCGCCTTAACCGCGTAATCGTCTCTACGGCAGGACATGCATTGTCGACGAAGTCGAATCCGGAGTTCAATCTCTATCGTCCGTCACCAATGTGGATTCTGCTCCTGCGACGGGTGGAACGAACCTACCCGTCGTTGTCGATACCCCATCCCCACCCTGCCTTTGGTCTCAAGCGCCCGGCAACGTCGCTCTTTTCACTCACCCCACTCACCACCTTTTCAAAACCCCGTGACCCTTCGACGCCGAACAGCGGCTCATGCCTCATTCCCTCCTTTCGCTCCCACTCCTCCGCCTCCGCGACCTCCTTCGCAGCCGTTCGCAGCTCCCGGAACCGATGCCACAGCATGCGTCTTCGTGGTCATCAGCGGACGACGAGCTCTCTAGCGTCGGTCCGGACGGCGGCGAGTCACCCGTTTCCAACAGCAAACGGAGGAGGACGTTCGAGCGAGCCGGTGGCGTCTATCGCTGATGCTCGCGAACTGGAACCCGGCGACGGAGACGGACGGGGAACTGTGCGCAAATGAGGACGACGGGGACGACGGGTCGGACTCGGAGGCAGCGGCTCGGGCCTGCTGCTTGGGTTCTTGCTAAGTTGCGTTCCGAGTCCTTTCCTTCTTGCTCCCCCCCTCTCTCTCTCAGTATGAGATGAGGCCTCAGGGTGGGGAGGCATTGCTCGGCAGTGTGTCTGCTGTTGTTGGACCGTCGGTCGAGTATGGGACGTGTTGCTCCTCGCGCGGTCGTGTATTTCAACTGCTCCTACTCCTGTTTAGCTCTCCTTCTCTACTCTGCGACTCTACCTCCACGTCGACTCTTGACCGCTTAACACTTATGTAGTGGACGGTTGATGATTATGGGCCTATGGCACTGCGCTCGGGAGTACTAATGTCTAATTCGATGGTCTTTGGTACGGGTCTCACCTTCCCTTCGGTTATCTGTGACCTCTAAGTAACAGGAACAACTGCGAGGGTCTGAGCCAGCGAGCTGCCGCGTGTCTTCACATCTTGAATTGTTCTGCGATCCCGTTGTCGACTGCTTCCTACTAACCTCGAGAGTTCAAGTTACTCGGATATTTCGTGACCGAGTTGAGGCCTGAAGAACAGATCTATCGGGAAGTTGCGACCCGCCTGGTAGCTATCGACCGCCACACTGAGCCTCACGATGAGCACATGGCCGGCGGTCCGTAACTGAGCTCACAATAATTCATCCAGCGGCCGGCCGAGACTCGCGCGAGCATGACCAGCTTTCAACTTACCGTTTAAGCAGAACCTCACACGGGGTCGTGCTCCTTGCACTCCTCCGCCGCGATCGCTGCGATATCTTGTTCTTCTCTCTCTTCCAAGCCATCCCTTTCCATCTCTACATCTCCCCGTCTCTACCAGCCCCAACTCTCCACATATCGCCCATCTTCTCTCGATAGCACTGACCACAGATTGAGCCCGACGACGATGCTCGAGACGCTCTCCCTAAGCCTCACGCCCAGCACGCCCCTCGACCCCAACTTCGTCCCGCCCACGCGCCCCCCGAGCGCGCTCAGCACACGCAGCGACGCCTCCTTCTTCGCGCTCTACGACGACGCCCCCGCCTTCTCCCTCGCGTCCCCGCCCCCCTCCACCCCCTCGGCGCACCCCGCGCCAGAGGCCCTCCCCCGCCGCACCGTCTTCGCGACGATCCGCAGACACGGCCAGCAGTGTCTCCTCTGCGGCCGCCGCGAGATCGGCGAGCTCGTCGTCGTCCGCGCCGTCATGCAGCACACCACGGGGGACACCGAGGACACAGGGGAGACAGGGGAGACGGGAGAGACAGGGGAAGGGAGCAGCATGCAGGCCAGCGCGGAAACGGACGTACGTCGCGTGTCTCTCTCGCTCTCTCTCTCGCGCTGTCGTGCTCACTGCAACGGTGCGTCGGTGTAGCCGATCGCGTGGCTCAAGGCACGCAGGCTCCTCCCGCACGGGTACACGCGCGACGACTGGACGAACCTCATGACATGTGCGTACCTCCCCTCCTCCGCTCCCCTCCGCCCCTATCCTATCGTGTCTCGCGCTGAGCCGCGCGACGCGCAGTGTGTAGGCCGCACGCGGAGGCGTACGATGCAGGGACCTGGCGCTGGCTGCCCGGCGCCGCACTGCGCGAGCAGCTCGCGACCGCGCCGCCTCACGAGCACAACCACGCGCCTCCAACTGACGACGCCGAAGACGGCGACGTGACGATGACCGACATGACGCCCTCGCAATCGAACCAGACCGAGGACGGGCTCGAGCCGCTGCCTGTTGCAGAAACGCTCGTCGACGACGGCATTTCGGGGGACACGAAGAACCCCGAGATCCACTTCCAGCCGGTGCGTACCCGCCTGCGTCCTCCCATCTGTCTCCTGAACTCTGGTGGCCCCCGCTGACGATCGTCCGTGCCGGCGTGTAGGTCGAGCTGCCCTCGTTCGACGTCCTCGTCTTCCGCCCCGAGTCCATGCCGCCCGTCTCGGCCTCGGAGGCGTCGCCCGCGACGGACGTCTGGCGCGACTGGCGGACGCTCACGCTGAACCCGTACGTCGCGCTCAGCGCCGCGCTGCCCCTCTTGGAGGCCCCTGGCGTGAAGCACGGGGGCGCGCTGGGCGACCTCGCGGCGGAGTGCGTTCGGGTGCGAGAGCGGTGGGAGGGGTCGTCGAATCCTGGGGGGTCAGAGCAGAGGATGGAGGAGTAGGAAGGAGGAGGCGTAATCGGCAGTGGTCGGTCGCACGGCACAGGAGTCTGTAGTGGGTAGTGTTTGTTAGTACATGTTCTTCGTGTAAGCTCGTATCTTTCGAGAGCTTGGATGGCCGCGATCTCGAGTCGACTGGGACACACATCTGAATGTGGCAATCAAACGTCCTGCTATCCAACAGCATTCAGTAATTGTACACGCTCCATGCCGAACAGACCTGGTTCACAAGGACAAGCACAGTCCACTGTAGGCCGACAACCAGTCCAAAATTCGTAGCACCCTGCAAGCATCAAGAGGACCGCGCTCCGCCCTCGAGCCCGCCCTCCGCCGCATCCCACGGCACCCTCGCGACGCCCACCGCGTACTCCCCGAGCTCGAGTTCCTCCTCTTGTCTTCCGCCCGCCTCCGCCGCCTTCACACCTGCCCTACGCGCCCGTGCCCGTTCCGGCGACGGCATCGCGACCAGCATGACGACCTGCAGACCCTGCACAGGCAACCGCGCCCGTTCCCGCTCCTGCATCTCCACCGCCTCACCTCCCGCCCCTCCTCCTCCCCCTCCTCCGCCGTAGCCACCTCCCCGATCCCTCCGCAAGGCAGAGTCGGGCAGGAGCGGGCGCGCGATAAAGTCCGGGAGTCGGTGACCACGCCATCGCACCTCCGGCTGCTGGATACGCGGAGAGATCGGCGTGGGAGGTGTGGGAGGAGGAGGGGCGCGTGGGACGGGAACCGAGCGCATGCCGGCGCGCGCAAGGGCAAATCCCATCCCGCCCATCCCGCCCGCGGCCCAGCGGGAGACGGCAGGCTCGGGCGGACGCGGGGCGGGTGACGAGAGCGAAGAGTGGGCTGATGGCCCGGGGGCGGGGCGGATGTACGTCGCGCAGAGCGGCTGGGCGGGGCTCGCGGCTTAGCATGGGTGCGCGTGCGTGCGGAGAAGGATAGGAGAGGAGCAAAGGGGAGGAGGAAGGCGGACTCACGATAAGTTTCGTCCAACTGTGCGCACCAATGGCGCTGTCCTTGGACGCCGAGCCGGGGTCAACTGCAGAGGGGAAGACGTCCCATAGAATCGGCCGCTCGCGCGCGGTCGGGGCCGAGCGCCCCGAGGCTGGGACGCCAGTGACCTCGAGCCCGAGGTTGCGTCTGAGGGTGCGGGTGACGCGACGGGAGCCCAGGCCGCAGCCAAGGAAGAAGAGGAAGATGGCGATGAAGGTGACGAGGAAGCTGAAGGGGAGGGACGAGTTGGGCGTGAGGCCTGAGCCGGGGTCGTTGCTGGGGTTGTTTGGCGAGGTGGACGATGGCGAGTCCGAGTGCGAGGTCGGCGTCACGCCCGATCCCAAGGCCATATTGGGGTTGCGCAGACGGGGCTGATTGGGTGTCGAGCGAGAGCTAGGTCATGAAGGAGAACGTGCAGGCGAGAGGGAGGACGAGAGCTGGCCGCAGACCGTCGACCGTCGACCGTCGTGAGGATGGGAGGCCGGGGGAAGAAGCCGGCTGCTATCTTTTGTCGCCGGCATCTCACGAGCCCCAAAGATAGACTCTTCGCGTCCTGGTGTCGTCCATATGTCAGAGCAACGTCGGAGCAGCGTCTGTGCGCGGTCCTGGCGCGGTCACAACAGTCTGCAGTCGGTGAGAGAGGTTCAGCTTTCCAAAGTGGCTTGGCATCCAGCAGCAGCATCATCCTTGCCAAGTCCTAACCCTAACCTCCTTTTGAACCAAAGCGGCAACCCAACAATCCCAGCCAGACGCACCGGTCCACACCTTGAACATCGTCCTCCACAACCCCAGGATACGTTTGTCTGAGTACTGGGAGATTCTAGTTTTATTGCCATGAAAGTTGTTGCGCAATCGGTGCGTGTCTTCAACGTGCGGCCCATCATGACCTGGGGCTTACTCTCACCTACGGCGGCGTCCAAGTTCAAGTTTCAGAAGTCCCAAATAGCGTAGTACGTCCAGTCCAGTTCATGATCTTCGCTCGTGCGCCTCGACATGAAGCCACTACTCTTGCTGACTGTCATACAGGACATCTCTCGCTAAACCCTTAGGGGCCAGCGGGCAGCTCTATAGACAACTCGGTCTTGACTACTTATACCTACAGACGACGTCAGGCTACCATGGATTCGCGTGTGGCATGACAAGCACGAATTCTCACCATAGGTGATCCTCGCCCAGCCGTGACCAACGTGCGGACACCTCTCCCCGTCTGCGTCGACATCGCGAAGGCCTCTGCAGCAACTAGGAATGCCCCAGCAGGGCCGTTAATCCCTCGACTTCGGAGCCATCATGCATTATAGCTCGGCGCTGCGCAAGCGTGCCGTTTGTGCGCGGGCTGAGACTGTTTGCAGGGCGTACCACCACCGGGCAACAACGAGCCAGACATGGGCGTGCGCGAGGTTCCTCGAGAGCTGTACGTCGTCTTTCTTGCGCTTCCTTCATGCTTGACGAAGTTCATGCATTCATTCTCGAGAAGGCTACGCAGTCACTCCAGACGGATTCTCGTCTGTCTGCGCTCCCCTCCCGCAGACGTCATCTGGCTCTCCCGATCGCTCGATTCGTCGCGCACGCAGACTCGCTTCCCTGATCGACCAGAGAGGACATGAACTCTCGCTATTGCCGTCATGTCGCGCTCTGACCATGCTATACCTCATTCATCGGACTTCAATAGATCTCGCATTATAGCTCACCCGCAACCCTCGCCGCGTACGGCTCTAGTCACGACGCTCAGCTCAGTTCGGAGCGGCCCCTGCATTTATTGCTCGACGTCGCCTAGCACGCGACGCTCACGCGCTGCGACCGGCCTACGGACGACCTCGGAGCGAGGGCGTGGCAGCTCCGCGGACCTCGCGTCGACGCCGGCGTCCCGCTGCCCAGTACGTGACCCTCGCCCCCGACCTCCACATCGTCCCTCGCCCCAGTCATCGCGTCAAGCCTGGCGAACGGGTACGTCCGCCGTGAGATCATTCAAATGTGTCGCGCGGGCTGACCGGCTGTGACCTACTCCCGGGACAGGCATCGTGCGCGCACACGGTCGCGCGTTCCGCTCGTCGAGTGGTGTGCCCCGCTCTGTAGACGAGGGTGAAAGGAGTGATGGAATCGGGGGAGGGAGTGGTCTGCCGCGGGCTCCCGCTCTCCAGCACGGCGAGCGTGCAGGCCTGATATAGCGGGGGGCGAGTCGCAGGTGTGAACGGTGCGTACCCATGCCCCGTTCGATGTGACGACTGATGAGTCATTACCGCCGACTCAGACGAACGCGAGAAAGCCCTGTGTTGGACTTCGAGGCGTGCCCGCGACGTTGTGGCAGGGGGCGTATGTTGGACAAGCTCTCTCGCTCCCGGGCCCGTGTGCTTGTGTGCTTGTGTGGTTGCATGCGTGTCCTACATCGCAGGCTATCACATCTTGACCAACGCGGGCGATCGGGCGCGGCGGCTTCGCTGATTGTCCGATAGCGAGCTCGTTGTCTGATTAGGTTGCTCGCGCTCACAGGAAAGCCAAAATCAAAGCCCGTCCGCTCTGGCGTGGTGCTGGGCCGTGTCCGTCGTCGGCGTCGAAGATGTCATACCGCGCGACGAAGGCTCGGATAGCCGAGAGAAGGTGGTCACCTTCGAAGACGTCACTGACGACGAAGAGGTGAAGAAAGCCAGATATTGCTCCTTTGGGTGTCCTGCTGCGATGTCTAGTATCCTCAGGTGGCGCTACGGCAGGGTCCCCCCGAACCATGGAAACTATCCTTCCCCAGGCGTTCTCGCACGCCCGGGATACACGCAAGTTCTGCGCAGCACTCAACGCCCGACGCTGAAGCTAGCATGAATCATTTCTTCAAGGATATTGGATCAGCTGGGTCCTGCGCGTTCTGCATCGCGTCAACCATGACCTCGATACCCTTCTGGGTGCATTCGCGTCCAGCCAATGGGTCAGCCTTCGACACGCGGAGATGTCGAGATCTCGGACACGAGGCTTCGACGCTGCGCTGGCAGACCCCGTCGATGGAGCGATCGCCGCGGCGGAACCGCCCAGACCCAAGCAACTCTCTCATGAACGTCCGGTACCTTGCATCCGGCGCCTCCCGAAGCCCGCAAAGTTAGCCTCTCATTCGCCCACGGACGCCCTCCACTGCCAGCTTGACATCAAAGACCGCGGCGTCTTGGTTGTCTGTGCGACGTTGCCGAGTCTGGTCGATCCTCGCTCTCCGAGCTGGTCAGTTGTATGTCACCCTCTCTCCAAAGCCCGAGCTCGCTCACGTTATGCTCCCACACGCGCAGAAGGCAGCCTCTCACTCGCATCGCGGTTGCGCGTGGATCGTGCGCCACATTAGCCTTTTCGAGGTTTCGGGCGGGCCTGAGCTTCGTGTCTACTGACGGAACACTGGCAGACCGCAGGGCGGGGCGACGTTGGTCGCGAGCGAGATCCCCGACATCATCAATGGGAAGTGCGCCCGTTACGGCTTCTCAAGACTCGTGGCTGCATTCCTTGGTACTACCGGGGCCCAATCATTAAGAGCGTGACCTCGGCCCGGAGAGGATAGGTGCTCTACCGAGCCGCATTTCCGCCGTCGTCACGCCTCCTCCATGTCCAGGTGCTCGTTGGTGCGTTGCTCCTACAGCGTTGTAGTGTTGAGACAATGACGGTGAAGCAGTGACTGTCTTTGGCGCGATCATGGTTTGGCGCGATCATGGTCGCGGAATGGGCGCACAGACGGGGCAAGATTACGACGGGTCACAAGTCACGAGCAACTGTGACTGCTCGCATCAGCTTCTGAAGAACGCGTCCAGCGCGTTTTTGGGCGTGGAGGGCGAGCGTGAGAGGGCTGCTGGGAGGGGCACGATTTAGCTGAGGGCCCCGTTCTGAGCTGACGTCTGCGTCTGTCGGACATGAGGCTTTGCCACTCTCTCCTGCCACGGCATTAATCTTCCTTTGTCCTTCTCCTCTCTTCCCCGTGAAGACCACCGCGTGTGCTGGACATACCTCTCTCTTCCACCGACTCCTTCCCCCGCCTCCTGCCCTCGACCGCGTCTTTGTTCTCCTTTGTTCTCCCCTCTCCTTCCTTCTTCCAACTACACTCCCGTCCTTCTCCGCCCAGAACGCGATGAACGCTGCGAAGCTCGAAGTGAGCCGTCCTTTGTCCTCGATGCGCCCACTCGAGTTGACAAAGCCCTCTTTCAGGCCCAGTGCAAGGCTGCCCGGATGCGTCTGAAGGACTTCGACACCCCGGCCGAACACCGATGGTCGGAGCTCGTCCCGCCGCGCACCGCGCTCACCTTTGCTGCCATATGGGATGAGGAGGAGGGGATGGTCACCTTCTCTGGCGCGCACCTGCTCGACTCTGAGACGGACAAAGGAAACAGCAACAAGTTCGCAAACGACTCGCCCTGCGACATCGCGTTCGCAGACGACCAGTCGCAAGTCTTGACCATCGACAGGTATGGAATTGCCATTGCCGATGACTCGCCCCCCACATACCCCGGACATCCCCTCCCCTCGGCGGGGGCAGATTCGCTCGCATTCGCGCGTGACGCGATGATCGACACAGAGACGTGCATGGACTCGCACTCGTGCCTTACCCCGGGTGGCCTTCGCGTCCCCCACGCCCTGCACACCGCCCCAGACAGCCCTGCGGTCGCGTCCTCCATGGCGCTCGCGTCGCTCGCCAACGTCCCATTCCGGCGGACCTTGATGCAGAACCCCTTCCGCCGTAGCCGCGAGCGACCAGACCTGCGCGTGCACACGGACGACCAGGTACGGTACTGCGATGAGTACGTGGACAGTGCTGGGAGCGACGTGACCGACGAGGGTTTCTTCGAGGACCGTCGCCTGACGACCGGCACATTCGGGTCCGCGCCTGTGCTCGTCGAAGTCAATCTGGTACGTCCCCGTCCTTACCTGACGCGCGCGTTCCCATGTCCTCACCAAACCTTGCGTCTATGCGATCCCTGTGGCGCGCCTCGTTCCCGCTCCCCGCCATCCCCGCACTCCCACGTGCATCCGTGCCTGCAGTCTTCGGCCTTCTCCGTGACGACGACCTCCACCTCGCGCTACGTCGAGGTCGACCACCCTTCCCAGGCGGAGCAGTACTCGTGCGAGAAGACGTGCGTCAACAGCAGCCGCGCCTCCAGCGCGCGCATGTCCGCCTGGTCCACCCTCCGCGACGTCGACCGCCAGATCTGCTTCAACGTCCCGCTGGAATTTGGGCGCAGGCTGAAGAAGCACCGCGCACCCCGGCGCCCCTCCTCCGCACCCGCCACGCCCGCCGACCCCGCAGAGGTCCTTGCGCGCCGGTTCTACAACCACATCCCCTCCCCCGGCCGCGCGTCCGGCATGTCCGACATGTCGACCTGGAGCGGCGTCGGTCACGCCCTTGCCCATGGGCGGAACACCAAGGCGTGCGGGGGCGGAAGCGGGGGTGGGGGCGGAGCGAGTCCGATGCGGATGGGCAGCCTGAAGCGCACAAAGTCGCTGCTCCATCGTGTCGTGCCGTGCAAGAAACACGAGGGCAAGGACGAGCGGTGGGTGTACGTCGAGGTCGAGCACAAAGTGAAGCAGCGCGTGTGCGAGGTCTGCGTTTAATCGATCGCGCGCCGTCTGGGAACCGTGTCCCCGCGACGAGGCGTTCGAAGCCTCCAGGCGCCGACGAAGGAGCCCTCAGGAGTCGGGACAAGGGTATGGTATGGTATGGTTCGGTGGCGTTGGGATACACGCGGTGGTCTCTCAAGTTGCGCCGTTCACCCACGGGTTGCGTGCCGTCTGTAGTGCGGCCTTCGGCCGTGCGCCTCGACGACGCGCAGTGGGTGCGCGAGCGCGCGGTCCGTCCTCGGTGGTCGTTTTTATTCGTCGTATTTTGGGAGCCTCTCTTCCTGCTTTCCTTCTCCTCCTTTCGTGGCTTTTCGTGGTAATAATCGAGGTTCTGCTGCTCGAGCATAGGTCCCGCAGTATGCCCTCTTCCCTCCCCTTCCTTCGTTATGCGAGATCGGCGATCTCCCCCACTCTCCTTGCGATACCCATGTTTCTCCCATCGTATTCTGTATGCCATGGTCGAGCTCCGACACCCTTCTCCTCCGCTGCCGCGGTTCGGTCTTCCTTGTATGTACTTGTATTCATACGCGGTTCCTTCTGTGCCCCCTGTACACTTACACCCTGTATCCATGCTTGCCAGTCGCGACACAGGCCAAACACGATTAGTAGACATGGCTCGCCTCCATCCTGTTGCTTACTACTTAGATTCATAACTAGCTTCATGTTGCGGATTCGTTGCTGTAACAGGGATGCGTCCTGGTCTTCTAGTATGAGCTCGAATCATTAAGTGAGATCCTCGCCGAGGATGCGATCTGACTGCTGGAACGACTCTCGATGGAGCTTCCGATCATAGACCTCGCGTCGTCAGCGAGCCTCTACCTTCATGTTCGAGCTCCTTCCGAGCGCATTCGAGCACCCTTGCAGGGACGGCTCAAGGGTGAAAATGCACTTCCCGTGACCCCACGAAGCATGCGTCACCACGTGTTCCAAGATTACGAAGTGTATAGTTGTATCAAGTACAGACACCGGCAAAGTCCGTGTAAGTCCGTGAATCACCGTGCTAGAGAGGATTCCCCAAACCAAGATAGGTCGCGACGTCGACTACTCAAAAGTAGTAGTGGAGGTAGTCGTTGAAGTTCGTGTACGGGACGGTGTCGCCGGTCTTGGCCCAGTCGAGGATGGTCTTGAAACCGTCGGCGACGACGCCCGCGCTGCTACAGATCGTGGCAGCACGGGTCAGCTGCAAGCTTGTACTCCGACAAATCTCGTCCTTACCTGGGCCACTCTTGCGAGCCGATGTCCGAGAGCGCGCTGTAGACAAGGTCGATGGCGTTCTGCTGGGTGATCGGGCAGCCGCCCTCCTGCCACGCGCAGTCGCCCACAATGCCCGCGTACACCTATGGGCATGCGGGATGTCCCTGTCAGATTCGAGCGAGGATGTGGCTGTGCGAGGCACCACCACTCACGTTGTAGTTGAGGTTAGGGAGAGCCTTGGTGTCGGTGATGCCCTCGGGGTTCTTGCAGGAGGAAACGCCGACGACGACGTCGGGGTTGACGTACGGCTTCCCAGTAGGAGCCGCCATCGCAGCAGCGACGCAGACCTTGTTGCTCCAGAGGTCGCCGCTGTCGACGACGTCGCTGTTGTTCGAGCACGCCTGGATCTGAAGTCACAGCATGAGTATGGTTCGGGACGCTCGTGACGCCGGGGCAAGGCACGTACGAGGTTGTACAGGAACCGCTCGGTGGTGCCGTAAGAGAGCACCTTGTTCGAGATGACACACCAGCCGGTCTGGCGGGTCTCGAGCGCCGCGGGGGCAGCGAACGCGGCGGCGGCGAAGGCAAGGGGAGCAAGCGCGAACTTCATGGCGGTAATTGGGGAGTCGAACAATAAGGAGTGAGAGGAGGGTAGGTCCCAAAGGCTTCAGGAACGGGAAAGAGGAGGGGGCGGATGGGCGGAACCGAGCTGGACGAGGCTGCATTTGTATGCAAACCCGACTCAATTGGACGCTGCGTCGGGATCGCGAGCCGACGGCGACTGGATGCTTGAGCGCACGAGCTGATCTCAGCATGTGCATCGGAAGGGCTTCTCATCAGTCGCATCTGTCAGTGTCCAGGGCTTCACGGCTGTGCTGGAATGAGGTTATGTTAGGGCATCGTCATGACGATAGACAATACAGGCTCTCACCCCGCTGTAGATCACCGTCTGGTGGACGAACAGCATCGCGGAGGTATACGCTGATTCGGAGTTACGAGCATACTGTCGGAGAAAGTCCGGTCCAGGGCTCTGCATATCGTGCAAAACACGTCTCTGTATCATGGCACGACACAGATTCGGAGGATGCGGCGTCCTGCTTCCGGCCGCTCATGCCCGATGTCGTCAAACATCGGAGGTGACCATCGTCAAAAGTCATGCATAGACTCGATGCAGTCGCCCAGTCCATGCGGCACATACGCCGCACTCCGTGCTACGGTCTCAGGAAGGAGATTCGGAGGCGATGACTCGCCGCAATGAGAACAGCCTCGCGAACTTCATACGGCGGTCTCGCTGCCGTGAGCATTTGCATCGTCGACGCGTCGATATTGCCAGGATCCGTCGGTTGAGCCTGTCAGAACTGTTTGGAAACGAGTAAAAGGGCCGCAGAGACGGAAGCGAGTCTATGTAGTAAGTAGTCACAGTGGTACTTGGTAGTAGTACTGCGAGGTTGCACCCGGCCAACTCCGAAAGGACTTCACAGCTTCCGGCACTCGGTCCGAAGGGCGTCTCAGTAGAGCTCCGCCATGTAAGTACTCGTCGACGGTCGTGGTATTAAGTACTATTCGTGACCTCAGTAACTTAGTGCAAGTTCGACTGTGAGTCTCCTTGTGCTCATTGACAACAAACACATGAAGTGCTATCAGACCATAAGAGCGGCACTGCAGCCATCATGGCGCCCGTCGTACCCTAGTACTCCTTGAACCGCTGTCATAAATTTGCTCGGAACTAGTGATTTGAATGGCGGAAACTCGAAATCCAACAGTCATGCCAGTACAGGTGGACATAGAGTACTCTTCTCGCTCTGTTGGCAGGGACTGTGGGGGCTGATCGTTTATTATACTACCATTAAATTGTGCTCAAAGCTGAACCACTTCCGATTGTCCGTATATGTCCATGGGGAACAAGTCACAGTCAGGCAGACACGACTTCGACAACTCCCACCTAAGCCCAACTCCTACGCGTCACCGTTTCAAAGCTACCGGGGCTTAGGCGTAGTAGTGGAGATAGTCGTTGAAGTTGAGGTAGGGGACAGTGTCGCCCATCTTGGTCCACTCGAGGATGTTCTCCCAGCCGCCAATGACGACATCCACGCTGCTGAAAGTCCCGACCGGTATGAGCACTGTGCAACGAGCAAGTGCAACGTGCAAGGCAACTCACCTGGGCCAATCCTGAGAGCCGATCTCGCTGAGCGCGCTGTAAACGAAGTCGATCGCATTCTGCCTAGTGATTGGGCAGCCGCCCTCCTGCCACGCGCAGTCGCCAACAATACCGGCGTACACCTGCGTGCGAGATGTCAGATCTTCGAACGATGATACGACAGGGCCTGGGACCACGCACGTTATAGTTGAGGCTGGGGAGGGCCTGCAAGCTCGTGATCGTCTCGGGGTTCTCGCAGTTGGCGAGACCAGCGACGACGCTGGGCGAGACGTCCTTCGCACTGACGGACGCCATCGCGGCGGCAACGCAGACCTTGTGGGCCCAGAGGTTGCCGGTGTCGGTGATCCGCGTGTCGTCAATGCAGGCGTGAACCTGCGTTGATCGCGGTCAGTACGATAGATGCTGCGTGAGATGCGCGGACAGGCGTACCAAATTGTACAAGAACGATTCGGCGTTGCCCGGAGCCCACAGCGCTTTGCTGGTCGCGCACCAGTCGGTGGCCTGGCGGCTCTCGAGGGAAGTAGGGGCAGCGAGTGCGGCAGCGGCGAGGACGACGGGAGCAAGAGCGAACTTCATGGTGAGTTAAAGGAGAAGTAAGGAGTAAGAAGCAACAAGGAGCGTCTGGTGAATTCGGAGCGTCCACAAAAGACGTACGAACGAAGAACGATGGAGAGGGCAGGCGACGTATTTATGCAGCCGCACTGGAGTGGAGGGGTGCCACATCGGGATACATACCGCCCTTGGCACTGCTCGCGCTTTGATGTGAACTGAGATGGCCCGACATCAACGGCGCGTGGCGGCTGTGCCTCGGCCACTGAGTGAACAGGGCCTGGTCCGCTTGAACTCTCACCAACCTGGTCCAACGCTCCCTGTTTGAATTGAGTGAACACGGAGCGGCAAATACTCACCGCGTCCAAGTCTCGTGAATTTGATGAAGTGCGCGCAGCAGCAGTGCGGCTCACGAGGTTGAGCTCCAACCTCAGGCTGCAGTCACATCATGATGGCCACTTGTGAGCAGACGCGAGATAAATCGATGAACAGAAGCGAGAAAGGGATCCAAGGGGATCCAGCGCAAGCCCGTTGAATGCGCCCGCAGCGTGCGCCGGGGCTACATACCGGTCAACAACGCCCGTCTACCACTTCGGCTGACCGAGAGAGTACCCCTGACCGGTTTAAAGTCGGCGGTTGGAGAGTTATCACGAGTAACTGGCAGGTAACTGGTAAGCTGTTGACCCGTTGGCAGCCAGTGGGAAGGGAAATGTGAAACCCTCTCGCACTGCGCAGCTCCCACTGTCCTCCACGTTGGATGATCAGGTGTACGCTGGTCAAACGCTGGTGGTGCAGATGAAACGTGCTTCAAAGCTTCAGAACAGCCATACGAAGCAATGTCGTCCGCACACCCCCCTGAGACTCAAGTACTCACCTAGTACTGGCCAAGCATTGGAGAGTGTGCACTGTGCAGTGAGTACATGTACAACTTCATCGAGGTGACGACAGCCTGCCCACGAGCGCCGTCGTAGGCCGTGGGGATGCCACTCCGGGCCGGTGTGCCAAGCACGCAGATTGCATCACGTGTCTGTACTTACGTCAGAGTAAGTGACAACGTTGATCGTTGGACTACTAATAGTAGGAAGTACAACCTTCGAGTCCGCGCGACGACTTGCACAAGCTCGAGGAAGTCAAACGTCACCTCAATAACGGTGTCAGCAGTTGTCATGCTATAGCGCTAGCTCTGGAACTGAACAACACGACAGAGCAGCTAACTCGGAGACTGACGATGGTGACTTCGAAAATAGCTTGAACGTACCGGCCGCCCTACGGTGTATCGCTTTCTATCGGTCTCAAAGGTGAGCCTAGGATGTCGATGTTACTTCCCTGAGCTGCCTTGGATTTTGATTCTACAGGAGAGTATACGGGCCGCTGTGAAGCTGCCACTTACCGGTATGCCGACCGGAACGTAGAGTGTCCTGTACGCTTTAAGGGTGCAGAGATGACTCGGAGGGAGCGTAGAAGAGCCTGATGAAATTGAACCGCCGTTCAACCTCGTGTCAAACGGCAGATACTACTCATTCACCTCTCGTTTACTGAACGCAGGTGTATGTTGCGTGGACGATCGTTTGGCAGAGATTTCCAGTGCGTAAGCTGCTGTTGTGCGTTTGGCCTATCATGATCCGCTGACAGTGGTTTACCTTGGCATACCTGCGGCTTCTCTGGTTCCGTGCATCCCAATCCAATACAGAATCGCACCTCGATCAGCAATTCCGCATCCTCGTACATAATGACAGTTCGCTGGGACATGCGCCTGACTCACGAGGAGCACTGATTGCATATTGGTGAGTAGCAGTTATCGTCATTTGTCTCCCAGAGCCCGTATGATGCCCGCACTTCTCACGAAGCTGTCATCTGTCGCCGTTGATCGCCCACCAGTATAGGCCATTTGTCTCGCCAGTCATGTCTTGGCCGAGGAGGCGGCCTCAAGAGACGACGTAAGGGACCTCGCGGTAGCTCACATGCGTTCCCACCCAACAACTATAAAGATGCCTGCGAGGTCAGTCTGTCAGATCATCCACCTCGACATACACAAAGACTGTCTGCTTTACTCGCTCTGTTGAACATTGTAGTATAAGATGGCATCCGGAGAGCAAACCGTGTGGTTTATTACTGGGTACGCGCATTTTGCCTGACAGGCGACCGAGACGACTCACATCTTTGCCACCCAGCGCGAGCCGGGGCGTCGGCCTGGAGATGACGCGACAGCTCCTCCAGTCCCCGACCAACACTGTGGTTGCGGCATGTCGGACACCGTCCAAGGCATCCGCGCTGAAGGACCTCCGCACGGAGGCCAAGGGACTGCTACACGTGGTGCAAATCGACATTGACAGCCCCGAGTCGATCCGAGCCTGCGCGGACGAGACCACCCAAGTCCTAGGAAACAAGGGCATCGACTGCATCATCAACAACGCGGGGGTACAGTCCAGCCCATTCCCATCTCATCTGCTCTATTGACGTGTGGATACGTCATGCAGATCGTCATCAGGGACGACTCCGCTTTCGATGGAGACGTGGACACTCTCCTCAGGACCTTCAAGACCAACGTCGCAGGCGCAGCGTACGTCGCGCACGCGTTCCTCCCCCTCCTCGAGAAGGGCGTGAAGAAGACGATCGTGAACATCTCGAGCACCGCCGGGAGCAAGGGCGTGGACTGGAGCTCCGTTGGCACGGACTGGAGCTCCATTCATACGTCGTACGCGATCTCAAAGACGGCGCTGAACATGCTCGTACGTCCCTCTGGTTTCATCGGCTCGCGCGCAGCGCAACGCTCACGCGCCACCTATCCCATTCCAGACGTACAAGCAGGCGAAAGCGCGCCCGGACATCACGACGATCTCCATGTGCCCCGGCTGGCTGGCTACTGGTGGGCTCTCTTCCTTTTGCGGTGGCTGGTTATCGCACGCTCACCGCCGCTGCACATCAGACATGGGTGGACCAAACGCGATGCCCGTCTCGGTCGGGGCCGAGGGCATATTGAAGGTTATCGCGTCGCTCACCCCCGAGAAGTCCGGCCAATTCTTCAATTCGAAGGGAGAACGCGTTCCGTGGTAATGCGGTGCCTGCAGTGGCCTCCGGGTGCTGAAGAGAAGGAACTGGGGTGCTATGGCACCCCAACAGCATAGTATATGGGCCGCTGTAAAGCTGGCAAGCTGCTACTTACGAATCCTCTTATCGCAATGTCCAGTACTCCGATCGGTTGGAAGTATTAGAGTTTACTTGATTCTTGTGCAGTAATCGCCTGGGAGAGTACTACGAAAGCCAAATGAAACAAGCCCCAAGAACTGTCGTTTAACCTCTATTGACCTCTCGTTCCGTGATTGCAGGTGTATGTTCAATATGTTCAATACTGCGTGAAGTATGTATATCCTCTGGCAGAGCTCTCCGGTGCGTAAGCTCCTGTTATGTACTCGGCCCGCTGACAGCAGATCCGCGCCTCGGTCAGCAATTTCGCATCCTCGTACATACTCCGTTCGGACATGCGTCTGACTCACGAGGAAACATTGGTGAGTATCCTATCGTCATTTGTCTTCCAGAAGCCCACAGAATGCCGGCAATTCTCACGAGCGAATGTCTGTCGCTGTCTCTTGCCCACAGTATCACCTCAGCGTAAGCCCTATTCACCCCTCAGTGAATGAGGAGGCGGCTGCACGAGACGACGTAAGGCCCTCGCGGTTGCTTATTTGCGTTCCCACCCAACACCTATAAATTTGTGAGATTCACCCCAACCTACACACTGGCAAGGACTCTCTGCTTGACTCGCTCTGTCTTACAGGATGACATCTGGAGAGCAATCCGTATGGTTGATCACTGGGTACGCGTGTTCTTTCTGATCTGCCCGCGGAACGAGACGACTCATAATTATACCACTGCCCAGTGCGAGCCGAGGTATCGGCCTGGAGATGACGCGCCAACTCCTTCAATCCCCGACCAACACTGTGGTTGCGGCATGTCGGACACCGTCAAAGGCGGTCGCGCTGAAGGAACTTGGGAAGGAGGCTAAGGGCACCCTGCACGTCGTGAAGATCGACATCGACAACCCCGAGTCCATCAGAGCGTGCGCGGATGAGACTACCCAAGCTCTAGGAAACAAGGGAATTGACTACATCGTCAACAACGCGGCGGTGAAGTCCAACCTAGTCTCATTTCTCCCGCTCCACTGATATGTTGATACGCAATGCAGGTCGTGATCCGGGACGACTCCGCGTTCGAGGGAGACGTGGACACTCTCCTGAGGACCTTCAAGACCAACGTCGCAGGCTCCGCGCACGTCTCGCACGCGTTTCTCCCCCTCCTCGAAAAGGGCAGGAAGAAGACGATCGTGAACATCTCGAGCACGGCCGGGAGCATAGGCGCGAACTGGAGCTCAATTCAGACCTCGTACTCGATCTCAAAGACTGCGCTCAACATGCTCGTACGTGCATATGAGTTCATCGGGACGGAAAGCTCACGCGCCCCTTCCAGACGTACAAGCAGGCCAAATCGCGCCCGGACATCACGGCGATCTCCCTGTGCCCCGGATGGCTGGAGACTGGTGAGCTCTCTACCTTCTGCGGTGGCCGGTGTCCGGGCTCTGACCAGAGCTGCACATTAGACATGGGTGGACCGAACGCTATGCATCCTGTGTCAGTCGGGGTCGAGGGCATATTCAAGGTTGTCGCGTCGCTCACGCCCGAGAAGTCCGGCCAGTTCTTCAACTTCAAGGGGGAGCACGTTCCATGGTAAATGCGGCGCCTGCAGCGGCCTCTCGGTGCTGAAGAAAAGGAATCGGGGTGCAATGGCACCCCACTATATCGTGCAAGTCAGTGGCTAGGAGGAACTGCGCATATGTACCATACATCATAATGTCATACCGCATATGGAGCATAGTTGAGAGATTCATCCGTCCTACATGGTGTGCGAAGTCGTACGCGTCGAGCTCCGATAGCCACCGAACGCGAGGGTCCGCAATTCCCGCCTACTCAGTCTTTCCTTCTTCGGCACGTATCCCCTTGTCCACTCAGGCCTCTCGCACGGCACGACCGGCACGTCCGGGTTCGGGATATCGCGGAGCGGTACAGGGCACCGCTCGCCGTTCTCATCTGTACAAGGTTCAGATCAGTCATTCCAGGAGACGTCCCAAAGGGCACTCACCCTGCATTGGCGCGTCCGCAAAGTCGTACACCGTCACCACACTCGTCCCCGTCTCCGCGACGAGCAGCCGCCCGATGCTCTCGTCCCACCCAAACGCCGCGACGCGCTTGCACAGGTCGTTCGGGCCCTTGCACCGCTCCTGGCCGAACGGAAGGGAGCCGATGAGCGCCATGCTGCACGGATGGCGCACGACGTCGTCCACGATCGCGCGCGGGCCAGGCACATCCCACCCATGGTCAATCCACGGCTGGACGTGGAGCACGAGGGGTGCGTCCGAGAGGTCCTCCCAGTCGTAGCTGTAGAGCAGCGGGCGCCGGTGCGCGGGGATGACCGCGAGCTTGACGTTGGGGTCGCGCGCCCGCCAGGACGTTGTCCAGCTCGCGCCGAGGCTGTAGCGGTACGCAATGGGGGGCTGATGAGAAGTGAGAGATACTGGATGCTTGTCTTGGGGGGGAAGGAAGACGCGCTTGGGCTGGAAGAGGAAGCGGACGAGTTTCTCTTCGCCGGCCTTGTGTGCGTACACGCAGAGCGGGAGCGGCGGTTCGGGGTCTCCTCCTTGCACAGGCCTGCGCGCGAGGGGAACTTCAGGGATGTAAAAGTCGGACAGGGTCCCCAGGTCCCTGGATACGGTGTGGTCCGTCGAGTTGAGCTGCTGGAACTTGGGCCGCTCGCCGCATCGGAGCGCGGGGAACTTCTCGATGACATAAGTCATAGCGCCGCGCCGGCGACGCGTGTCGATCTCGCGCACGACGAGGACTGCGTTCTCCTGCGGGAGCAGCTGGATCGCGCGTATGTAGTGACGCTGTGCAGAGACGTTAAAGGTGCACGCACGGTGAGGAGGCGCGGACGTACGGACTGAGCCACGGTAGGCTGGTCGATGCATGTCAAAGTCGCCGCTGCGCCTCCGTCGATCCTCTTGAACACAACGTCGTTGTCACTCTTCGCCAGCGCGAGGTATCCCGCCCCGAACATCTCCGCGAGGACGGGACTCCGGAGGTTCTTGGTCGACACAACGGACACGAGCGCCTTGAAGGGACGCGGGAGCTCGGCCGCCGCCTCGCGGAAGAGTTTGCTGTCGGTCGGATGCTTGATGTCCCCCAGGTACTCGAGATTCTCGAGCGGGACGTGCATCACAGCGCACTCGTACCGGAACTCGGCGTCAATCGCATGGCGCGTGCTAAACTGCGACGCGTCCATGAGATGTCCCTTCGCCCTGCGTGCTCAGCAGTAAGTCTGTCGCGATACTTCAAGGCAACGATAGCACTCACACCCTCCGCCGGTCCGACTTGTGGTGGTAGTCCCTGCGTAGGAACGCTATGACTATGCTCGGGATGCCCCTGACGGTCATGTACTTAGCTTGAAGCGAATACGCCTTCGTCACGGTGTCGATTGCCGCGACCGCGCGCGCGCTCCCGAGCGTGTCCATGGTGTACACGACTAGAGAGTACTTCTGCTCGCCGGGGTCCGTCACCGATGCGACAACGTATTGCCCGCCCGGGAGCTGTTGCATCTCGAGAATGTGGTAGTGCGCGTCGAAGCTCCACTCGCGGAAGGTGCTCGGGTTATTGGACTTCCAGTTGGCATCGAGCGAGAGGGCGCGCTTGAGCAGGCGTTCGGCTTCGAGGCCAGACATGCTGGAAACAGAGTTGCGCGTCGTTGGAGGCAAGGGCGGGAGCTCAACGTCGGTAGTTCGAAGGAGATGCTTCCAGATCCAGGTGACATGCGTGAGTTCGTAGTAGAGCTTGTTGAGCTACACGCAGTACGTGAGCTCTAGGCACAGCGAACTTTGGGAGGTCAGGCGTACCTTGCGTAGTCGGAGAATATCATAGACATCGAGGTAGAGGAAAATGTCGAGGAGGACATCGTTGGGTAATCTGTCGAGTGAGTCTTTTGCGATCGTCCTCCCGACGAACCTATCGGACGTATTGAACTGTCCTGGACTGAGGCTCATCGTAGAGGGCGAGGTAGGTAAACTCGTGCAAAGTCGAGAAGAGCTGCATATATCAGTCCCTTGTTTCATGCGCGCTTCATGGCCCTATAACGAATGCCCAATTGGGATGTCTTCTCGTTGGGCGCTTGATCTTGGCGTTGTGGCTAGTAGCAACCGTGGATACCTTGTATCTTGCAAGAGTTGTGAAAACGGCAGCATTCGACACGAGATGCGCTGCAAAAGCTGTGATTCGAAGGTTTCACGCGGTCTTTCACTGCGGGTTGGAGTCATCATTCTGAGCGAGGGATGAGTTATACGGTGTGTGCTGAGCACACGCTCCCCAGCATCATCTCGCGCACACAATGTAGATCACCAATGCTTTGCTTACGCCACCTATGATGAGTCGTATACATGTCTTGGGCGATCGTCCGCTGACCAAAGCGAATGTCTCGTGTAGTTATAGACTGATGTCACATAGTCGAGACATGGATGACTAGACGCTATCGCTGTCAGCAGAAGAAGAAATAAGAGATGTGCCGACGCACTTACCACGGTCTACAGAGTACAAGGTCTCCATGGTAGTTTGTTCGAACCCGCTCCGCCTCGTTGGTGTGGACATCGATTCGAAGTTGAAGTTCAAATGCCAACAAGCACATCCATTTTCAGCGATTTCCAGCCGACTTACCTCATCATTACGTAAGGGACAGCGCCTACTCCTCGATCTCAACTTGCATCCATCCAGCTGCAACGTTGGACGACTGTGTATCACAGGATGGATGCTGTACCCTCTCAAGTTCTTCCTCTCGTGGCGACAAACTCTCCTCTGCTGTCATTTTTCCAAAAATCTCTCTCTTGGCACGACGTTTTCTCCCGCAAATGACCTGACGACTCACCCTCGACCGTCTCGCCAGGAGACCGTCCATGGTGAACGGAACCACGATTATACTTCCTGACAAAGGTACGTGACTCCCTCGATGTCATGAGATTATACTTGCTACGCATTGCGTTCGGCGCTCGTTTCATCCCATAGCGGCAATATAGCCGTCTACGGCGAGTCATGGCGGCGCCAGTGATCATGGCTCCACGAGCTCCAGTGTATGAATATACGAAGGGTGAGTTCGATATTTGTCTTACCAGGAAGTAGAGCCGCGGTCGGACCTCCTGTGCGCAGGATTTCCCTGGGGTACCGCGCGATCTCATGTATGCGGACGAAGGATGCTGACTCGCCAGTCTTCAACGTCATGTCGAGTCTCGTGCATTGATGATGGAGCGAAGTGATGGCGCCTTCAAGTTCTGTTCCTCGTTATGTAACGCACATCATTCAAGTGGACATCGATATCATCCGCTGACAAAACCATGCACTGCGTCGTCAATCCGCTACATCCTTCGTTACGCAGGTGACTTAACAGGGCACAGACTCAGAGTTGTTGTGAGAACAAATCTAGAGCGCTTCTCAGTTCGCGCTTGGGTACCCGCAGTCCTCATGAGCTGACATCGACTGCTAGACACCAGTCCTCGAGACGCTCAATTCTTGAGAGCAGCACCATGCTGTCTGACCCTCCTTGCACACATACCGGGGTAGCTATCTATACATGAATGTGCAACGGCTACCTACTGCTAGGTTTTGGTTGCAACAGAAGGGGGACTGGTGAGCATCGAGGCGAATAATAAACGAGCGTCTAAGATACTAAATGCGGCGAAGCCACGAGCGAGCGATAGCGATGGAAACAGCTGTATGACTATCATAGGGGCACCGTATGGTGAGTAAGGCTATATCGCGATGCAACAAGAATGATAGGAGTGGTTTAGGAGGGGGGTAGTCGCGGAGCCATTCTGTACTAGTCCCTAAACGTCCGAAGGTCGTCCATGGCCGCGTGCGAAGCCGTCCACACACGCGCAGCGGTGCGCGATGGGCATCACCATACACCATGGAACGCATCAAAGTGGCTGTATACTCTGTCTGCACATATTCAAGAAGATCTGAGGAGAAACGTTGCACGGGCTGCCAAGAAACAGCGGTGTCCCGACCGGTAATTGACTGTATCTCACCAACATACGATGACTGTTCAACGCTCGACAACGTGACCAATCCATGCCTTCAACAAGCTGGCGACACAACTACTGTCTACATAAATGCTCCCGCTGAACAGGTCGGTCAGAGCATTCGCCCATTCCGTCTACATACTCAGACTTCTCGCCCCGTTCCATCCCTACTGACTACAGATAATGGCTGTTGGACCGTATGTGTGGCTGATCACCGGGTACGTACAACTCCTATGATCTCCTACAGGTCTGATTCCGGAGAAATGCGCCACTGAGCTGACGACACCGGACGCTTAGTGCGAGCCGAGGTATCGGCCTAGAGATGACGCGACAGCTCCTTCAGTCTCCTACCAACACCGTGCTCGCGGCATGTCGGACGCCGTCCAAGGCGGTCGCGCTGCAGGACCTCGCGAAGGAGGCCGCGGGAACGCTCCATGTCATGAAGCTCGACGTTGACAACACCGAGTCGATACGCGCGTCCGCGGACGAGGCAGCCAAGATTTTGGGCCCAAACACGGGCATCGACTACATCGTGAACAACGCAGGGGTACGCCATGATGCATAAGTGATTATCTTTCCCTCGCCCACTCACAGATTTGCGCGCGCGCGCCCCAGGTGGCCATCCAGAACGACGGCGCGTTCGAGGGGAACGTCGATGTGCTGATGAAGACCTTTGTGACGAACGTCGCGGGCCCGGTCTACGTCTCGCACGCGTTTCTCCCGCTGCTCGAGAAGGGAGGGAAGAAGACAATCGTGAACATCTCGACCACGCTCGGGAGCATTGGCACAGACTTTGGCCCGGGCCAAACGTCGTACTCGATCTCCAAGGCGGCGCTTAACATGCTTGTACGTCCCCTGGCTGCGCGCGGTGACATCTGAAGTGTGGTTGTGCTGATGTGCCCGGTAGACGTACAAGCAGGCGAAAACGCGTCCGGATATTACGACAATTTCCATGAGCCCCGGATGGCTGGCAACAGGTACGTACACCGCTATATAGCGTGTCGAGCCCAGAGTTTGATGTCATGCCGCCGCTGTAGAGTTGGGAGGACCCTATGCGCCGCTCCCCGTGTCGGTCGGCGTCGAGGGTGTCCTGAAGGTCGTTGCGTCGCTCACGCCCGAGAAGTCGGGCCAGCACTTGGACTTCCAAGGAGGGCACGTTCCGTGGTGATGGTAGACCGGGTGGTTGTGGATACGGTGTGCGACCCACTTAGGACGTCGCTTAGCGCAATAACAAACTGAGAGTGTACGAACGAGGATGACGGAGAATCGAACGAACGACGTGATGTTCGCTGCTGCAGACCTGAGGAGGACGTACGAGTCGGTACGACCATGAGACTTGAATGCAGTGGCTGCCGCTGTGCGTGGACCGTGTCGACGCCATACTTGGTCCAACCCGCAATTGAGGCCAAGAACAGGATAAGTATGACTGATCTTGGCAACCGGGCGAGTGGTGAGATCCGGATCTCGGATATTCGACTGGAACCAAGGCGTCGTCGACTGAGAGCGAGGATTCCGAGGAGCGAGGAGATCTAAGCCGGATGCTAGCAGCCGTGGTCTCGTACCCAGACGGAGGAGTACAACAATCCGCACCCCACCACCGCGTCGGAGCAAGCGGCTGCAGCTAGCCTCGAGCTGACTTGCGCTTGGTCGTGTCGTTGCCGGCGTTCTCGGAGTGAAATGGGAAGAGGGAGAAGTCGGTGAGGCCCACGCATTTGGGCCATCCGCATGACTTTGGCCCATGGCCGTCCGACTACGGCGAGCCATTGCGGCCTCACGCGGAGCGCTGACCATAGCTCCACAAGCTCCAGTGTATGAGCCTAGCACGGAACCTGTGAGTTTACCTCTGTCCTACCAGTACGTAGAGCAATCTGCCGAGTTTGAGGACCTCCAGGAGCGTGGAGCGCAAGACTTTCTTGTTAGGGGTACCGTGCGATCTCATGCATACGGACCGTGAAAGAATGCCGTCGACCTCGATGGAACGAAGTGATGTCGCCTTTTATTGATCAACGCACATCATTCAAGTTGACAACCGCTGACAAGTCTATAGACGTCGTCATTCCGATACGGACTCCCTATGTATGTTCGAACTCTATACAGTAAGCGATCTCGTCACTTTCGCCGACTCAGCAATGCGGCGCCTGACTCCGAATTGTGAGAACAGAGCGCCTCCTGAGAACAAGAGCCCTGTCGTCTTCATTCCGGAAGCTCTCCTTGGATGCCGGCAGTTCTCATGAGATGGCGTCCTAGGTTTCTTCGTGCTGGCTGACCCACATCGCCGCCGCCGTACGATGGCTGCTCCACAAGGTGACTAATCCATGCCTTGAATAAGCCCGAGCGGAGAATACCCTACCTCATCGCCTTCCCATGCAACGACTATAAGTGTTCTCGCTGAATAGGTCGGTCAGAGCGTTCGCCCATCCCATCCTGAACTCTACATACATAGATTTCTCGCCCCTTTTCATCCTACCGACTACAGACTATGGCTACCGGAGCGTATGTGTGGTTAATCACCGGGTGCGTAGGACTCTTTATGACCTCAGAGGTCCGGAGACACGATGACGACGCCGGATGCTTAGCGCGAGCCGAGGTATCGGCCTAGAGATGACGCGACAGCTGCTTCAGTCCCCTACCAACACCGTGCTCGCGGCATGTCGGACACCGTCCAAGGCAGTCGCGCTGCAGGACCTCGCGAAGGAGGCCGCGGGAACGCTCCATGTCATGAAGCTCGACGTTGACAACACCGAGTCAATACGCGCATCCGCAGACGAGGCCACCAAGATTCTGGGGAACACGGGCATCGACTACATCGTGAACAACGCAGGGGTACGCCATGAGTGATTACGCTTTCCTTCGACCACTAACAGATTCGCGCCCGCGCTCCAGGTGATCGTCCAGAACGACGGCGCATTCGAGGGGAACGTCGACTCGCTGGTGAAGACCTTTGTGACGAACGTCACGGGCCCGGCCTATGTCTCGCACGCGTTTCTCCCGTTGCTCGAGAAGGGAGGGAAGAAGACGATCGTGAACATCTCGAGCACGCTCGGGAGCATCGGCACAGACTTTGGCACGAGCCAGACGTCGTACGCGATCTCCAAGGCCGCGCTGAACATGCTTGTACGTCGCGCGGTGACATCTGTTGGAGTGTGGTTGTGCTAATGTGCATGGTAGACGTACAAGCAGGCGAAAACGCGTCCGGATATCACGACAATCTCGATGTGCCCTGGATGGCTATCCACAGGTGCGTGCGCCGAGATTGTCCGATACCGTGTCGAGTCCAGAGTTTGACGTCATGTCGTCGCTGTGGTCTACTAGATATGGGAGGAGCCAATGCGGCGCACCCTGTGTCGGTCGGGGTCGAGGGCATACTGAAGGTTGTTGCGTCGCTCACGCCCGAAAAGTCCGGTCAGTTCTTCAACTTCAAAGGAGAGCACGTCCCGTGGTGATGGTAGATTTGGTGGTTGCGTATACTTACAGTGTATACCATCCACGTTGCCACCGTGACCAGTGACTTCAGTTTTCCCAGATGATTTGAGCGCGTTAGTTACGGTAAAAGACAAATATTTATCTGCCTTAAGGGTCAGATAGCATGCGACGGTGGAATGATCTGGGGAGGATTGGAATGAAATATTTGACTTTCCCCTGGCTCGAATACAAAAATGCGCAAACAGAGAATTGAACACTCGACCTCAGCATGACACTCATCCGGTATCATAAACCACTGAGCCACAAGACCATAGGAACTGCAGCGCCCCAGGTAGTATATAGTGTCTTGTGCCCTCCGCCAAATATGTCCTCTTCAGTACTGCAACCGGCAACGCGCTCGTCTGTATGTTGCCAATACATGTAGTAGAGATGGGTGAGCATATATGCTCAACAATAGTTAGAATATTACTCGCTATACAGCAGGCGAGGTACATCCGCCGTGACGGAAGCTAGAGTTACTGGATTCGGACTTGCCCATCAAGTGTGAAGTCCGAATCCAGGCACTCTAGCGCCCAATGTTCGCCTCCTTTAGCCTGACTCCTGCAACTCCACTGCCCGATTTGATATGTAAACGCAGTCCCTGAGCAGATTCAGAGATGTATTTGGGAGACATATTGAGTTTGGGTCAACTAGGCAATGTTGTAGTACTGAAGAGGACATATTTGGCGGAGGGCACAAGGCACTATATACTACCTGGGGCGCTGCAGTTCCTATGGTCTTGTGGCTCAGTGGTTTATGATACCGGATGAGTGTCATGCTGAGGTCGAGTGTTCAATTCTCTGTTTGCGCATTTTTGTATTCGAGCCAGGGGAAAGTCAAATATTTCATTCCAATCCTCCCCAGATCATTCCACCGTCGCATGCTATCTGACCCTTAAGGCAGATAAATATTTGTCTTTTACCGTAACTAACGCGCTCAAATCATTTGGGTAAACTGATACAAGTGCCGTGACTGCGTTCGGACAGACGGAGCAGTTTGAATGCGCAGCGCAACCTGAACTCGATTGGTTGACTGAGGTGGGTCTTGAAATCATGTGCTGTCTGCCTGCCGAAGGGGGAGTCTCCGGCTCAAAGGGCAAATGAGAGCATCGTACCCCGGTACAGGTGAACACGTGAAACGTCATCTGTTGGCAACAGTGAGGTTGGCGTTGAAGTACAGTTAGTAGAAGAACCGGAAGGAGGGTTGTCAGCCACACCTCGCGCAGAGCGTGCGAGTCCGAATTGAGGCCGTGATGATACGAAGATCGTTCAACCGAGAGCCGGTTCACTGTTCAAGCAGACTACGACGATAAGACTTGAGTGCAATGGACGCGATGTATACGGTCGTGCAAGCCCGCCGGCAAGCGAGCGGGGAGTGATGAGATCCGGATCTCGGACAGTGAGTGGCCTGGAAGCAAAGCTCCGAAACCGTCGACTGAGAGCGAGGAACGAGGACTCAGGAGAGACTGCACAGGAATTTGACAGGGATGGACGAGTCCGGCGAGCGGACTCACTTGCGCTTGTTACGGTTGTTCTTATCCTCGCGCCTGTGTGGGCGGGGACGGACTCGGATGCCACGGTCGGCGGTGAGAAGGGTGGAGTGAATTGGGAAGAGAGGACATCAGACCCACCGGGAGAAGCAAGAAGACCGTCGCGGGCTTACAGCAAGGACGAGACGCACATATTGACGAGGCTGATACGAGCAGAGGCGGAAAGGCCCGGGGAGCGGGCGAGGCCGAGTGCGGGTGATCAGTGCGACCTAACCCCTAACCCTAAGAGTCCGCACGGAAGCGCGCTTGTACTCATCCTCCGCCGCCCAGCCTCCGCCTTCTTCCCCTCTCTCCCGCTCCCCTTCTCCTCATGCCTGCGCTAGACCCGCATCCTCGCGCCCGACATGTACGCCATCCGACACTAGACCCGGACTACCCGCTCACGGTGGCCATCGCACCGCCGCCTGGAGAGACAGTGGAAGAGCGCACGGCGTACCTGCGGTAGGAGGAGGAGACAAAGCGGGTCAACAAGATCGACGAGCGCATCAAGCAGGAGCGGGCAAGCACAAGTCCATGCTCAATCACCTCCTCGACCAGAGCGAAGCAGGTATGTCCGCCGCCCTCGTCCCTCCTCCGTCCTACTCCTTCCACGTCCATGATGCCATCCGCCGGTCTCGCTTGCGTCGTCCTTCATCGTGGTTTACGCAGGCGTATCGCTTGTCACTCGATGCCGTGTTCGAAGCCCGGAAGCCAACGGCGCCTTCCGGAGACTGCAGCCACAACAAGCTGTTCAGCATCGCGGAGGAGCAGCTCGCTTCCGCTGCCGCATCAACGGCCTAGGCCTGCAGCTGCGACTGCGAGTGCCGCGGCTCCTCCTTCTGCGGGATGGACAGGTCGTACGGTATGTGTCTCAAGTCGGATACGTGCCGTACCCTCTGTAGTACTCTGAACCCTCGGGTCATCGGAGTACACGGGGCAGCAAATTGGGAGGAAACTTTCATCGCCGCTGGTACAGCGAGGCGCTATATCTACCTCCATGTGGGTGTGCGTAATGCGCGCGGCTGGCTGCAGGCATGGGGTGGTTGAGGGCTCACGCTGTCATCGACAAGTATGAGGGGCTTTCGACTTCAGCTAGGACAATATTGTGCTTCCGTTCTCACTTCCTGGTCCGTGACTATCTGGAAATGTACTGACCCACTTCCTATGCTAACAGAACATATATGCCGAGCTTGGTGACCCGAGTTGCGAAGCGCCAAATGCCAACTACTCCTGTAAATGGAAGTTCACCATGGTGGTAATTCCCTCGCTTCCTCTTCTATTGTGTCCTATCCTTGTGGAATCATCTGTTCAGCAAGTGGAGACTATGATGTCACGAGCCACGGTGCTCCCCAACTCGCAACATCCGGTCCTCCGTCCATGATTATCGTCTCACCGCGGAAGGGCGCCTAAACGCCGACGCTATAGCAGGGTTCCGGTTACAGTTGTCACTCTTACCGACCTGTATTAGGATTCCCGCTTGGAATGGTAGTATCTTCGACGGGTACACACAGTTGCCAGGCCGCCTCGCAGGACGATATATATCCTACACAAGGTGAGTGAGCCGTCCTCAATCGTCCTGTCATCACCACCATGTCTCCTTCCGTCCCCCGCCCCTCCGTATATCCTACTTCGCTATCTTTCTGGCCGCAACCTGTCGATAGGAGGGGACATTCGCATCTTCAAGATAGCCAAGCCACTGTCACGATCACCGTCACCGTCATCCCCACCGACCGATATCGTGATCCGTCGGAAACGAGCTGGCCATCGTATTACCCCATACTCTCAGGCGAGGCTCCATCTCCATACCCTACGTCTCCACCTGTGCACGATTGGCCTCTGTCTGCGCCTGAGCGTCCTAGACCGGATAGCTCCGCAGCGAAGTTGAACTCGATAATCGTCGGTGTCGTATGCGTTGGCGTCGTCTTGACGATTATCCTACTCGTCATTGTCTTCGTAATGATTCGCCATTATCGGAGGCAACTCCAGGTGCTGTACGAGAGCAGGTCTTGTGATGGTAAGCCTCCTCGCGCGCCCTCCATTTTGATGACTAGAGTCGCTCATCACACGGAACCTCGTACAGTTGAACGAGCGCTGTCGGGGCATAACGACAGCAAAGTGACCGTTGTCACCCCCTATACGCTCTCTCCGCCGGTTGACCTCCTCGAGGAGCACTTGAAAGCGCTCCCACCGCTCCCATCACCGTCGTATTCCGACGTCATCCACATCCGTCCGCCAACCCCATTGTCGAGCATGACGACCTATGCTTTGACCCCATCCAATTCTTCCTCTCCTTCTCCAGACCCACCCACATACGCCTCGCTCGGCTTCCGCCCCTCTCCAGGTGAGCCGTCGAGGAAGATCTTGAGTGTCGAGAGGAATATATGTCCCTCGAGGCGACCGCGCTCTGACCTCCGGATCCAAATCCCCGGCCCGGACCATCCGGGCCTAAGGACGACATGGACGTATGGCTCGCAGCTGCGCTGATAGTCTGAAAAGAACTCTTGTTCGTGCGCGTCCTCTCGGTTGTGCTGGTTCCATGTCGTCTACTTTCAGCGCTCGGGTAGATCGGACGCGCTGCCTTCATCCGCATACACTTATACTTTGCCGCCCTAATACTCTACCGCAGTGCGGCCCCGGACCGTTCGTCACTTTCATCCCCACACTCCTTCACCTCCCTCGTCTTGCTTGGAATCGGGACCAATTGTACCACCAGCATAGCAGCACCCATAGCATACGTACTTGCATCCGGATGGAAAATACACATTGTCATGCTGTAGGATATCCTCTCTTACTGCGCTCTGCCTTCTGTCTTCTAGAGATACGAGAGAATTCTCATCGTTCAGTCATATCATTGTGCACTGTTGGCAGATGTACTGACCCGAATCTTGCCCTCGCCGAGCGTTGGGAAGCCGGTCGTTCAAGCGCCAAAAGCCGACTACGCCTGTGCTTGGAATCCCAGGATCGCTGTGGTTCTATCCTTCCTTCGCCGTCATCCGGTTATATCTGTAGCGCCAACTATACCACGACAGCTCACAGGTCACGGCATCTATCGTGCCTGGCGACACCCGCCTACCTGCAATCCACAATGGGCCAAATGTAGCAATACCGACATGGTCACGAAAGGCGTCAGTCACTATGGTTTGCGTGGCTCTCGATTTCCAGCCGCAGCGCTTCTCGATATCTTTTCTCGTCAATCTTCCAGCTACAGGGAGAAGGCTTGCTCCACCAAGATATCGAGCCGATATGCAGCCACCAAGAGTCATGATCATGTACGCACTCAGCGGCCGATACTGAGCCAGCTGGTTCTGATACTTATAAACAAGAGCTCATTCTCTTCTGACACCACCATTGACATTGATACCCGACTTCGTCAGATCCTGCGCTGCGTTGACCATGCCCCCAATTGTAACCGCCGCAACCGTCGAGCGTAGATCACTGTCCGCAACGAAGCAGTACTTCGTATTCACCTGCATAACACTTGTCATACTCGCCGTTTCCTCCGCAATAATCCGGCATTACCGTCGAAGAGGCCGCATAGTCTCTGGGAACAATATAAACCATGGTCAGCCCGCTCGCGAACTCCATCCCACTTGACTGTATGCTCATCACGATTCGGGACGCTGTGGACAGTCGGACGTCGGAACGGAAGCTGCTTCAGGTTTTCCCCACTCACAACCATGCCCCGCGGAAACCGCCCCGAAGAGCACTTGAACGCACTCCCACGAGTTCCGTCACCATCGTATTCCGACGTCATTCACATCCGCCCGCAGACTCTCCCACCGTTCGAATCCATCGTCGCTTCGCCATCTGGTGCCCCCTCTCCATTGCTAGACCCCCCTCCATACGCCTCGCTCGGCTTCCGCTTTACACCGCTGGGCAAAAGGACTAGCACCGTCTGTCCACCAAGACGACCGCGCGCGGACCTCCGGATCGAGATCTCCAACCCTACTACGCATCCGGGCCTGACATGGACATATGCACACGTCCAAGCCTCAACTCCCTAAGCGCTCGAACCCTGGGAGTTGGCAGGAGCTCCACAATGTCGTACTGTATAACACGATCACAAGGTTCTCTCATCTCCATCCCCCACTACCGTCGGCAGGTGTGCGTTCACCACGGCACCTGCTCTCCCTTGAAGTTGAAGAACTGGCCCGAGTTCTCGGGCTGGAGCGACTGGACAGTCTTCAGTACACCACCAACTCCGACCGAGACATGGTAAAGCCCGTTCGGCCCGCCCATGTCTGCGAGCGCGTCATTGAGTCAGTTCTGAAGTGCGCCCAAGTCGACGGCAAGAGGTATGAACGCACCTGTCTGCAACCACCCGGGGCACATGCAAATGGCGGTGATGTCAGGACGCTCTTTCGCCTGCTTGTACGTCTGCGATGTTATCGGTAGGCATAGCGTGTCAGCGTTGCGACCCGAAACACTAGCGAGGGCAGGAGCAGAGGAGAAAGGCGGGAAGACGCACAAGCATGTTGAGGGCCGCCTTGGAGATCGAGTACGAGCTGTGGTACGCGCCATAGTCGGCCCCCATGCTCCCGAGCGTGCTCGAAATGTTGACGATCGTCTTCTTCCGGCTCTTCTCGAGCAGGGGGAGGAATGCGTGCGCGACGTACGCAGCCCCTGCGACGTTCGTGTGGAACACCTTCTGCAACACCTCGACGTCCATCGTGAATGCGTAGTCTTCTTGGTTTAGGTTCTGCATCGTGGAAGCCATGGTTGTCGGTCAACGGCTCGCATTTTAAGACGTGCTGGATGTGACGTACCACCGCGGCGTTGTTGACGATGTAGTCGACACCCCTGTCTCCAAGCAGCTTCGCGACGTCGTCCGCGCACGCGCGTATCGACTCGGGGTCGTCGATGTCGATGCTCATAATGTACAGCTTGCCCTCCGCACCCTTCGCGAGCTCCTGTAGTTCCGCGGCTTTCGACGGTGTCCGGCATGCCGCCACAACCGCGTTGGTCGGCGACTTGAGCAGCTGGCCCGTCATTTCCAAGCCGATTCCTCGGCTCGCCCTGAGTTGCCGAGGAAAAGCAGTCAGTACGGCTCATCGCTGCGCTGTCGATGGGCTACTACACTTACCCTGTGATGAACCAGATATACTCGTCGCTCGAAGACATGGTGCGTGAGTCGTGGAGGTTCGAGTAGTTCAGCTTCGATTGTCGAGTGCCGTGAGTCTGGCCCACCCGGAACAAGCGTTGTGAGCTTTTATACTTAGACTCGCTGCGTGGGAGTCCAGTGCATTGGCTGAGAGAGGGGGCTTACCACGAGAACCTCGACATGTCCCGATCCCAGCGCAGCCGTTGTACCCCTTGCAATGCCTCCCACCCCTTCCCAAGCCACTCACCGTCCGTGCGCCTCGCTGGACGGCAGGTACAGGAGTCAGCTCAGCGCCAGGCAGCCGTTTTGGCGTCCAGCATGAAGGCACGGATGATGCAAATTGTATGAGGGCTACGTATGGTTGCATCGTTGGTGAGAGAGGTCGAAGAAGCCGCTGCCTGTGAACTCCGACAGGGACCCGGAATGGAGGGGTGTGGCGGAGGCGCGCAAGCTTTAGTCAGGACCTGGTCAGGACTGCGACGACACGCCACTCCCATGACAAAAATACACACGACGATCGTCGATGGGATGCTCTGTTTGCACGGCTTACATGCAAGGTGATAAGTGCGACGCCTATATGCCATTGCAATGACCTGAACCAAAAGGCATCGCAGTCAGCTAAGCCGTAACACAACCAACAAGCTCCGGATGGTGGCATAGAGCAACTCACGAACTGTTATGATTGCCTCTAAGCCACATGGTGACGTGTCTCACTTCAAGCGTCCTCGTCAGTGTCATCTCGGCTCCTCCTTCCCGAGCAGTACCCCTGTCACAGCGAGCGCATCGCCGGACATCTACGGACCTTATTTGCGACTGCAGCAGCTAGCATTTCACGCCTAACGCTGCTGAACGCGTTCTGCCCGAACGCCGCTCGCTCGAGCATGTCTGAGTTCACCAGGAATGATCACAATGAGTATAGCATTCTGCTTCCGGCAACGAACATCCTATCGCGGAACGATCTCTTGTAGTCGAAGAATTTCCCTGAATTTTCCTAGTCGCGACGTTGAGAATCCCGGTGACCCCAACCGATACTGGATAGGGAGCGATCCGACTAAGTCTAAAGAATCATCAGTTGAGGCCGGCGCCGACAAGAACACTTATCGGTCTGCAGATGGCCGGGCTGCATCGCGATGGTGGTGATATCCGTCTGCTCCTTGGCCTGCTTGTATCCGCGCGCTAATGACAGGACGTCCGACGCACCACAGCATGGTCACCAGCGTTCAAGCATAATATAATCTCTGGCCATCATGGGCTATGGTCTGTGTCAATACGGTGTGCTGAAGCGTCAGTTCAAAGAGCGATATCGAGCTCAGTGATACTTATCGACGTGGCGCCACGGGAGATTCGGGACGCGGAGTGTCTTGGACCGGAGTCGGTGTACTACTGCCACTGTAGTGAAGACGAGATAGTGAGCCTAGCATTTGCCAGTGAGAGTCAAACAATCATAGCAGAGATGCACCAGTGTGCCTGCACATACCTGTGGGTGGTTGCAACTTGAAGTGACTCCGAACTTCAAGGGCAAGTTGCGATGAACCTACGGGCGTTACCTTTACCATATTCGGCCATCATTGACGTCATTTGTTTTCACGCTATATCAGTGTCGAGTTCAAGTTCGACCCTCCCCTTAAGCTTCGAGTCGTAGTGTATACAAGGCTTATCTCATGGCAGTGAGTTTGAAACTTCTGGCATAACCACAAAACCCCGCACCAGTACAATCGGGACCAGTAACTTGTTACGTAGAACGTTTAACAAGGCTAGCACCAAGGCCCTATAGACAATTCAATGCCATAATCGTGAAGACTGTACCCTGGAGGATAGCCTACTGCTGGTCAACCGGACGCGGTGCGATTCTCTTTGAAGCCTTCACGTCCTTGTCATCCACAGTCCAGCTAATACCGCCCACCGCGTTGTCGATAACCATCCTCTTCCCTTCCTCCGGGTAGTGCGTAACGTCCAACGGCTCCCTACTGCCCCCCAGAATGTACACCATCTCCGTCGTTCCCGCCCGGAACGCATGCGCGCGCTCGACTCCGGCTTTGAACCCGAAGAAGTCGCCGGTCTTGATCGCCTCCTCCCTCGGGACGATCTCCCCTTCCCCTCCCTCCCATATGAGCATCACAGCGCCCTCGCCTGCGTCGAGGATGTACATCCACTCGTCATCATGGCTGTGCCAGTGCAGCGTCGTGCTCGTCGCGCCGGCGGGGAGGCGGCAGTAGTGCACCGCTGTCTTGCTCAAGCCTGTGCTGTCCCCGAGCGAGACCTGGTACCGGTGGTTCGCGCTCACAACGGGGTGTGTCCGGTACTCGAGAGCGGAAAGGGGAAGATCCGCCGTGCGAACTGAGTAGCGAGGCCCAGGACGTGTCTCCTTGTGTGCAGAGGAGGATGTCATGTTCGCGGCTACGCGAAGTGTAGGCGTTGATAAGTCGTGGGTGAGAGGCAATGCGGGCGTATGGACGGCGAGGCCCTTTAACGTTTAATGGTGGACTGGGGAGTACTTGAGGTATTTATAAGCTTTGCTGTGGAAGTCTTGTGGCACGAATCAGCTGCCCCCGTGGGTATCATGCTGATACTGTGCGGGGAGCCGACGTACCCGATATGGTTTAGGTCTGAATGTCTGGAAAGGAGGATTGTCCTGACCTTGACCTCCGGGACTACTTCTCTGGACAATGGCGACATTCGATCGGGATCCCCTACGGACTCGGAGCTGTGAAAAAAAGCTAAGTAACAGATACAGAACTCACGGCTCAGCAGTCAGAACTTGTGACTGTATCATCGTCTTCGAATTCCGCAGAAGACCCCTGCTCGCGAACGCCTTCCACAACAGACACCTGTTATTCCCGCCAAAACTGTTCGCGTCTGCCTGGATCCACGGGAGTCCCTCGCGGTGAGCATCATCGGCTCCGACCATGGCTGGATCTGGAGTGCCTCGACCAACAGGTGCAGCCATCCCGCGTTCCCCGCGTCGCACTCGGGGTTCGTGCGCGCTCCGGCGCAAAGCCGTGCACGATGTGGAGGACGTTCGCCCACACCTTGCCGGCGTCGGACTTATCGGGGTGCGCGCCACGTGGCCTCCGGCATGTTCCTTTCTGTGGAGGCTTGAGCGCTCGTTGGTTCAACTTGCTTGTTACGTTCACGCGTTCACGTCCAATAGCAAGTTCAATACAGTAAAGTTACACCTCCAGACGGTGTATGAGACTGTATTTGCCTACATCAGGCATGGTATGCCTCGCTCACTCTCTGGCCATAGCTGAATACCGTTGCCTGCCCCAACAGCACGGTCACGGAGTAAGTAGTCTGTTGAAACCTCGTACATGTACGAGACCGACCTCATCATCTCAACTCCCAGCTGTCATACGGCGCACACTCATCAGCGTTGAACGTTCCCGCACCACGATAGCTCTCGACAGACACGTACTTGTTCGGGGTACATTGAAAGGAGTTCCACGATAATCCTCACAGCCTGCAACTGCTACTCTAGTCGCCACCAGTCTACTCCCGCGATCCTCCTATCTCCACATCCTCCAACGTCCAGCTCGGCTCTTGACGACCCCGCGGCCAATCAATCGTCAACTTCTTCCCCTCCAACGGATACCGACAAACATCATGGTCGCTCCGGCTCCCCCCAACGAGGTACACCATCTCCGTCGTGCCCGCCCGGAGCGTATGCGCCCGCTCGACGCCCGCCTTGAAGCCCAAAAAGTCCCCATTCTTGACTGTCACCTCCTTTAGGACTCCCTCTTTGTCGTTTTTGGACGACGGCTCCCAGATGAGCACCGCCCCGCCCTCCCCCGCGTCGAGGACGTACATCCACTCGTCCTCGCCGCTGTGCCAGTGCAGCGGCGTGCACTGCGCGCCCGGGGGGAGGCGGTAGAGGCGCACGCCGGTCTTAGTGAACCCGGTGGCATCCCCAATGGGATACTCGTAGCGCTCGCACGTCGGCAGAAGTGGGTGACTTTTTTGTGCGAATGCGGAGGGAGGAAGGTCTGCGGTGTGGATGAGGTACTCTGCGCTGCTGGGTGAGTTGGGCGCGGGAGTGCTGGACGTGGTGGACATGGTGGGTGAGGTTTGGGAGCTTGGGATACCGCAAAGTCGATATATGAGCAGACAGACCTCTGGCGTCCGACTCGGAGTCGGTGTTACGTGCTGGGCTCCTATACTTTCCTTGGGCCCGGCTGGATTTTACTAAGGTGAGCTTGGTGGTCGTCACGCTTTACGCCATTCTTACGAGTGCCTACTATCACCCAGATTGTCTTGCTGGCTACCTCGGCATCGGCCCGACTACTCGAGAGACGTCGTGCGCGTGCGTGCGCGCTCCTTTGAATGCATTGCTCTTCCTAGCCTCGCACTGAAGTTCACAATGAATTGGGACGAAGGCTGGCCCCTTGACAATCGAGGCTGAGACCGCATCCAGTTGGCATCCTAGTACTAGGTAGGCTACCTCTGTTTGTGATACGAAACCAAACTGACGAGAAGTCTCATGATCTCGACTTTGCGGCAGGAGTTAGTCATACGCAACCCCCTCGGCATTCCGTCTGTATACACGCAGCATGCATATCGACATACACTAGCACGCAGCGTCGGTCTTGACACTGTGATCTATGCGGGATTCCTGTCATATGGCCACTATAACCTCTACTTCACCACCGATCTACTCCCGCGGTGTCCCGGTTTCCTCGTCCTCCAACGTCCAGCTCGCCGACTGACCCCGCGGCCAGTCAACCACCAGCTTCTTCCCCTCCATCGGGTAGTGGCAAACGTCATGCTCGCTCCGGCTCCCCCCAACGAGGTACTTCATCTCCGTCGTACCCGCCTTCAGCGTATGCGCCCGCTCAACACCCTTCCTGAATCCCAAAAAGTCCCCATTCTTGACCCCCACCTCCCTCAAGACGCCCTCCTTTCCCTTGTCGGGCGATGGCTCCCAGACGAGCACCGCGGCGGCCTCGCCCGCGTCTAGGATGTACATCCACTCGTCATCGTTTTCGTGCCAATGCAGAGGCGAGCACTGCGTGCCCGCGGGCAGGCGGTAGAGGTGCACGCCGGTCTTGGTGAACCCGGTGGCGTCGCCGAGCTTGGACCGGTACCACTGGGAAGCTGGCGCGAATGGGTGCACGACGTGTGCCCACGCGGAGGGAGGGAGGTCTGCGGTGCGGATGAGGAAGTCTGTGTTGTCCGAGGGACCGGGCGTGCTAGGGTTGGGTGTGTTGGGTTGTCTCGGCGTCGACAATGGTGATTCGGTGGTCATTGCGACTGGCGGACTGTCTTCGAGTAGAGAGAACTGATGAGCGGGGCAGCTTGGGGCTCGGTGCTCGCTGTAATGGCCGCCTTATGTATCTCAGCCTGCTGGACAGACTCTTCACGGTTCGTTGCTTCTCTCGGTAGCGGAGGTCGAGTCAGTTGTCTGCGTTTACGTAGAAGAACTGCGGTGATAGCTGCTAATCGCACAACTGACTCAACACTCTTTGTCGCGTCGCGCCGTTGCGCGTGTCGGAAGACGCACGAGACGTCATATCACGTGAGCGTATTCAAGCGCGTTCTCGCGTTCTCTCTGTTGCTGAGAACTGGCAGGGCTTCTCAGCGAAGACGACGACGACAGCGGACTCACCTTCTTCCGTTCTGTTTTCTGTGCGCGCAACCTACTTGACTTATCTCAAAGCCGCGACCATGTCCGACTTTGTACCACCAACAATCGCTCCTCAGACTATCGCCCCCGCGCAGGACGACGGCTCGACCCCGCAGCCCGCGCCAGAGGCACCAGAACCTGCGCCCATCACAGAGCAAGAAGTGGGCGAATACCGCGAGCAGGACCGCTTTCTTCCAGTGCGTGCTCTCTCCGTTCCATCATCTCGAAGACCGCGCCGCGCTCAAATGGATGCTGCCTCGCGTGCAACTTTGCAAGATCGCGAACGTGTCGCGAATCATGAAGGCGGCGGTGCCGGGGACGGCGAAGATCTCAAAGGAGGCGAAGGAGTGCGTGCAGGAGTGCGTGTCCGAGTTCATCTCGTTCATCACGTCCGAGGCGGCGGAGAAGTGCCAGATGGAGAAGCGGAAGACGATCGGGGGCGAGGACATCCTCTACGCCATGGTCACGCTCGGCTTTGAGAACTACGCGGAGACGCTCAAAATCCATCTCTCGAAGCTCAGGCATGTGAGTACTCTGGTGTTTGGGGTGCATGCATATGGAGAGGGAGAGGGGAGGAGGGAGGTCGGAGAGGATAGAACGGTCACTGACTGGAGCGCACCTCACAGCACCAGCACCAGGCTCAGCCGGGGAACGCACGAAATATAGAAGCAAGTGCGGACGAGTGAGGTCCGTCTAGAAGGAACGGCGGCATTTCTTGTGTGTATTGTATTGCTCTGTATATTGGAATACTCACCAGCTTGACACATGATGGGGTTAACCGGCCTGAGGAGTGCGCAACCGCGTCGCTTGCCGTGGTGATCTCTCGTACTTGACCTGCTACTCGCATAGCAAGTGCAGGTGGAAGTAGTGGTCGCTAGGCTCGAGTCCCCGACATGGCGCGAACACAAGTACGATCCTCCTACAGAAGGAGATACAGATTTTCATGGAAAGTTGCCGGATAGTTGTTCAAGTCCTCTTATTCCAGCTGTTCTTGCATGAATGCATACCAAGTCACGTAGTTACAGTAGTCAATGAAGCGGATGTTTGATGCCAGACGTGCACTTCGAGTCCAACTGGGTCTTGGGATGAGCGTCAAGATGAGCCGCCCGGGGGGAGGACGGGAGCTAGCCGGAGCCGTGATTGCGCTCGTCTGGGCCGCACAGCGGGCATGAAAGGATTATCCGCCAGAAGAATCCTGATTGAACTGTAGTTTAAGTCCGAAAATGTACTCCATTTGTGGCGGAGAAAATGGTACACTTACTCTGGATTTGTTTGTCGATAAGATGCCCAGCTAAGCATGATAGTATTGTATCGAAGTTTGTGAATTAGATCAACACTCTTTGCACAACATGCACTCCATTCTCCGTGACGAGAATGGTAAGTACATTCTGTACTGTTTCATCGTTCTTTGGCAGGGATACAATTATCTGCCTTGTTATATCATTGTCGCATAATTTCTTTACAATTTTCCTCACAAAGAATGGGGTGGAGATGTCACAAAGAGTGCTGATCTAACTTTGTGACAGATTTACAATGCTATCAAGCTTACGTGAGCATCTAATTGTATAACAACTGCGAATTGTCTTTATCATTTTCAGCGGAGCAAATGCAAAGATTCTTCAGACTTATATTACAGTTTGATCAGAATTCGACGCGCTGACACTTCGTGCACCGGGCAAAAAATAGCATGGTGATATGGATGTGATTTACCGGGACAGTCTTTCCTATCTCGTACAAATCACATTAGTATTCGCTAACAGGAAAGTTAACATTTTTCACCCAAATTACAGGCCTTTCGTGCCCCGTGAAAGGTATCCTTGCACATGAGCTTTCTCGCGTCGGTGTGAAAAAACCTTGCCGTCTCTTTCTCGTCTTGAGAAGTGGAGGGGAAAGTTTGCCCTTTTGTTCCCTTTCTCGTGATGCGACAAGATACACATCCCACCAAAATAACTGGAAGAGATACTTATCAGATTTGTCAGATATCATCTTGCCGAATATGGCTGTGATGGGATACCCGAACAGGCAGGAGATAGGCCGCGGAAAAATTATCCAATATCGGATCAATCTCAATATGGGCTTGGTAAACTTTAGCGCTTGACATCCCTGTGCGCTTCCCGCTGGATGTTGGCGGGACGGTTATGTTCTTGCCTTGCGAGCGCTCTCATGGAAAGCTACGACGGGCTGAGCCCTCTCCCGGCCCAGGGAACGCGGTCATTGCGGCATGTCGCTTCGGTGAAGGCAGCTGCGACGGGCGCGGCAAGCTGCGCCCTCCCAAAAACCGCGCTCATTGCAGGTGTTGAATGCTACATGAGTTTATCGTCGCTGAGCGGGGTCCCTCTGAGCAGCACGTCGGTCCGGTGAGGTCTTTTAGGATATCCGGTGAGACTTGAGAGCTTCGGAGCGCTGTGATGAACGTTTGGGAGTGTCAAAGTGCGTCCGGGAGCGCCGTGATGCGTCGCGGAGCATCGGGAGGCGTCGCAGAGCGCGGGGACGTGTCGGGAGGGGATCTGAGAGCGGTATGACACGTCGGGGCGCAATCAGGAGGGCTGTAGAGCGTCGGGGAGCGTCGGGCGGCGTCAGGGAGCAATGAGACGCGTCCATCGGGGGCGCGTGCGGAGGTGTTCGAGAGCGCTGTGATCTGCTGCGGAGCGTCGAAGAGCGCTGCGGGGAGCATCGACGAGAGGAATGCCCGAGAGCGCCGTGGGGCGTCGGGGAGCGTCGGGGAGCGTCGGGGAGCGTCGAAGAGCGCTGTGATCCGTTGAGGAGCGTCGACGAGAGAGGCCTCCGAGAGCGGTCTAGTCCGTCGCGGAGCGTCGAAGAGCGCTGCGGGGAGCACCGACGAGAGGAACGCCCGGGAGCGCCGTGGAGCGCCGTGGAGTGTCGGGGAGCGTCGGGGAGCGTCGAAGAGCGCTGTGATCCGTTGAGGAGCGTCGACGAGAGAGGCTCCCGAGAGCACTGTGGTGAGCAGCGGAGCGTCTGGCACTTCGAAGCGGGCAGTCTGGAGCGATTCGTCGGGGAGCGTCGGGGAGAGAGGCCTCCCAGTGCGGTGTGGTGCGCCGCGGAGCGTCTGGCACTTCGAAGCGGGCAGTCTGGAGCGCTGTGGTGTGTCCGTTAGCGTCGTAGGGGATCGGAGAGCTGCGACGCACCATACAGTCTCAGAGATGCGTTGGGAGGCGTTCGGAAGCGCGGTGGCGCGTGCGGAGCGTCGGGGCAAGGGGGAGTCCGAGAGCACGGTAATGCGCGATGCGTCGAGACCGTTGCACGCGACTGGCTGGATGTGCAGTAAGAATCCGGGGTTTGCGCGGCGCGCCATTAATTACTCCTGTTCCATTTCTGTAGTGTGGCAATGAGCGGCCGCTTTGGGGAGGGCGCAGCTTGTCGCGCTCGTTGTAGCTTTCTATGTGAGCGCTCGCAAGAAGTGGTAGCGTCTATAACATACCGTCCCATCAACATCCAGCGGGGAGCCCACACATTTCAGGGGAGGATATCAAGCGGTAAAGTTTACCAAGCCCATATCGAGATTGATCCGATATTGGATAACTTTTCCGCTGCCTATCTCCTGCCTTTCCGGGTATACCATCATAGCCATATTTGGCAGGTTGATGTCTTACAAATCCGATCAATATCTCATTCCGTTATGTCGGTGGGATAGGTATCCCGTTGCATCACCAGAAAGGGAACAAAAGGGCAAACTTTCCCCTCTACTTCTCAAGACGAGATAGAGACGGCAAGGTTTTTTTATACCGACATGACAAAGCTCATGTGAAAGGATACCTTTCACGGGGCATGAAAAGGCTGTAATTTGGGTGAGAAATGCTAACTTTCCTGTTATTGAATACTAATGTGATTTGTACGAGATAGGAAAGACTGCCCCGGTAAATCACATCCATATCACCCCGCTATTTTTCGCCCGGTGCACGAAGTGTGATATTCCTTTCATGCCCCCTGTGCCGCACGCCTCGTTCCCCGTGCTCTTTTCCTCCCCCGCTCATCTCCTCCGCCACGTACGCCGCCTCACGTCCTCTCTAATCCCATTCGCGCTCTGGCATTCGAGTCTGTACGACATATATACTGCGGCGCAGTGAACAACCACCCCAGCTTCACCCAACCATCGACTCTAACCACGCACTACCTCCCCGCTCACAACCATGGCCGACGTCCATTTCTCCTGGTCTGACTCCTTCCAAGCGGCCTTCTCGTCCTGTCTCCCCTGTCTCAAGGGCCCAAGCTCGACCTCGGACGTGCCCTCGGACACAGACGAGCCCACCCCGCAACCAAACAGGTACAACGCCTTCGCCCACGCCATCCCCCCGCCCCGCGCGCGCCCAGACGAGCTCGAGGGCCTCCTCGCGGACGCCTCAGACGACGCCGACGCGCTCTCGCTCCACACGAACCCGGGCGACCGTTCCCAGCGCCGCAAGAAGCGCCGCCGCGCCCCCAAGCACATCCGTGTGTTCGGCTTCGACCTCTTCGGCCGTCCGCCGGCGATCCAGCTCCCCGATTCCGACGACGAGGACGCACGGACGCCGACTAGGAGGGGCGGGAGCGGGAGAGGGAGGGACGGAGAGCGCGCAAGGACGATCTCGAGCTCGAGCATGGACTCGGACGCGGCCCCGCTCGATGCGGCTGCGATCCAGGAGCTGAGTGCGGCGCGGAATGCGGAGGCGCTGGCGAGGGAGGAGGAGGAGCGGCGGGCGAAGGAGGAGCGTCGCAGGAAGCGGCGAGAGAGGAAGGAGCTGAAGCGGGCTGCGATGGCCAGGGCGTTGGACCTCCAGACGAACGGCGAGCAGGACTTTGAGGGCTTCCAGGTGCGTCCGAGTCCTGTTTGCTGGCGATCGACATTGCCTGAGTTCACGCACCGTTCCACGATTCTTACTATTCTGTTCACAGGGAAGCGGTCCTGTGTTCGGACACCCGCTACCATCACCTTTCGCACCCAGCCTTACTTCCGGCACAGGCTCCGGCTCGATGTCCATCTCGTCCTCACAAGAGTTCGGGCCGTTCGCCCACGGCCAGCCCGTCGAGAACTTCGACCCCGATGCCGCCGAGGCTGCGCGCGAGGCAGCCGAGGCGGAAGCAGACGGCGCGGACTTTGGCGGCGAGTCGTACACCTCGCGTCCGCGCAAGCCCAAGTCCAAGTCCGGCGCGATGACAGCGTCCACCTCTGACACTCGCTCGAGCTCCAGTCGCGGTACAGGCTCGAACGGGTACGCTTTCGTTCCAGGGTCGACGGGGCTTGCGGGGAGCGGCGCTGCGCCGTACAACCACCAGTTCCTCGCGCACCAGCCCTTCTCCCCGTCCCCGCTCTCCCCGGGTGCGGACGCCGCGGGGCCGCCGTCCCCGCTGTCCGAGAGCACGCCGGCGGAGAAGAAGAAGCGGCGTAAGTCCAAGTCCAAGCCGATGACGCTCTCCCTCTCCCACTCGACCTCTTCCCAGTCCGCGACCGCGTCCTCCTCGCTCACGTCCCCGCCGCCCTCCGCGCATACGTCGATGCCCGCGATCGCGCCCGCCTCTGCAGGGGCCGGCGACGATTTTGAGGGCTTCCCGGGCGACCTCGGAGGGGGTGCGCTCGTTGACGTGCACGCGCATGCCGGTGGTGGAGATGAGCAGGATCAAGTGAAGAAGGCCGAGTATTTGCCTGTGACGGGCTTTCCGAGCGTAGGCCTGCGCGGGATCGGGGGGCGGAACAGTGACATGGGCGTGTTCCTTGCCCGCCGTGGCGACGAGTGAGTAGCCCGGTCTGTCACCGCTTCTCCCTGCCTTGTGCCGTCGCCCGCCGTCCTCAACGTGGCTCAAGATTCGAGTGTCGGTCGTCTTGGATAGCGACCGTGCACGACCGAGCCAATCTCCTTGTTTTATATGTTTCGTTCTATCTCTGTGTTGTGCCTCCCGCCCTGCAATATACGTACTATAGTCATGACCTCATGTCCTTCGCGATGTTCCATACCCCACTTACGACCAGCCACACATACTGTACTACCTCCTGTACTACGTCCCGCATCGCAGGATGCTTCCTCCTAAAAGACTCGGCCTATTCCGGTCCTACACCTTCCTCGTTTGTCGCCCCCCGACCCAGCTTTCAACCGACAGATGCTCGTGCAAGCACGCAACTGGTGAGCACGCTTACTAACCCCCTTGATTCTGCTAGGTCTAAACCCCACCGGGGTCGACAGGGCTCTCTCAGGGAGCCCTCATGTGAACCGTGCTTTATCAGCCCCAGGATGGCATCATCTTGCGTGGCACCTACGACGGCTCTCATGCGCAACTCTATACCGAGCCTATAAATACGGGCTAATATACAGAGTCGGAGGCCGCACCACTACTACTGCAGTCGATCACACATCATCAGTACGTTCGCTCTCTTGCGTCGCCCGTCCAGAATGCCAGAGCAAATCACCCTCTACACTGCCAAAGTGAGTCCGATACGTACCTAATTTCCATCATAGAGAGACAACTGAGAGACTCCAACCCCGCGCAGATCTGCCCGTACGCCCAGAGGGTCAGCGTCCTCCATTCCGTGCACGTTTCGCCGAGCGAACGAATATTGAAACGTTGACCCAGGCCGAGATAGCCCTTGCAGAGGCCAAGGCGCCGTTCACGAGGTACGAGATCGACCTGCAGAACAAGCCCGAATGGTACGCCCCGAAGGTGAACCCCGCAAGCAAGGTACGCACCCACCACACTCCCAGCACTCCCATACACGCCCATCTCCCCCCTCACCCTCACCCTCCCCATCTCGCCCACCACCGGTCTCACAGGTGCCCGCAATCGCCTACGGCGGCCCCACCGTCCCGCCCGACCAGCCCTCCCCGCAATCCACCAAACTCGCAGAATCCCTCATCCTCGTCGAGCTCATCGCCGACCTCTTCCCCTCCTCCAACCTCCTCCCCGCCGACCCCATCCTCCGCGCCCGCGCCCGCTTCTTCATCGACGGCGTCTCCACCAAGCTCAACCCCGCCTGGCACGCGTTCCTCCAAGGCAAATCTACCCAGGGCGCGGAGGACCTCTACGCCGCCGTCGCGCACCTCGAGGCGCTCCTGCCCCCCGAGGGCGGCTTCGCGGTGGGCCCGTACTCGATCGCGGACGTCGCGATCAGCCCGTTCCTCGCGCGCACGCGCGTCGCGCTCCTCAACGACCTCGGCGCGTACCCCGAGGGCGAGGGCGCGAAAGTGTGGGCGGAGATTAGCGGGGCGACGGGCCGGTTTGCACGGTTTGGACAGTACGTCAAGGACGTGCTCGACCGGGAGAGCTTCAAGGCGACGTTTGACGAGGTGAGTGCGCGTGGTTGCGGGGTCGTCGTCTTCGTGAGTTGCGCAGCTGAGCGGGATGCGTTGGGGGCCAGGCGTACGTCACGGAGAGGTCCAAGGCGCGCCTTGGGAACTTGCGCAACCCGCAGTGACTGGGAGTACTGGGCGACTCGAAGCTGTGACTGGAAGACTGTATATGTTAAGAGGATGACAGGAATATGTACGATGAGTGGAAACGAATGGAGATGACGTGCAGTAGCAAGCTGTGAGCACAGAGAGCGTCAGCGAGCTCCCCGGGGGCAAATACGACGGTGGAAGAACACAATGACTCACACGGGACCAACCTACACCCACCCCGGATGCGGCCTCCAAGGACTGAGGCAACGCTGCTCACGCAGTGGAATCAGCCAAGATGACCGTTCACATATAACGATCGACTGTGCAAACTTAGAATTACATGTATAATAGCGAGACGGCAGTCGTCAGAAGTCGTGAACAAATCCAACACAATCCGTACCGTCCGGACCCAGAAAGCTGACCAGCGACCATAGCGAGGACCGAGCACGTCAAACGGAGACGGTCTGTCTGCCTCATTCCGCCGTCTCGTCGTTCGAGTCGAGTAGACTGCAGCGGAAGGCTGGTGAGTGCACATGAAGGGCACGACCGTCAGCTCCGACGTACCTGTACTGCTTCATCAACGAACACTCGCCGCCGTTCTCCAGATCGATGTTGTAAGAGTAAAAGTACCCTTCTGACGACAGCACCATCACTTGCGGCATCGTCCTAGAGAGCCCGCTTAGTCTATGCGTCAATTACGCAACAACGCTCCCGACTTACCCGCTCAGCGCAGCGATGCACCTCGCGCCGCTCGTGGGCAGTCGGAGGAACGCAAAGTCGCGCGAGGGCTCCCACATCTCCGTGAGCGTGTTTGGGAGGTACCCGCCGACGGAGGACGTCAGGTTCTTCGTCAGGTGGGCGGACTTGCGCCGTAGTGTTGACCTGACACGAAGCGCATGGATAAGAGACGTTGAACGACAGTAGAGATGGGAGAAAGTACACACGAGACACTGCTACTCTTCTTCTTGTCCACATACGCGTCGTACCCTCCGTCCAGCCCCTGCGAGCCCTCCCTGCTGTCGATCGAGCCTGACGGACTTGACGGGCCCTGCGCCGAGCCCGCACCCCTGCCTTGCCCGAGCTTGAATATGTGCACGGTGTCGTGCGCAGAGCTGACGACGAGCAGCGTGGAGACGATGTTGAAGTTGATCGAGTATATGCGGGCCTCGCGCGTGCCGCGGCGGAACTGGTAGAGCTTCTCCGCGCCGGGGATGCTCCATACGCGGATGACGGTGCCCTTCTCGGACGCGGTGGCGAGCATGGTGCCGGTAGAGTTGATGGAGAGGAAGGAGATGGGCGACTTGTGCGCCTGGATGACGTTTGCGACGGTGAGAGAGCGCGTGGAGAAGAGGAGGACGTCGCCCGTTGAGGGTGCGGAGGAGGGGGCGGTTGGCTGTTGCGCTGCGGATGTCTGCGCGAGCGCAGGGGATGGGACCTGAGAGGAATATGCAAGGTAGGAGTTGTCGGCGGAGGGGGAGAGGGCGACAATGGCTAGGCGGGGTGGGCATGTGGACGCGGGCATGATACGGATGAGGACTCACCATTCGGGTTTGGAGGGGTCTCGATTACGTGCAAGAGCTTCATGTTGGAGATGTCGTAGATGTAGATCTCCACCTCGAGCACGATGACCAGAGTCTTGCGGTTCAGCTTCACGGCGAGGATGGAGGACGGGAAGAGGAGTTCGCATATCATGGATTGTCGCTGTGCGCAATCAGTGTCAGAAACCATCCACATACCGAGAGAACTCGTATCCCAGCAAGATTCACTCCGGATTCGCGCGTTGTTCGGCAGGCGGTCGCGATGTCGGGGTATGCATGCTCGACGTGGCGGGGGTTGATGGGTAGAGATTGAGTCGCAGACACACCTTTGTGTTGACAATCTGCAGTTTACGGGGACTTGACTGTGGATGGTCTGCTGCGCCAACCAATGCGAGTAGAGAGGTACAGAAGAGCATCTCCACAATCCCTCGAGCGCCATCGTCTGAGACCACGGAATCGCGGTGAGTATGAGAGTGGGATAAAACACTGAAGGACGCACTCATGGTGTAGACCCGTCCGAAAGGCTCGCAGTTGGTGATGCTGTACCCCTTCTTGGTGCCGACGGATATGCACCTGCGGACGTGAGCAGGGCACGGGCTGGAGGGCGGCCGGACTCACTCACGTGAAGTCCTGGTTGAAGTTGGCAAAGAGCATGTTCGGGTTCACGCGCTCGGCCATTGTCGCTGCTCGGGGGCCCTCCTGGCGTCGTCCGGATCGTCGTCGTCGCTGCTCAAACACGGTCCACTTGGGTTCGGAGCGCGGGGAAAGGCCCAGTGACGAAGGCGTGACAGTTGTTCACACAGGGCGGGGAGCGCCAGAGCGCTCGGACTTGTCCCCGTCCGCGACGCCGACGACGCACGGTGTGCTGCTTCAAGTTCGAGCCTGTTCAGCCCCGCTGCTGCAACGCGACCCTGACCTCCTCCCGCGATTACACCGTGCATGGATAACAGCTCTCCGTCTACGCTGCACTCCGATGAAGACCTCGAAGATGACCTCCGAGCCCGTTACGCTCGCAGCATACGCGCACTCCGCCGCGTCCCCATCAAGCTGCAGGAAGCATACCGCACTTCCTGGCAGAAGTACTACTCCTGGGAGCCGGGATATTGTGAGCAAACTCTGCGAAGCTTAGAAAAACCGTCTCTGCCACACCCTTCTGTCCACATCCCTGAGGTTGAACAGACGCGAGACGATGCCATCCAGGCTAGCTCCAGTGTTACATTCACAGTCTGGTCGGATGACGACAACCCTCCCTTGTCCGTACCCGGGAGACAGGTCAAGCTTCCCTCTTTTCCTATATCTACCTTCGCATACCCAAAGTACGAAGCATGCACTCCAGCGACACACAATATCCTGAACACTGACGACCCCAATCACTTGAAATTCATACCGTACGCTGACGAACATGGCTTCCATCCTCGGCTCTTCTCGACCTTGCATGATGAGCTAGCGTGGCAGTCTGACTGGTACGACGTTGACTGTGAGTCCCTTTCCACACATTGCGGTCGTCTGCTACATCCGTCCGTTGTGTAGTCAAGGTCATAGCTCTCGACGCCGCATGGTCCGCCCACAACGCTGGGATAGAGCTGAACGAGATGGACAGGCACCAAGTGAAGTACTTCCCGCGTGTTACTGCAGATGGTGGATTGCTGTCAGATTTACGCCGTCGGTACGTTTCCCTATAATAATCCGTACATCCTCATCCTACAGATCTCATGTACTACACTAGTGACCTATTCAATTGGGGCAATGTGAATCCATCCGATCAGCTTGTGGCTCTGGAGAGTGCACACCGGCCAACGCATAGTCTGTGGAGGTCCGTTAGTAGGATGGACTCTCTGTTTTGCTCGAGTATCAACTGCGTGCAGGCTCTCTGTACATTACATAGTGAGTATACTCCTTGCACCGCCTCTCATCATGGTCATAGTCATCCTGCAGGTGGCCGAAAGCCTCCAATATCGCATGTAAGACACTCGAAAGAGAATGCAGAAATCTTCTTCCAAGCGAAGAAACCGTGCGGCGAGAAATGTTTCCGTGTGCTCTCGCAGGAGTCTCTGGTGAGTCTTCGCAGGCAGCTCGCGTACTTTTGGCAGTTTGAATCTCGCTGACACATCGCACGCTGTACAGGACAGCGATCTGATCACTTTCAACCAGGACATATGCGACATACTGAAGCTGTTTCCCGATCAGCCTATATGCAAGCTCGCGAGCCTCCTCGACGTCGACTGCTATGACGTACGCAGTGTATTGCATCTCATTTGACATGCGGCATTAAACATCCCGCCCTGTAGGTTTTTCTTCATCGGGGGCTCCTGCTTCCCGACCGCGACGTGTATACCTCTTTTATACCGGAAGACAACTACGACTTCCAAGCACATCCGAATGACATGTACGTCACTACCCTCAGTTTACACGCCGTTACCCAAGTGACCTCCCGCTCGCCGTCCAGTGTGGACTTCTGCAGTCACGAAGGCTCCTGTGACGCTTCCTATGACTGTCCATGCGTCCAAATGGGCAGACGATGCACCCGAAGGTGCAGGTGCAGGCCCCAATGTGAGTACGACATGCAATCTAACGACACGCACCTTCTCAGACTACAGCGTTCAGGCCCGCGCAGAGGAGGCTGCAAATGCCCAGACGGCAAGTGCGAAGTGGAAGAGAAGAAGACCAAGGGTCAGGGCGATGATGGCGGCGAGCAACAAGACAGCAGGTGTCCCTGCTACCTGGAGGGCTGGGAGTGCAGCCCCGAGCTGTGCAAAGGCAGGGCCCACAAGTACGTCCGTCCCTGTAAGGTTCGCGCGCGCGGAGCTGACGACCCGTGGTCGTGTGCAGACACCGTATGCGCACTTCGTCGTCCCGGAGCATGAGACCGCTGACGGACCCTCCGCTGCAGAGAAGAACGGGCCGACGAAGCACGCCTGCATCAACATGCAGATCCAGAGGAACAAGGTCCCGGTACGTCGACGCGCTCTCGATCCTCTGTGCGGGGTACCACACACCCTCATCTCTCGTGCTACGCAACGCGGATGCAGAACCTGGTCGTCAAAGCAGGCTCGTTCGGTCTCGGCACGTTCACGAAACCCACACAATCTCTCCCTCGCCACGCTTTCCTCGGAGGCAAGTCATCCCCCCTTACATCTCCTCCTCGTCCTCCTAATCTAACTGCGCCGCGCCATCCGCACAGAGTACGTCGCAGAGATGCTTCCCATGATCTCCGCCGCGCAAGGCTGGGAGCGGTACGTCCTCGCCACTCGCCACTACCCGATCCCTCCCGCCAGCTCGGATCCGAGTCCTTCCTGACTGCGAGCGCGATTGATCTGCAGGATCGACAAGACGCAGCGCAAGGTGAACCGGCACCGGAAGCTCAACTATCTCTTCACGCTCTCGAGCACCCGCGTCGTCCTCGACGCCGCCACGGTCGGCAACCCCGTGCGCTGCCTGAACGACTCGCTCGACCAGGACAAGCTCAACGTCTCTGCTGAGCGTGAGTCCCCCTTGTTCCCCTTCCTCTTTGCATACGCCATGCCCTGACCGTGTCTGCCTCGCAGCGACTTTCGTGGATGGGGACGAGCGGATCTATTTCTATACCAGTGAGTGTCCACTATTCACTCTTCCGGTGTCGCGCTCGGAGCTGACCCCGGAGTCCCTGGTTAGCGGATAAGGTGCAGGCGGGTGCGGAGCTGCTACTTTCGTATGGGAAGGACTATTGGGACCACCACGACGTGCCGAGCAGCGACGATGCGCGGGAGGCGGCGCGCGAGGAAGGGGTGGACGAGATGGACGACGCGGGTTCTGTCGACGGATGAATGGTGAACATCTTGGGAACGAGGAGCTGCCCTGTAAGCTGTTAACGTTGTCGAGGTTCTGATTCATGCAGTTGGCAGGATGGGCGTGCTGGTGGCATGGACGCGGTCGGGCAGCCGTACGTGGTCAATGTTGTTTCCGCCGTAGCGGGCATTCTCGTCCAGCACGGTCAAATCGGAACACGGTCCGAGCAGGGGAGTTTGAACCCAATTTATGGCTGCTGCGGTCAATGGACGTTGAACGTTGGAACTTGCAACGCTGTTGCTCAAGTTGCTCTCATCCTCCCTGCATGCTCCATCTACGCTCAACTCTGATGAAGACCTCCAAGACGACCTCCAAGCCCATCATGCCCATCGTCTGCACGCGCAGCAACGCATCCCAACATTGACGCAGGAAGCCTACCGCGCGTCACTTGGGAGCAAACTTACTGCGAACGAGTGCTGCGCGGTCTTGCAGTCCCGTGCATCCCTCGAACTCTGGTCATCCTTCTTGCGATGTTGACAGCCCAACCTTCGAGTCCGAGGAAGTCGACTCCGATGTGACGTTCACAGTCTGGTCGGACGGTGACGATCCCCCCGCCGGCGTGTCCTTGAAGACGAAGCAGATGACGCAGGAGACGGCAATTTGGGCGGGCAGAATGTGTCAGTTAGACCGGATACTGTACAGCGTAGCGTGAGTGAAGAATGACGAGAAGATGGTTCAGTATGCTATACGTACTATACGGACGGAGGGTGCAGAGTTGGAACGTTTCGAACGCGTACGAGGGAGACGCGCCGGCACTCGACCTATGTGGGTAGGTTGAGTGGGAAGTACAGTAATTAAATCGAATTAATTTCGGAGGGATCGTGATTCGAAGACAGCATTCTGTTATGCGCTGCTTCAAAGCTGCTGATACCAAACAGATTGACATTTGCCATAATGGCAGGTGCAAATGCAAATGATTTTCGGGCACGGAAAGATATGTTTTTCTCCAGCTCCGCGCGCTGACGCGCGCGAGCATGATGGCACCTCTATTGGTGCTGGGACTGCCAATTATATTGCTACGATCTCATACAAGGAGCCCAATATGTGTATGTACAAACATTTTAGATGAACACAGTCCAGAACCATTTGTGAAACAGACTATTTTGGAGCCTCTGCGCCTTCGTACACGATGAGCGCCTATTTCGGTCATCCCGGAGACACCTCAGACACCCGGTCATGGACCTTTCAGAGAGTATGTGCAACTGTTGCAAAGAGGTTATGGTCTCTTAATTCACTTCCCATTCAGTGGTCTCTCCGAGAGCCTCACGCGAGGGACATACAATTGTATATTGCGAGGCTTCAGGCAGGTCTGAACTCCGCTAGACTGACTACAACCGCCCATTAGGCCACCTACTAGCAAATACTTATCCAGCCAATCGGATCGAGCCGGTCCGTCACCTTAGGTTTCAAAGTCCGCTAGTACCTAATAGCCCTACCCACATAGACCGACTCCCGACGCGCCTGAGGTTCAGAAGGCTCGACGCGATTTGGCCGCCGACCACCATCGACATCGGTAGCGCCCGCGCGGGGAATGCAATTGACTCGCTCCTGACCTTGACTCGAGCTCGCCACTGCTCTCGGCTGCGCGCATCAACTTGAACGACCGCTCGACGCCCACACTCGACGAGGTATATATCTCCTCCAGGCTGCAGCACCGCGAGCTACCGTAGCCTCGCCGTGCTCGACTTCTCGCGCTTTCCACCATACTCCTCCGCTTCCTCTCTATTCTCCGCCCACCAGCCTCTTATATCCTAGCAAGAGGCCTGCGAGTACCCCGCTCCGCTGCTCTGATCCCTCGATCGTTCAACACTGCTCAAGTTGTGCTCCGAAACACGCCCCAAGTGACCATGGCCACTCCGCCACAGGCCGACTCTCCCCCTCCGGTTCTTGCTGGCGCAGAGCAGCCCGAACCCACGGACGAGCTCGCCGCGCTCTTCCAGTCCGTCAAAATCGACAGCGAGGACTCTGACCTGATCGAGGACCTCAAGGCGCTCTCCAAAAAGTCGCCCAAGCTCGTGCGCTCGACCGAGTACAGGGCCCCGGCGGACGGGAGCATCTTCGTGCGCAGCTGGAAGATGAACGAATTCAAGTACTACGATATCCCTTCTCCGTTCCCGACCCTCGCGCGCGGGCTGTTCACGCAGGAGATCAAGGTGCCGGGTAAGAAGGTCAGGCATCGGATCGTCGCGCGGGGGTACGACAAGTTCTTCAATATTGGCGAGGTTCCGTGGAATACGGTGAGTCTCGCATCTGCGTTCCTACCAGAGACGGCATCGGACATATCCCTCTCGCGTCCCCTTCCAACATCTGCTTTGAGACGCGGTAGCAATACCGTGTGTCTCGCTGCGTTGAAGCGCAGTCTGTCTTACGCGCGAAGAGGGTGTATACACCCATGAGTATCATCGCGAGCCTCCAGCACGGTGCGGGTCAGGTATATCCTGACGACAGTGTGTCATTTCCGGTGGTATCACAAAGGGCGCAGACTCGTGCTGTTCACTTCTTCATCTCTCCTCTGGCCGAAGCGATAGCGCCTCTTGTCTCGAATTCACCTATGTCTCAGAGAGACAGAGCTTGTTGGGTGTATGCGCATCCGCATGCAGATGCGAGTATCATGACGCGCAATTGTATAAATGATTGCACACAGCGAGGGGAGAACTTTGAGTCGACAGCTCGCTGTCGTGAGGTACAGTCCTGAGGCAGCCCCGGCCAAGGTGTCTCCATCATGTAGCGTTTGACTCGGTATGCTCATGGGCTAACCGCTTCCCCAACAGTGGAGTTCCCTAGAGTCGCACACAGCGCCACCATATACGCTCACGCTCAAGTCGAACGGGTGCATCATCTTCATCGCCGCTCTCACACCCACCAAGCTCCTGGTGACGTCCAAACATTCCCTCGGTCCTTCGACTACACCCGGTCAGGAAAGCCATGCATCTGTTGGCGAACGCTGGCTCCGCAAGCACCTCGCAGACTCGGGAAAGACCGAGGAGCAGCTCGCGCGTACGCTCTGGGAGAAGAACTGGACGGCCGTAGCCGAGGTTCGTCTGCCCGCAGTTTCCGCACAGCCCAACCTCTCATCCGCGAATGCACACAGCTGTGCGACGACTCGTTCGAAGAGCACGTCCTCCCCTATGGGCCCGACAAGACCGGATTGCACCTACACGGCCTGAACTCTTGCACGAAGCAGTTCCAGACGCAGCCGCAGGACGTCGTCGACGCCTTTGCACAGGAATGGGGCTTCATCCTCACGCGGTCCATCGTCCTGAACAGCATCCCCGAGGTCAAGGCGTTCACCGAGGAGATCGGGCGCACGGGGAGCTGGAACGGGGAGCCGCTCGAGGGGTTCGTCGTGCGCACGCGCGTGACGGTGCCGCCGACCAAGGGGTCGAAGCCGGTGTCGGCGTCGCCGTACCCAGCCGGGTCGTCGTTCTTCTTCAAGGTCAAGTTCGACGAGCCGTACCTGATGTACCGGGACTGGCGCGAAGTGACGAAGACGCTGCTGTCGAAGGGGGCGAGCGCGGAGCACGTGCCGAAGAGCAAGCTGCGGCGGGCGGAGACGAAGCTGTACGTGCGGTGGGTGTGCGAGGAGATCAAGCGGGACAAGAAGCAGTTTGATGGGTTCACGCGGGGGAAGGGCATCATTGCGACGCGGGAACGGTTCCTTGCGTGGATGGCGAGCCAGCAGGGGAAGGAGGCGAGCGGTGCGGCGGAGGGGGTCCCTGCGGAGACTGGTTTGGAGAAGGAGGTTGACCTGAAGGGCGGCAAGGTCATCATCGTTCCCGTGGCTATCCCTGGTGTCGGTGCGTGTGCCCTATTTACGACACCTGGCCCATGCTGACGTACTGTATACTGCCCGACAGGCAAAACGTCGATTTCAGTCGCGCTCGCCCACCTCTTTGGGTTCGGGCACGTACAGAGCGACGACATCAAGGCAAAGAAAGCGGCGCCCATATTCATAAAGAACGTCGTCAGCGAGCTCAAGAAGCACGACGTGGTCATCGCAGACAAGTAAGCGCGTCTCGCTTCGTCCCGCACAAAACGTTATCTAACGACCGTGTCCAGGAACAACCACCTCCGCCAGCACCGCGAGCAGCTGCGCGAGGCCGCGAACAAGTTCACGCCTCCCGCGCGGCTCCTCGCGCTCAACTGGTCCTTCGACCTCCCGCTATCGACGATCCACCGGATCTGCGGCGACCGGATCCTAGCGCGCGGGGACCGGCACCAGTCGCTCGTCGCGGACGACACCAAGTCGCACGAGGAGGTCGTCTGGCAGTTCCTCAAGAACGCCGAGGAGCTGACGGATGCCGAGGCGGACGTCGTCGTGACGATGAACGTCGAGGAGCCACTCGAGGACGCGCTCACGCGCGCCGTCGGCGTCGTCGTCAAGTACCTCGGCCTCCCGCAGCCGGACGTCGAGCAGATGGGCCAGGCGCTCGCCGTGGCGCGGGGATACGAGCCGGCGTCGCGGGCTCGAAGAAGCGAGAAGGCGAAGGGCAAGGGAGATGAGGACGATAGCAAAGCCGTCCAGGCGCAGGGACAAAGCAACAAGGGCAAGAAAGCGAAGGCACCTGCGCCGCCACGGTACTATGGGATCCTCGCGGAGGTCGACCTGCACGCCGTCGTGGGCGCGGCGTTTGCGGGTGGGGACGTGCCCGGGGAGGGCAAGGCGTTCTGGGAGAAGCTCTGTGCGGACCGGCGCGTGCAGCAGCGGCCGCACGTCACGCTCGTGCACTCCAAGTCGCTCCCGGCCGAGAGCGAGATGTGGGAGCGGTGCAGGGCGTTGGCGGGGCTGCCGCAGCCGCCGCTGCTCTCGTTCCGGCTCGGGCACGTCGTGTGGAACGAGCGCGTGATGGCGGCGACGGTTGTGGACCTTGCGGCGGAGGCCGTCGACGACGAGGCGGACAAGGCGGCGGTCAAGTTCGTGCTGGGCGTGCCGGGGGAAGTGAAGAACAGGCTGCATATCACGGTTGGGACAAGACACCAGAGCGTCCCGCCGGTGGAGGGGAAGGATCTGGTGATGGAGTGGAAGACGAACGGTGCGGGGAACGGTGTGTGGGCGATGCCGCTGAAGGACGTGTGGGTGAAGGGGCGCGTGAAGGGCTTGAACAGCTGAAGGTTGGATTGCGACTGACGGGAAAGAGGAAGACGGGGAGGGAACTCGGTGCACCGTGGATGGACCTGGAGGATCGACTTTCATTGACTGCAAGGAACCACACTCTACTCACTGTATCCATAGATCAACGAATGAGCTGCTTTGTCGTTTATACATTGGCTGAGATCAAAGTAGGGCCGTTCTGATTACTGAAGTACACGGTAGGGTTCATGTTCATGTTGAGCTCGCTCCTCACAAGGTCCGATATATACCACCGGCGCTTAGATTTCCATATGCGTCTTGCTCCTTCCCTTGCCAGCCTGACTTGACTGGACTGTCGCACGCTGCTTCGTCTCTGCTCGCCTGTTGATCATACCGCCGTGACAGCACTTCGCTAAGTTTAACTCTCAGTTTCCGGAACTTGTACGCCTTGCTTGGGACCAATTGCTTGATACCGGCTGCGTGCAACACCTTGAATCCCAGGTCACATACCGAGCCGTCTCATCTTTCATCTCATCACGCGAACGTGTGGAGTGGTAGCGGGCAAGGATGGATGACGAGACTGCAGAGATCGAGCTGGTATGTGCTTGTGCTCAAGCATTGGGTTCTCACACCACGGACGACTGTAACCCCGCGTCCAGCTCGAGCAGAACCTCAACAAGACCCGCCAGATATCTCAACGCATGACATGTAAGTACTTCTGTTGGCATAGCGGATGTGCGTCGTCGGACCGATCCATAGCTATCCTCTCCAGCTTCGATACCCGTCTGGTAAAGCTCGAGAAATCCATCCTGCCATTGTACACCTCCACTCAGGTCTTAACAAGACGAGCGAACAGTGCGTTCATGACCTCGCTCGATAGTTATCAACCCCCTTAGTTCTCTCTTGATGCAGACATCGAGAGTGCGCTACAGAAGATCGACGAGATTGCGAGCTACCATGAAGGCGTCGCCGCTGAAGAAGCCCTGATCTTGCGCGGGTGCGTACCTCGACCCTCCCATCGACGACCGCCAGCACCTCACAGCGATAGCCAGGCCCCAGCCGAACCAGCTGAATGCATACACCGAGGTCCTTGAGCGCATGAACGCAAGCGTCGCGTTCAACAGCACAGACTCGCGCGACAAGGCCCGTCTCGTCGAGAGCGGCGCCAAGAAGCTCATCCAGCTCTACACCAAGCTCGTCGCCGAGGGGTCGTCTGGGGTGCCACCAGGTGGCTCGGAGTTTGCGCCTGTCCCCTTCCCCGCACATCTTCTCGTCACTCTGCGCCCGCTCGTCGCGTTCCTTCGCACGTTGCCCTTGCCCGCCACACATCCATCCCATCCCGCCGCGTCCGGGATCCAGTCGGCGCTCAAGGATGCGCAGAAGGGGTATGGAGACATGCGCGGCGCGTGGGTGCGCAAGTGCCTGGAGACGTTCGGCAAGCGGGTGGTGGATAGGGCAGAGACGATTGACGGTGTTGCTGCAGGTCAGGAAGTGGGGAAGTGGACGGACAATCTGCTCTCTGTTGCGGAGGTGAGTGCGACTTTGGATTCCTTTCAAATGGCCGTGACAAATGGAACGCATGCAGGAAGAGTACAACCTGCTACTAGAGCTCGCGCCGCTCAACGCATCCAACTCACTCAGCTCGACATATGCGACGCTGATCACACCCCTCACAACTCTGTTCACCTCGACACTTGGCTCGCTCGGCTCGCTGATCAAGCGCAACCTGAACCGGAATACGTTCCTCGCGCTCTCTGCGTATTCTGCGCTCACATCACTCCAGCCACGATGGAGCGATATCATGTCTCGCCGTGCAGATCGCAAGGAAAACGAGCTCAAGGAGGGCCTGCACTCCATACGCGCATCGTGTTTGCGGAGTTTTCCCGAGTTCCTTGCGGACATCCGAATGGCTGGGTTGGGCAAGGGCGGAGAGGTCGGCACTGGACTTGCGGAGTTCACGATCTCGGTGCGTACCCGTCCAATCACCTCAACGCATCTGATTCACATGGCCCCAGACCGTCGAGTACCTTGAGAAGCTGTTGGCTGTGCAGGATGCTGCGGCCTCCGCGCTGCTCACGCTCGGCGATGGCAACTGGAGGATGGGCGAGGGCGCGCAAGTCGGAAAGACGAAGACGACGGAGGTAGACGAGCAGACCGTGCTCGAGCACTTCACCTGTGGGTACCCCTCTGCCAGTTTCTCGTTCTATATGCCAACGCGCACCGCCCACCCGCAGACGACGTCATCAACGCTGTCATCCAATCCCTCCTCGCGCTCTCGCGCATGAGCAAGCGGCCCGCGTTCGGGGCGATCTTCCTGCTCAACAACGTCTCCTACCTGCGCACGCAGCTGCTCGTCGAGCGCGCGGACGTCGTCGACATCCTCTCGCGGCCGTCGCAGGAGCTCCTGAACTCCAACTTCCGCACCGCCAAGGCGGGCTACTTTGACGCCAACTTCTCGCCGCTGCTGCAGACGCTCATCGACGAGAAGGACAAGGGCAAGAGCGCGGTCAAGGAGAAGTTCAACAGGTTCTTTGATCTGCTCGACGAGGTCACGGAGAGGCACCAGATCGCGCGCGTGTTGGCGGACGACCCGGAGGGAAGGGCGACTGTCGCGGACGAGGCCGTCAAGCTCGTCGTTCCGTCCCTGCAGCGGTTCATCCAGAGGAACCTTGGGAAGGAGTTCAGCAAGAGTGAGTCATTGACGTTTTTTTTGGCTGCGGTCGTGTTCGTGAGCTGACTTGCTCGCGCGCCCTGCAGATCCCCAGAAATGTGAGTGCTTGGATAGAACGTGGCGGTTCGACGACTTGTCTCATGCGAGTGGGGTCCAGACATCAAGATGCCTCCGGAAGAGGTCGAGAATCTCATCAAAGGTTTCTACTCGTAAGTGCTGGGGAGGATCTGTCTCCCTCGTCCCCTCTGATCGCGCTCTTCTTTCAGGGGAGGGGGAAGCACCCTGCCTCTACCGCCAGCCCCGGAGAAGCTTACGAATACGCTTCTGCAGCAGGCGGGGTGGGGGTGGTAGGATCGTTCGCGGGGTGCGGTCGCACCATGACATCATGTTGTAGAGTATCTTGTCTAACTTATCTGCCTCCTCCATCCCCGCCGTCTTCTGGCTGTCATCCATCTCGGCTGCCACCTCCCGTTCGTCTGCTACGTTCTCCATTATGTGAGCAGCACCTGCTGACCAGATTTGACTCTCTTTGCTGGCGGGCTGCGCGGCGGCGAGGAGGTCGTGAACGGAAGGTGCACGAATCCCGACCACGAGATGGAGCCCATGCGGCATCTGTGGTGCCATGGCGCGTGCTGCAGGGAACAGACAACCTCTGGGGAAGGGGGCGTAGATCCCGTTTGCTCGAGGGAACATAACTGCACGATCAAGTATGTGCCACGCGTTCGTCTGCAAGCCACACGAAAGGAAGTCCGAAGCAAAGGCGGCTCCTCCCCGTCGGACGTGCACATCTGCCAAGAGGGTCAAGCGAGGTTGACGGACATACGGGGGGCACTAGCCGACCTTCTGCAGCTCTGTCCCACTGTGTGATCCGTTTTTGCCGCATCTTCTCGTGCGCATCGCGGGACTTTCTTCCGGGTTCAAGACTTGCGCAGCAAAGTGTGAACGACCATGCCCCCTGGCTGCCAGACGGATCAGAACGGCGTGGGACACGCGTACGACGAGCCAGCTGCCATGTCGGATCCGGAGCGTGCGCAGCGACGCACCTATGAGTTCGCGAGGCCACTCGACTCGGACAAAACGGACTCCTTCGAAAGTACTCGGGCATCTTCAACCAGCTGGGCATGGAGGTATGTACTATTCCCGTGTCTCCTGGTCGTGCGTGAGCTTAGAAGTTCGGGGGAGGCGCGCCGCGGTTCACTAGCGATTGCTCGAGTGAGTAGCATACACATTCAAGACGACACCCGGACTGGACTGACCATGGTCCTCTTCAAGCTTCAGATGAGCGCGTGGCGTTAGGTCGGGACGTTGCTGGCTAGACCTCGGTTTCTACCGTCTCGCACAAATTCCCGTAGGCGTGCGGCTAGCCTCAGTTCCTATTCCCGTACCCGTCGACGTGGATGACAACGCTTCACCGCTAAGCTCGATCTCGTCCATGTATGCGGGTTAGAAGTAGCGGCTCGGGGATCCGGGATGGTGAGCACCCTCGACGTTCGAGGCTCGACGTGGATCGCGAACTTATAAGCACGACCACACCCCGCTCACAGCTCATCTCCATCTCGACGCGTCCGGCGAACCCAAGGACGACGTTCAGTTCGAGTTCGACCGTTCCACGTCTAACACCCAATTCTGGCCTATCACGGCGGACCAGTTTCGTATACTGACCGTCCGGTCCTCGGCGCGAGAGAGCGAACGCCACATTTTGCTGGGGCTCGGGGCGGAGACGCGCACCGAGTCGATCACTCCGTCGATCGCAGTCCGAACCTCGAAGTGGACTGTGACGCAGTGGTGGCACGCGGTCCGATCGACGTGCGCGCATGGACAGCTCACGACGAGGTTATTTCGTGGCGTCGGATGAGTCGTTCAGGAGAACGCTGAGCTCGTCCTACCACGCACCCGTGCTCTGCACTCACTGTACGGGAATGTGGCGTGCGGGGTGGCTGCGGAGGTGTACGCCGAGTACTTGTGTATCGGACGAGTTTCACGGTCATAAGTGAGTGCTGAGTCGAGGCGCGTTCTTGATAGCTGGCAATGCCTCGTTGCAGATAGCCCCAGGTACGGCGTACAGCCGCGAAGGTGAGCAAAACGATTATATTGATTGTGAGTGGAAGCAACACATGTACGAGCAACCTGCATGTGCGTGGAGATTACCGCAGACCATGCTCATTCAAGGCACTGACCTGGTTTTGCATTATCTCCAGGTGTACACACACGGCGACATGGACTATCAGGACACACGATGGGGTAAGCAGCATATGCTTGAGGGAGCTAGTGCCCCTGCTAGTGCGCCGAGAGGAGGAGACACGCGAAGGCAGCGAGGCGGGTCACGCTTGGTGGCGGAGGGAGTGGACAATTACACCAGGCCGGACGCAGCCGGAGTGAAGGAGAGTGTGGAGAGAGCGGCGAGGAGGGAGGAGGAACATATGGCGGGCGTGCCTTGATAAATCGCGCATCTGGCTTTGGAGATCTGGTCCCTGTCCCACGCCTCTTTCCCGAGCAGCGCCACCGCATGGCTAGTTTCCGGAGTCCGTGCCCGGTTCCCCGGCTCCGACTCGAGTTCGGACGTCTCAGTCGGCTTGAGACCTGTCGCAGCTCGACTCTGCTCCTGTCCAGCCCACGGCTAGAATACGCTCTCTTCTCACCGCCTAACCCATCCCCGCGGGAACAGCTGAGACTGGGCGATGCATCGATGGGAAAAGGAGGAGGCGAGTTGTTGCGAGCATGATGAGGGACCATACGCGGGGGAGGAGCAGAAGGTTCGACACAGGCTGCGACCGAAAAGTGATCGCGTGCGTGCGCATCCAACGGCGATGGCTTCGAGTGTGCGACGCGTGGGCAAACAGACGCGATTCGCGCCGCTTTTGGGTCGCATGTGCTGTTCCTGCCCTCCGAGCGCGCTCATGAGGTCCCCGCCGTTGGCTGCCGGCGGCCCAGTGCTGCACCTATCGTTATCGGCTGGGCTGGATCTGCCCTGTGTGCGACCGCGCTCAGCCCAGGAACGTATGCATGTACAGCAGACGCAGACGGGCACCGACGCCGAGCGGTGGGGGCGGGGGAGGCTTGGACGTCGGTGGAGCGGGACGGAGGGGGAAAGGGAGCAGCGTGGAGGGGATGCTCACATGAGCGGGAATAGAGTTGGCAGTCTGTGGCTGCAGGTGGCTGCTGGCCGAGGGCGAGGCTTGTGGAAGATGGAATCGTATGGGCCCTGCGTGGGGCAGAAAGCTGGACGCGAGCGGCAGCCAGCAAACTGTCACACACCCAATGGCACCCATCAATCGCAGCCCGGGCACCATGTGCTCCCTCCTGCTCCAGTCCAAATCTGTCTTATCGAACCAGCCTCGTTCATGCCTTCTATAAGTACCCGGACTCCAGCTCGTCCGTCCCTCGAGCATCCGCCCCGCTACCACCCACCGATCCCCTGCACACCCGACCTCTCATCGGCGAGCCATGGTCCAATTCCCAAAGTGGTACACGTATGTCCAGCCCCCGCTCCCTCCTCGCGCGCATCCATGAACCGACGCCTCGTACAGCTCGCCTATGGCGCAGGTCGTGCTTGTCGGCATAACCTGGTCAGTTTTTCTCCCCTTTCACGCGCTGTATCCGCCCTCATCCCCCCATGCAGCTTTGCCACAGTCGGCATGTTCAGTGCAGTCTCAAACTTGGGAGCTGGAGGTCTCGACGACATCATCCTCGTCGACACCTCCAACGGTGTCCTCTACGGCCTCTTCGCTCTCACCGGTCTCGTTAGCGGCGGTATCAACAACCGTGCGTCTTCCTCTCTTCACCTCTTTCACGCGTTCGCTCACACTCCGATCCAGTGATCGGCCCCAAGCTCACGCTTGCCATCGGTACTACTGGTTATGCTCTCTACGTCGGCTCTCTTTGGTGGTGCGTCTTATCATTTCCTCGCGTCTCTCTCCCACATTTCTCCGCCCCGTCGGACGGAAGTTTATTCGAGCGCACAACATCCTCGCGCCGATGCCCCCCAACCAGCGCCGCGCTCTTTCCCCCATCCAGCCTACCTTCCATGTCTCTCGGGTAATAATAGCCTCCGCCACGATGATCTTCCACAGTCGCTGCAGCCCCAATCATTTGTCCATGGAGGGTAACCTCCTTGGTCAAAATGGTTCGACTTGTAGCGCTTGTTCGACATATCTATCTGACCGCTGTACCTTGCGCACGCGGTCTGTTGGACGTCATCGTAGCTCGCGCGTGCGAATGACTCTTCCGCGCATCCACTTCCCGACATACCATGTTGGTCGGAGGCAATCACCATCGATCCTTCTCGCCTTCTACATCTCGAACCTTGACACGCATGCTCACTCCCATTCTGGTGCTCACAGCTACCAGACCCAGGCTGCTGGCTGGTTCGTCATCTTTGCCGGCGCGCTCCTCGGTATCTCTGCCGCCCTCCTCTGGTCCGCGCAGGGTGCGATCATGATGTCCTACCCGCTCGAGAAGGACAAGGGCAAGGCCTTCGCCGTCTTCTGGGCCATCTTCCAGTTTGGCTCCTTCCTCGGCTCCCTCATCGCCCTCGCTATCAACATCCAGTCCGGCGGCCTCTCCGCCGTCTCGACCTCGACCTACATCGTGAGTGCGCTCTCTTTGACAGCCCCGGGCCCGGATCGGTATCGGTATCGTGTGTGTGTGCTCACCGCGTGGGTCGCAGGCGTTCTTGGTCATCATCATCTTCGGTATCGCGTCCTCGTTCTTGATCCTGCCCCCGAACAGGGTCATCCGTCCCGACGGCACCATCGTCAAGCTCGAGGCCGCGTCCAAGCCCCACGAGGAGGTCGTCGGCATGCTCCGCCTCCTCAAGGACTGGCGCATGCTCGGTACGTCGCTCATGCATGCTCTAACTTCTCGTCTAGCTCCATGTGCTCACGCGCGTCGCATGACCCCCTCCCCCCACACAGCCCTCCTCCCCATGTTCTTCGCGTCCAACTACTTCTACGCCTACCAGGGCGCGATCAACGCAGGCCGGTTCGACGGCCCGACGCGCGCGCTGAACGCGACGCTCGAGGGCGCGGGCGCGATCGTCGGCGCGCTCTTCATCGGCTACTGCGTGCTCGACCTCAAGTATTTCCACCGCCGCACCCGTGGGTACCTCGGCCTCGCCGCGGTCGTGGTCATGACCATCATCGTGTGGGCCGTTGGGCTGTCGTGGCAGGTCACGTTCACGCGCGCGGACACGGAGGGCGCGGCTGGGGACGCGAACCGCATCAACTACAAGGACAGCAACTATGCCGGCAAGGGCGCGCTGTTCTTCTTCTGTGAGTTCCACGTCTCTTTCTCGTGCACGCTCGTTCGATGCTGACCCGTGCTCCCCTCCCCTCCCCTCCCCACCCTCGCTCGCTCGCTCCGCAGACTACTTCGCCGACGCGTGCTACCAAGCGCTCGCCTACTGGATCATGTCCGCGCTCACAAACGACCCCTTCACGCTCGCGCGTTTCGCCGGCCTCTACAAAGCCGTCCAATCCGCCGGGTCCGCGGGGTCGTTCGGGATGGACGCGGTGAAGACGCCGTACCTGAACGAGCACCTCGCGTCGTGGATCATGATGCTCGTCTCGTTCCCGCTCGCGTGGGTCGTGATAAGGACGATCAAGGAGACCAACTACGACGACGAGAAGATGGTGTATGTCGATGATATTAAGCGGGACGAGGCGGAGCAGGGCGCGGCGAAGTCCCATAGCTCGCTTGAGAAGGCGAGCGTGGAGGGCGCGGCGCCTGCTGCGTGAGCACTGGGGGGAGCCGTAGATACGGAGGTCCCGAGTGCCGCGGACTTGTGTGTTGTGGGGTGGGAGGTGGACGCGGGGAGGTGGACGCGCACGCGCAACTGACTGTACTCTCTCATGCTCTGCTCACGATAGCTATTTTATGGTGCTCACGACGACGATGGCGTATAATGGTCCACGGACGGACGGCTTCCGGGATGCTGATTACGTTGTAGGATACGACCGACTGCACGCGCACACGCTCTAGTAGTATCTACTGGATGGTTTTTAGTAGCGTTTTGTTGTCTGTTTGTCTGTAATGGTCTCTCTCTCTGTCTCGCTGTGTGTGTGCTCTGTGGGTGCTACTTGCTCGCCGTACGCAACGCAATGGAACCGCTTGAATACTCAGAACTAATTGCATGACTCTTGTCGGGAGCTCCAGGTTTGCCATGGGCATCGTACTTACGTTAACAGCATCCATATCGCATCCGTATGTCCTGCGTCCGCGCAGGCTTCTGCTTCTCTGTGCGTCGGAGCGGATTCTAGGCCTGAACGTTGAACCCGTGGTACTCGGAGACGGACCCGGTGCGAAGCAGCTGGGAGACCGACGAGGAGAAACGGCAAGTGCGTTCGGACGCCTCATAATGCCACGCCCATCGCCGCCTCCCAGCGCGCGCTCGTCTCGGACGCAGCGCTCTCGAGTCTCAATCCCAATCCTGATCGCGACCCTCCCGTGCCCCTCCCGTGTCCGCGCCAACGAGACCCGAGCGCAGAGCGGCTGCGCGTGGCACTGGAGCTCATCCGGCGGAAGAAGCGCGAGATGGAGGGAAGCGAGACGTCTAGCACCGTGCATGGCGGGAGCGGTGGTGGCGGTGGGTATGGCTTTGGAGATGTGTTCAGCGTACCGGAGGGAGGTCGGGGAGATGCAGAGGGCGCGCAGGATGGGAAAGGAGCGGGATCGGGATCCAGGGATGGAGGGAGCCCTCGAGTTCGTTCAGGTCGATTGGTACGTCTAAAGGAGTCCGAGCCGCAGCATCTGCTTGCACCATGGGCTCTCTCACCGCTCATCGAGCCGACGCGATGCCACCCTCTACACTAGGCATGACACGTCGATATCGTCTCGGATCGCCATTCTGATTTCCAGAGTCACTGGGTCGCGGATTTAACATTGGGCACGGAAACTCCTCAGATCGAGAACAGGGCGGCATTGTTGGGTCATCTGCAAGTCGTACGGGGTTCAATACATGACAGAAAGCAGTCCGAGAATAAATACAGTTAGCGCAGCTATAGTGAGGACACGACGATCATGATGGACCACCAGTCCGCGGACCGACGGGTGATGGTGTGGACAGACGTAATGCGATGAAACACGTAGCAAATCGAGTTATAAATCGTATGATGGTAGGGGGGACTTGAGAGGGACACTATCGTACAGCAAAAGAGCATTCTTTTCGTCAGTTAGTATCTGTCTGCACAGCACGTTGTGAGAGAACAGAGGCCGTAACATGGATTGAAACGACGCCGAGCGTAACAACTTCTGAGGACTTGACTGGAACGTGCACCGTGACTGTCTAATCACAATGTGCGATCGCGACCGCCCGTATCGTATTTGTGGTCTCCCTATCAGAGCGGTTGTCCGGAGTCTGCGCCGCATAGATAGAGTCGTTCATGTGCGCGATGCGGCTGCGGGGGTGAGATGGGAGGAAGGAGAGACGGAATTTGATGTCGGTCGATGCTGAATCCATAACCATACGCAGATGAGCCGTCGATGAAGTGAGCGAGGGGCATAGGGACGACCGTCCAAAGGTAGCCGCCGCTGCGTAGCGGTACAGCACCTCGGAAGTTAGGGCGCAGAACAGGATACAAAGACTCCGGTTACGTGAATAGGTAGACCGGTCGACGAATCTAGCGGATAGCATTAGCGTGTTAACCACAGTGCTGAGAGCGATGAGCGTACCGAGGTCAGAGCTGTGGATCGGGCATGTATATATCCCATTCCTTCTTTGAATATACCCGAGTGAAGTCGCCCTTTCCCCATAAAGATATAAGATTCTGCCCGTCGGCCGTGAACCGCATGTAACGGAGTCCCGTCCTCGTGGTCCATAACAACGATCCGTCGCATGTCCTCCACATGTGTCCTCTATCGTCCCATCCGGACAGGATGTACCTGCCGTCGGGCGAAAACTGTGCATACTTCTGGGTTCCCGGCCTCCCGTGCCCGGCTCCAATAGACCTGACATGCCCCTGGCCAATATCGTCGCACAGATATATGCCGTCGCCCTCATATATGGTCCACAGGATCTGTTGCCCATCAGGGGAGAACTCGATAGTGCCCACGTCCGGTCTTGGACCAGTGTCACCTTTGTGTAGACGGATGAGCACTTCGCCAGTAGCGAGGCTCGCGATGGTGACAACCCCTTCTTGGTTGACAGTCGCAACTCGCGTGCTTGCAGGATCGAAGGCTGCATCAATGATGCAATCTTCGAAGGCAGGGCACGTGGAGAGGGTAGAGTCCGTCCCCCAGCACAAGCCAGACGGGCCGCTCGCTTTCCAGACAGCAGTCTGGACATAACGCCCCCACAACGCAAGTACGGTGCTGTCCGGTGAGAAGCGCAAGTGTCCCCAGTCGAGTCCCATGTCGCATAGGCGATCCTGGAAGGTGAACACACCGATAGTTTGACACGTTTCCGTGCTCCAGATGTGGACGGTTGAGTCTTCCGATGCACCAGCGAGCTTGGAGCCGTCCGGAGACCAGCACGTGCGACGGATATGTCGAGTGGGCCCTTTAAGGGTCCCGACTCGGACGGCGTGGGGGAGGTCCACACGATATATTGTGATGGAGCACTCATCCGGAAGTAATGAGAGAAGGCACCAGTGAAAGCGAGGATGGAACGTGAATGTATCAAGATCACAGGTGGAGGGTAGGTCATGGACGTAGCTCAGACGTTCCATGATGTCGATTAGAAGGACAGTGTGTGACGTTCGAAGTTTGTCCGCCCGGTGTAACAATGCTATGATCCAGTCAACATTTGGGGACATCGCGAGAACGGGTTGATAGTGGTATTCCTGAGGACGACTTGGTTTCGGATACAGTGATAGCTTGGTCGAGGCTAGCGGGCCCTGACAGTAAGCTCCACCTATCCAAGTATTACGCGAGTGTACTCACCTGTGTACGGTCTGATGGTCCTGAGCATGCCTTTCTTCTGTAGATTGGGAAACATTTGCTCCACAAGACCATCCCACATCCTGGTGATGGGTGTCGCGATGTCAAAGCACATGGCAATAAGTACAGGAAACTGCAAGATCATGCGTTCTACCTCGCGAATGTTTCCCAGCACATCTTCGCGGGTAAGATTGTTACGGAGGATATCTTCCAAAGGTAGATAACCCGGAGACGTGTCAACTCCAAACTCATACAGTGTGCGCGCAATGTTGGCACGGTGGGCGGGATCCGGCTCTTGATAAGACGTCAGAGCTAAATCGAGAGTAAGCCTCCGAAGCTTGCTTGCGTGAACGTGTTTGAGTATGTTGGCCAGGAGCGCAAAATATTCTGCCAGTGTAGGACTCGAAGACTCGGGTCCTGGAATTCGAAGGTCTCCTCTGAGCGTTATTCTTAGATTGTGGACGTGATGCAACTGTTGAAGATAGGCATATCGTGTCGTTGTCATTTCTGCACAGGAGACGGTGTTTGCCATTAGCATCATTGATAACAAGTCATGTATTTTGAGGCCACCGTTGCTTGGCACGCACCGAGTTGTTGCCATTTATCTGTTATGGCCGGGCTGAGAAGCAACGACTGGAGCGTAGATTGCGACATGAGGACAAGGATTCTAGTAAGCTCGGCGTCGCATTCACAGATCTTGTATTCAGTTATTAGTGTCAATCCCGCACAGGCTGTACCTCATCGGAATCTTACTTGTAAGTCTTTGAGAGCGACCTTCATGGAGAGCCATTTTCGTTGAATGTGCGACGATGCCTCCGTAATCCGATGAACGCGGATGTAGTAACACACGAGCCGCTCTAGAGCAGGCAAAGCGTTGACGATAAGATTGAAGAAATCGGAGCACGTCTTGAAAGTAATGGACCCCATCGAGAGATGACGAATCGGGGCACATCTTCGAAGACTCCGAATGAGGGACGGCCTCAACAGGAAGGAATGGATTAACGGAACGTGCTTCTTCCCTTCAACACCATAATCCCTGTCAACGCCGTAATGACGAAAATGCAGATGCTCCAGGTTGGATAGACGTTGCAGCAGAAGGACGGGTAAGGCGTCCAGGACAGTCAAGACGGATGGCCTCTGCGCGCATCGGCCGACTGGATCGGGTACAATCCACACCACTACGATCTCTATGAAGCTTTCTAGAGCTTTATCCGCATCGAGTGATCGTAGGAGTCGTTTGATCTGATGCATCGACTTCAGGTCGACCTGGCGAAAGATGAGAATCCGAGAGCGAGCATGCCACCCTTTGGCAACAAGGGAGCAGGCAAGAAGAGATGGCAGATCGTCGCCGAGGTTGTAGATAATGCGCTCGATCAACTCGACATGGAGTCTGGGGGTAGGCATGACAGGATAGTAAGACGAGCAGCTAAGAGCCTGGCAGGAATAAGTCACAAGAAGAAGGCCTACGTTTGCAGGATATCATAAGGTATGTGTCACAGCGCTTACTACCGACGTTACCGTAAAGTCGCATTCAATGTGTGGCCCCACTGTGTGTTCACGATTGACAAGGCCTGGCCAGAGATTCATGTACGCTGAACCGTTTACGAGTCGTGCTCTAGCCAGGCTCTAGCTATACCAGTGCAGTACATATGCAGGAGTACTAGGAGTTCTGCAAGAGGGTATAATGTCATTTGCAAAGAAGATACCCTCCCCCTGAAATTGGATTGTGTCCGCTGGCGCTCAGTAACAAGCCCCCCAAACATCGGATAACTGTCCCAAAATTAACCGAATTCGGTCCGGGTGCGGACGGGATAACGCCCGCAGTTTCTGAATATTCGGTCCCTCTCAACAGTCGTTCCCGTTTTGTATGGAGGATCTTCCCCTGACTCCACCACTGCTAAGCTTTTATAAACATACTGTATCCGCAAGAATTGACTCCAGATAGCTTCGGAGGGCAGGAGAGGATGAACGGAGTAAGTTGGGAGTAAGGGCTCTTCAGGCCTAGAGCCGGTACACTTGCCATATACAGCAGCCGGCCATAAACGCCGACCCCTCCCGTCCGTAGGCGCCCACTCGGACAGGTGCCAAAGAGAGGTCGTTTTCTCGTCCAGCATGGAGGATATGCATTAAATGACATTACTGCTGAAGAGAGAAGCACCAGAATGTATGATTCTCCAAAGTAGAAGCTCTCAAGTACAGTGAGAAACGAGAAATGCAGTTGTGAAGGACCGTTGTCTTATCCCGGCGGGGAGGAGCAGATTAGGTGAGGACCGTATCCTTATTGCAAATGACATTATACCATTTTGCAGGAGTTCTACTAGGAGGCCTAGTCATCGCAAGCACGGTCATCGCCGCCGGCACCGAAAGTTACCCACGCCCGAGGTGCAGCATCATGTAGGCGAGCAAGTAAGTACTCTCTGACTCCTCCCATCGACCTCGATGGCGCCCCCCGCGCGACCCCTCCCTTCGCGCTCCCGCCCAGCAGCCGCTCTACGCAGCGGCAAGCAACCAAGCGGGAGCCGCAAGGGCGGCGTCCACCACCCCGTCGACACCAACCTATCCGCCTACGACCGCACGGACCCCTTCACAGCACTCAACGTCCTCCGCTCCCTCCTCTCCGCGCTCCCCGCGCGCCCCGGCGGGTGCGTGTTCAAGCTGAGCGCAGACGAGCACAGGCTCGCGCTGCACCTCCTCGCGCTCGTCGAGCCGTTCGTCGGGCTCGCGCCGTGCGAGTCGCGCCGCGCGCTCGTGCGCCAGCCGACGGAGATCCTCGACGCGATCGCGGGGCACGTCGAGCACAAGAAGGACCTGCTCGCGCTCGCGCTGACCTGCCGCCGGATGCACGCGGTCGTCGTCCCGCGGCACGTCGAGTACCGGCTGGTGCGGTGCCGGGCGAGCGCGCTGGGCGTGTGGAACCACCTGGTTGTGCACCGCGCGTTGGCGCGGAACGTGAGGAGGCTGGAGGTGATGGACGAGCGTGCGGGGGCGGGGGAGGCGGTCGTGCCGAAGGGCGTGGCTGCGATGGGCGCGACGGATACGGATCTGGAGTCGACGGACGACGAGCTGGGGATGCATGAGAAGCAGGAGCGGTTCGTGCTTGCGGCGCTGGCGAGGATGGACGAGCTGCGGTCGTTCAAGTGGGCGTGCAATCACTCGTTGGTCTCGTTTGAGCGCGTCTGGCCCGCCTTGCTTAGGTGCCAGACGCTGCAGGAGGTGGAGGTGAACGATAATATGATCTTCCAGGCGGTTGCTGTTGAGGACGTCGAGTCCGGCGCCGCCGCGTCTCGCAAGAGCAAGCAGCCTCAAGCCGTGGTGCGTCCCTCACTGGCCACTGTGCTCCAGAGTGATGCTCACCCGGCCCCGTAGCTGCACGAAGTCAAAAAGGTCGGCCTGCACGGGACGAAGAGCACGTTCGGGGCGTCCAAGAACCCAGACCTCTCCCGGGCCCTATCGCTCCTGCATACCTGCCCAAACCTCGAGTCGCTCGACATCAGCTACGTCCCCCGCCACGCCCCCGGGTACCTGAACCCCGTCGCGGACGACCTCCTCCTCTGCGGCCGCTGGCCGTCCCTCCGCACGCTCGCGCTCACGAACCTCTGGTGCACGCCGCACGCGGGCCTCGACGCCGCCGCGTCCTTCCTCGCCGCGCACGCGAACCTCGAGGTCCTCCACCTCGACGTCGCGTTCGGCACGGCCGCCGCCGAGTTCAAGCCCCCGCCGGGATGCCTGCCGCGCCTGCGCGAGCTCTGGGCGGGGCGCGAGCTCGCGAGCGCGCTCCTTGCGTGCCCGGGAGAGCGGCCGCTCGAGACGATCAAGGGCGTGCGGCTGAGCGGGTCGGCGGCGCGCGATCGTGCGTTCCTTGAGAATTTGAGGATGCATGGTGCGCAGGTGAGGAGGCTGGAGCTTGCGGGATGGAACGAGATGGAGGACGTGCGGCGGCTTGCGGAGTGTGCGCCGGGGCTTGTCTGGCTCGACCTAGGCAAGAGGGGCGGGTTGGTTACTCGAGCAGCCGGCGGATCCGGGTCAACAAGCAGAGCGTCGGCGACGACGGCGGTCGTATCGAACTTCGTGAGTACCAGCCTCCCACACTATACACGCAAAGCGGATGTGTACTCAGACGGGGCACGCACGGACAGGGCGAGTGGGCGAGCATCCTGGCGCACATGCCCGAGCTGACGACGCTGCACGGGATACGGTTCTTCTACGAGGTCGCGTGCACGGACAGCAGCGCTGCGGCGCTCTCGCTGTCCGACCGGAGCCGGACGCGCAAGAACGACGAGGTCGCGTCCGTGCTGGCGTGGAAGTGCCCGAAGCTGCGCAGGCTGGACCACTGGGACGACGCGTCTGGGCGGATCATCGTCCTCGTTCGGGACGCAGAGAGGGTGCGGTATGAGGTCAGACGGATCAAGGTGTAAGGCGTGTATGCAAACACAAGGATATCTGCGGCGGCATAGCTCGCTGGAATCCGTCGTAGTAAGTACAGTATCGCTGAGAGAGCAACAGAACCAATATCGCGGACACGGACTCTATCCTATAAACCGTATGCCTATGCGCCGCTTGCGCCTCCTATAACCGTCTATACTGCCCATGCCGTCAGTTCAGTATCGTATTCCTGCAGCCTTCGTGCAGACCGCAGTCTTCGCGACGCGTTCCGTTTATGGAAGTCGTCGCGTCGCGTTACGCGTGACACCACGCGGCCCTCCGCTGTAGGCGTGACGAAGCTTCTTGGACTCAGACCACTCCCACCCGACTTGTCTCGCCCACCATTTCTCATCCCTAGCATCCTACTACACACAGTGCTGGACCGAAACCCTTGAATATCTGGGGTGTAGCGGACGGATCAAGTTCAACTTCGTCCCACTGAGCGGCATCGGCGATCTGCGGATCGTGCATGGAGTGCCAGAACTGCGAGCTCAAGCAACGCCAGTTCTACTGCGAGAATTGTCTTCGACAACAGTGCGTACGACGGCATACTAGCACATTTCACACTAACAGATACTCATCCGGCCTTGCTCGCATCCTGCTCAGCCTTCTGTCCTACCGATTACAAACCCAGCATGCTGCGACAGACCGAGACGCCCACATAGCATCCGCGCAGAAGGCCCTCAAGACCATCGTCGACCCCGCACGGCTCAGGAGGGCCGAGCTCAAAGGTCGCGAGGAGCGAGTGCAGGAGGTCTGGGATGGCGTCAACCAGCTCAGATCGACGAACGAGCATCGTGAGTGCCTCCGTCTCCCGTCCTCCGCACCCCCTTCCTCAGCATGCCCGCAGTGCGCGAGCGAGTGCAGAAGCTCCGCAGCTCTCTCGCTACACGGCGACGCACGCTTGCCATCGCATCCTCGACATTTCTGCTCGCACACCCGTCGCCGTCAACACCGTCGACGTCCGCCTCCCCGCCCCATGCGCCCATATCGGCCTCTCCTCAGGCGATCCGCTCGACCGCACACCGGGCCAGCTTCTCCAACTCGTCCCAGTCGTCCACGCCCCCGCCCTCCAGCGCGTCGCCCGTTCCCCGACCGCTCTCATCCGCTTCCCGACCGCTGAGCGCGAACTTCTTCTCTCCATCCTCCCCTCAGGCCACGCGCTCGCCGCTCTCCGTCCCCACCACGCCTCCGCAGAGCTACTCTCGCCCGTCCATCCTCTCCGGACCGTCTCCGCATCCATACGCCGGCCCTCATGGGCGCACGGTCTCCGCTGGCAGCGCACCGTACGGGACGCCGATATCGACTAGAGGCGTGGACCCGATTGCGAGGCAGATCGAGGAGCTGCAGGCGCAGATGGCGATGCTCTCCGAGGCGATAGCACGCGCGCGCTCGGGCCTGATTCAGGAACTTGTCGAGGTGTTTAGCGTTGTGGAGGTTGGCGGGCGGCCGCCTCTGGGCGGGAAGGCTGGTGCGAAGGGAGAGTGGACGATCGGCGGGCTGGTGCTGCCTGTGCCAGGGGACATCCGACGTGAGTCCGGGGGTCCTGTCGTTGTGCTGGTGCGCTGCTGACTGGGCTGCGTGCAGGATATCCTCCGGACCACATTAATGCCGTGCTCACGCATACCATCCACTTTGTGACGCTGCTCGCGTTCTATCTCGGGATCAAGCTTCCTTTCGAGGTCGTGTGGAGTCGATCTTCTACGCCGCCGTCGGGCCCTACCAAGGGAAGCGGTCTGCTCGGTGTGGGCATCCCATGGATCGGTGCAATTCGGGGTGGTGAAAGTGGTGGATGGGCACGGTCAGTCATACTGCTCTCTCATCGAGTGGCTTGCGTAACTCATGGACACGCATGAATAACAGGTGGTCGCCCAAACAGCCTCTACATGTGTCCTCCGCACCTCCACCCGCATCCACAACCACCACGTCTTCGTCCCCCTCCACCCGTCCCACCACCCACCGCTCCTCCACGACATCCGCAGCAACCGTCCTCTCCTCCTCTCCGCCCTCCCCCACAACTCCCGCCCACCACCGCAGCGCATCCTTCTCCTCCTCCTCGCTCGCCGACTCGCAGCTCGCCGCCGCCCCGCCGCCCTCCAGCACGTCCTCCTCGCCCGGGTCCGCGTTCACGACCGCGCTCGCGATGCTCCTCTACAACGTCTGCTACCTCGCGCACACCCAGGCCGTCGACGTCCCCCTCGCCCACGCCGGCGACGTCCTCGGCAACCTCTGGGCCGTCTGCTGCTCCCCCGAGCTCGGTCGCCGCGCGCACGCGACGCGCCCCCTCCTGCCCCCGCCCACCCCGCCGAGCTTCCCGCTCGACTTTAGCCAGCTCCTACAGGCGACGGCGGCTACGCCCGCGCGCGTGCGGGCAAGGGGGACGAGCGGCCGGACGAGGGAGGTCCGGACGGAGCGCATCGTCGAGGAGGATGAGGGCTGGGACCTGCTCGAGGCCGACACCGACTTCGTTGAATGAACCAGGTATGCGAGACGTGCACGGTGCCTGTGACTGGACTCTGGACGGGTGCGCGGGAATCGCACCGGCAGACACCCCTGTGCATGTATCGCAATACTGCTAACTCACTGCTGTATCTGTAGCCTTGTAGACAACTCAGCGTTCACCTGGAGTTGCTCCCCCCTCTGTAAGCATATACTTGGAGCTCGAAGACTGGATTCTTGTACGTGTACGTGTACAGTTGCGCAAGGACGATACTCGTGTATATGTATCTGATTACCAATAACTCAATTGCATACGCGTATAGATAGAGATAGTACCGCGTCGGCCCACGCGTTGCACGCCAAACAGGCAGGGCAGAGACGGTGAGGATCGGTCGGTCTCAAGTCCATGTCCGAATTCAAGGTGTCGACAAGACAGGAAAATATACGGCGAACGGGGGACTTGGCCAAAAGGGATGATGGGGCGAAGAGATGGCGAGAGCAGCGATATCAGGTACACAGCGAAAGCGAAGTACATAACTGCATAAGTTCAAGGCGAGAGAGATGATGAGATGCATGGATCGGACGCGGGGAGTGCATGAGGGGAAGGAGAATGATGCAATATCTTGCCACTCGACCACAAAGGGTGGGACTAGCGGCACGAACGGGAGGGCGGTGTGTGGGAGGGATGGACGGAGGGGCGTACAGCGAACCGTATGTTAGATAAGGATGAGTAGATGCGAGATGCACAGATGAGATGCGAGACTATACGTAACAATACAGTGGCTATGCATGGGATGGGATGAGGGGTATGTTTTGCACGGGAGCATACTCAAAGCCAAAGCAACACCGTCCACAACGACGTCCGTCGACAACACTCGAGAAAGAGATGTAACACCCACGCTCGGCTCCACTTCTCTAAACCACACTTGCTTCAGAACTTCTCTGAACCAAGGAGGCCTACGCAGGCATCGCGCTCATCCGACGGGTCGCCTTCACAGTCGACGGTGTCGACGAACCCGTGCTCGACGTGGACGACGGCGCCGAGTTCTCCTTCTCCTCCGGCTCGCTCGCAGACGACACAGATGGCAGCCGCTCAAGCTTCTGCAGCTTCTCCGCCACAGACGTCGACGCACGCTTCGAAGCGTCGAGCACCGACGCCGACATCCGCCGGGCGGGAGGAGCCTTAATCGTGCTCGGCGTACCGCGCGAACTTGACGGGATTCGGGTCGGAGTTGCGCTGACGGTCGCGCTCGCAGAGTGACTGCGCCCGACAGAAGGAGGCGGGCCCATTGCGCCCTCGACGGATCGCTTGGCGGCGTGGGTCGACGAGCTGGTCGTGCTTGCGAACCCGTTCGCTCGGATGCTCCTCTGAAGCGCGGGCTTCGAGATTGTGGAAGGCGTTTCACTGACCCGACGTTCCTTCGTCGTACTTCCAGTATCAGAAAGAACGGAAGGCGGTCGTGCAGCGACGCTAGGAGTGCCAAAGATAGAGGATTCGCGGCGCGAAGCAGGAACCTTCGCGGTGGAAGCGGGAGTGCCCCCGGCGGTACCACGGACCCCAATACGCCTCTTGAGCTAGAAGACCGAAGACCGAATTAGCCTGTTACCAAAGTCGTAGACTGCGTACAAGCACTTACCAGCTCGAGCTCCTGTTGCTTCGAGTCGAGAGCAATGTTGAGCCCGTTGAGGTCCTCCTTGTCTTGTGCGCGCTGCTTGGCAAGCTGCACAAGCTTCACCTCCTTGTCCGCGCTCTCCTGCTGGAGTTCGTGCACCTGTCTACGGAGCCTCTCCACTTCCGCGGTGAGCGCGCTTGTGCGCTCCTTGAGGCTGTTGACCTGGACGTCCGCCTCCGCCTTCTCGCGGACCATGCCTTCCATGGCTGCGCGAGCCTCGACTTCGCGTGCAACGACGTCTTGCAGCGTGCGGCTCTGCTCGTTCACGATCCGAGCATGCTCGCGCTTCATCTTCGCGATCTCGCTCTGTGCCGCCTCCGCGTCGTTCTCGCGCTCGGCCTGCTTCTTGGTGAGCTCGGACAGCTCAGTCTCGCGCTCCCGCAGCCGGGCCTCGACGCGGGTTGCACGGTCGACCGCGAACTTGTGCTCTTGTTCGAGCGCGGTGACCTTGTCTTCGCGTTCACGGAGCGCAATGGTGAGCTCCTCGGCGTGTTCCTGCTCCGAGCGAAGCTGGTCGTCGAGCTATGAACGCAGGCAAGCATCAGCTCTGTCGTAGACATGACACCTGAGAAGACATCGTACCTCGCCCCGCTCCCTCTCAAGCTCATCCTTCGCATCCCAGAGTTCTTGCACCTGCGCTTCAAGCTCATTCTTCCTGTTCTCCGCCTGCGTCCAGTCGACCTCCATCTCGCTGATACGCGCATTGAGCGCGTCGACCTCCTCCCGCAGCTCCTCCCTCTGCTTCTCCAATCCCGCGATCTTCTCCGTCTGCACCTCGGTGCTCTTCCACTGGGCCTCGAGCTCGGCCTTGAGCACGCCGAGCTCTCCGTCCTTCTTGATCGCCTCCTCGCGCGCATCGGCAAGCTGCGTCTGCAGAGCGAGATTCTCCGAGCGCAGAGTCTCGTTCGTAGCCGTCAGTGCCTTCTTCTCTTCCTCCCACGCGGGCGCAGACATTGAGTACGCGCGAGACCGGTCACCTTCGAAGAGGCTCATGTTCATGCTCACGTCCATCGACTCCATTTGCTCGCGCGCACGAGCGATGCCGTCTTGGAGCTCGCGCTCGGCCTCGTCGCGGCGGCTCAGCTCCACCTTCGCGCCGTCGAGCGCCTCCCGTGCATTCTGAAGCTCCTCGTTTGTCGCGCGCTCGCGCTTCTCGACCGCGGCCTTCTCGCGTTCGAGCTCCTCGATGCGCCGGTGCAGCGTGCGCAGGGCCTGGTTGCTGGCCTCGTCCATCACGCTCCGCTCGAAGCTCTCCTCGCGGCTGCGGTTGACTTCTTCTTGGAGACCCTTGACGCAGCGCTCGAGCTCGGCGACGCGTTTACGCCATCCACGGATCACGTTCTTGCGCCGCTCGCACTCGCGCATCGCCTCGTCGCATTGCGACTGCAGCATGCGCGTCATCTCATCCCTCCCGCGCAGGTCGATCTCGTACTGTGCGCATAGCTCGGTCTGCAGCGCGAGCTGCGTGCGGAGGGAGAGAATGAGGTCTTCCTCGCGGGACACCTTCCGGTTGTGTGCAGCTACTGCTTGTGGTGGTGTAGGTGGTACACCAGTGCCGGGTGTGTAATAGGCTGTCGCATGGGTGCCGAAGGGGTCTTTCTCCTTCTCTGGTGATGTGGGAGCAGGGTAGAGGACGAGTGCGCTGGATGACCTGTCGTCGATGTCAGCTTCAGGAAGAACCTCCTTCGTTGTCGACGCTGGGGACCCTTGCATGAAGGAGTGGAAAACAGTGTCGCTATATGCACGGTTCCGGTTGCCTTTGGGCTTCAGCGAGCCGCGTCGCGAATTTGAGGAGCTTGTATTCGACGCGGGGGAGTCGCGGACAGCCGCCCCTAACGAATGGAAGACGGTCTGGCCAAAGCTGAAGGAATGGCTCCTGTCATGCTTTGAGGGGGTACTCGACCGGAACTCGCCTAATACTTCAGGCCGCAGTACTGTGCCTTCGGTATCGGCATCTGAAGGTATCTCGATGGCGCTGTCGAGTAGATGTGGGAGGTCTTTACTGATGGGGATGGGCGGAAGATCAATGTCTTGTGAAAGGTCAAAGATGTTGGAGTCGTTGACGGGAGGTAAGAGTTTAGATGATGAAGCAAGCGGGGGAGAGAAGACATCCTGCAGTGGGGGACGGACGGGTGTACTGCTTGTTGCCTTGATTCGGGCACCAAACGAGGCGGGTGAAGGTTCGCTGCCACTTGCGCTCGCGTTGGAGACATCTGGGGTGATAACCTTGTAGGCGTCGCGGGAAAAGAAGCGGACACTCTGCCCTGTGGCAGGAGTGTGGCCGTCACGGAGAATTGAACGTAAAGAGTTGAACCGCCCTTCGACGGTGGGAGTGATCGGTGTTCGAGCGATGTCTTGCGGGCGGACGGAGTCCTGCGACTGTCGTTGCTGACTTGAGTCTGTGGATGCACGACTTATTGAGGACGCGTCCGAGCCTGTGACAAGGCTGGTTAGTACCACGATTCAAAGCGAGCGCAAGGACTGCAACGTCTGAAGCAGCACGCTATGTTCCCAAAAGAATAGGCGAGCGAAGGTAGCAGATGCAGTACGTATGACTGACATCATTGCCACAACCGCTCGTACGTCAACACAGTACCGCGGCAATACCGCACACCGGACGATAGCTTTCCCATGGGACGACGGAGAGGACGAGAAGCAAGAGCAAACACTCACTAGCAGATGTATGGAGGGACGACTTCACCTTCTTGAGGTGGGGTATCGAGAGCTTCATGGGCAAATGGGGGGCAGAGTCGTTGTCGTTCCATGTCTTTGCTGACCGCTTGAAGAGACCACGACGGCCAGACCTTGAGGGCGATGCGGGAGGACTAGGTGATGGAAAGGGCACCTCGTTGGGGTCGTGAAAGTTGGAGAGATTCGGATGTTGGTTGAATACGGTCGAGAGGACCGTTGGCGGCCTGTCTTCGTCTTCGTCCAGTGCGGGTGTCTCTGGACGCTTGCCGAGTGCGCTGCTGATTTTGGACCACATCGTCGTCGCTGTCGAGGGCGATGGTTGGATGCGCTGTACTGTTGTGTGTCGCCTGTGCTACTGGGGGGATCGCCTGGGTAGTCGAGGGTTAGACGGGGATTATATCGAGGGAGAAGCCAGGGACGACATCAACGTTGAGAACAACCGTGAGCCAGGCGCTACCAAGCGTCTATGTTCGCTTTCGCCCCTGCGCGTCAAACACGTGACCGCGTACGGGCTCCATTTGCCTCGTGGCAAACAGCGTCTAAGCAGCGCGCGCGGCGTTTCGCCGGTCCTTCCACCTTCAAGTTCGTGCCCTGCCTACTCGTCGCAAGACCCGCCTGCGCCAGCGAGACGGCCGCAGTGAACAGCTTCAAGTTCGAAGGGCGACAAGGCGTCGAACAGAGTCAGAAAAGGTGTTCCAAACGCCAAGCATGCCTTTTTTTCAGTGCTTCTTCTCATGCCCGACGTGCATGGACGCGGGCATGTATGCCGGCGAGTCAGTCATGCATGCATCATGCAGAACGCTTTCAGTCTCTGTTACTCAGCTATGGATGAGAGATAGTCTAGACGGGCGTGCAGGACTGTAGCGGAAGCATTGACCGTTCATCCACCAGAGTTTGCATCAGTTTGTCATGACTCGGGTTTGAGGCGCAAAGATGCTAGCAGACTAGAGGCAGAATATAATTGACGCTATACATCGCAACTAGTATACACCACGCGATCAGACCGACTCGCTTCAACCAGTCACCGGAAGAACTACACACCTCGATCGCGAGCACTACCAAGCACCATGATCACGTACACGACAAGAACGGTACCAAGAAGTCTGCGAGCTACCATCACAAGACACAGTCACTGCACATACAACTGCCCCCTCAGAACTCCAGGTCCTCGAAGTTGTCCAGACGGTTGACGATGGACAACTTCCACTGCGCACCCTCAAAGCCACGCGTCATGACGTACCCCCCCAGCAGTTGCACCTTGCGCAGCTTCGGGCAGTGCCTGTTCCATGGGATCAGGATGTCCTGCAGCTCCTCCTCGATCGATTCGAACGACGGGTCGAAGAACGTCTTCGGGTGCGACGGCGTAAACCCGCCGCTCACCGGCAGCTGGTACAGCTCGAGCGTGTGCAGCTCAGGCATCTCGGCGAGGTAGTCCGGCGCGAGCGCGACGAGGTCGTTCTGTCCATGCGAGGCGCGACGATGAGCACATGGATAACAGAGGTAGCAAGAGAGCGTGACCAACGTACCTCGACGGGACCCATGCCCTCGTAGACGACCTTGAGCCGGCGGAGCTCCTTGAAGTTCTCGGCGACCGCCGAGATCACCTCCAGGTCCCATCCCTTGCACTCCATCATGAGCATCTTCAGATGGGGGCGCACCTGCGCGATGTTCGTCAACGCCATGATGCCTTCGCGCGAAGAAACGCCACATTTGAGCATGCCGAGCGCCTTCACGTCGCGGACCGCAGCCATGAGTTGCGCCGTCTCGATCGGACCCGAGAAGCGTTCGAGGGTGTGGGGAAGCGCCTCAGGCGCGACGTTCACCGACGGCGGCGCGAAGATGGGCGTGGAGACGACCTTGATGTTCGGAGCCTGGACGCAGAAGTGGTAGAGGAACGTGTCCGGGAACTGGTGCTCGGCCGCCGTTATGTGAGCGGGCTTCGCGTCCGTCCCGACGCAAGTGCGCTTGCGGATGACGTAGAGCTCCTCGAGGGTCGCCGGAATGACCCAGCCACGGCGCTGCGCTTCGGCCGCCTCGAACACGCAGCGAAACACGTCTGCAGAAGCATCGACGGTGAGCTTCTTGAGCTTTTGCCCTGTCGCCAACGAGAGGAGAAGAGCGAGTGGGTCCGGCGGGTGAGGCTGAAAACCCGCGAAGACGGCCTGTTGAAGCTGCAGATGGTTCGGGTTGAGGAGATTCGGGTTCAGGTTCAGATGCTGTAGCTGGTTGAAGTGATGCATATGCATATGAACAACGTCCGGAGGGTCGGCGCCCGTCCCGCGGCGGACGTTGAGCATGGTAAGCTCGGTGATGGGAAGTACCGAGTGATTGAAGTCCCGAGAGGCGTTGCCATGGAGGACGACCCCCTCCAGCCGGAGGGAGCGAAGCTGCGCGAGGGCGTGGATGAGCTGGAAGTGGTAGTCGTGGACGAACATATTCGTCAGCGCGAGCTCGGACAGGTTGGTGAACGACTGGATGCGGTCCCACATGGCAGCATGCAACATCTGCGACGTGTACATACGGTCGTTGCCATCGATGCCGAGTCGAGCAGCGTGAGCGCGGCTTCCCTGGAGCATGCTCCTGTACCGTCCTTCCTCGCGAATGGTCCCGTCGCGGTCGACAATCTTGGCGGGGACACCGGCAGGTACCGTGCCCGCTCCAAGGACGAGAGAGCGCACGAGGGCAGCCATGCCTTCATCCTCATACCAGAGTTCGAGGTTCTGGTATATATGCTTCGCGTCGGTCCAGATGAGGTCGCGGTGCAGGGCACGAGTGGTCAGCTCCTTGAATTTGCGACAAGCGATGCTAACACTGTGGAGGTCGCTCGAGCGAGGGACAAGCTCAAAGATCTCGAGCCATATTTCGGCAGGGAACTTCTCAGCTGCAGACGTGGTGCCTTCGGGCGCGTCGACGTCCATAGCGTCCGTGGTTTGTGCTGTTGAGAGTGTGGTTCTGTGGCTCCCTATATGCAAGGATTTCGTGTCAGGAGGCCTTGGGACGCGACTCTAGGCAGTAATGTGTGCGCATCACATACAAGGATCTCTCACACCGTTGCCCTCGTCGAGGGAGTACGGCTCTGGGAAAGAAGATGGTGGTCAGAGGTAGAGTTACGCTCGCTGGGCGACTCGGGACTGGGCAAATTTGGAAAGGGGTATTCCAGATCTCGATCGCCGGGGCCCGAGCTTCCATATACGGTATCCCGGCCGCCTTGCGCACGGCGCTTCGTCACTCAGTTCTAACAAGGCCCCTTGCTTCTGCATCTGAGCTCTAGCTAATGCCAATGGAGCCTAACACTTACCGCAGTTTGAATGTCCAAAGGGTTAAACAAACAACTAAACGTGACAGGAGGTTGTTATCGTCTCTTGAACGCGATGTGCATGGCTGATGATATCGATGACACAACATTTTGTGCGACCATCCCATGTTTACCCGTGCTAAGTACTCGAGTGCATTGTAGTCCATGCAAGGTCAGGGCATACATGGTTTATATCACCGTACAGCGCAGCCCAGCGCGGCGACGCGGCTCTCAACGCTCAGCACTCCGACGGGATCGTCTCGTCGTCGAAGTTCGCCGCGTTCCGGCCCGCCCCGCCAACGCCTTTCAGAACAAGCATCAGAAAACCACTCAAATAGGAATGCGAGGGGATGCGCATGAATGAGGAGTAATTACAGCGAAAGACAGACGCTTACTTTACATCCGGACCATTCCAAACTGTACGACGCGGATGTCTGAGATTCCCGAGAATTCTGCTACTTTACGACGTGTAGACGAACTGTGTACTAGATATGTAAGATTAGCTATGAGGCGCCGTTACAGAGAGAGAAGGCAGCAAGGACAAAACGCGGACTTCGCATTTCGATTGCGAGCACGAACAAAGAGTGCATCAAGAACATATATCCGACAAGAACAGTACCAAGAAGTCAGCGAAGAACATCACAGGACGTAGTCACCAAAGGGCCTCCTAGAACTGCAGGTCCTCGAACTTGTCCAGATGATCAACGATCGACAATTTCCACTGCCCGCCATCGAACGCGCGATTCATGACGTACCCCGCGAGCAGCTGCACCTTGCGAAGCTTACGACAGTGCCTGTTCCATGAAATGAGTATGTCCTGTAGCTCCTCCTCGATCGATTCGAACGAGGGGTCGAAGAGCGTCATTGGGTGGGACGGCGTGAACCCGCCGTTCGGGGGCAGCTTGTACAGCTCGAGCGTGTGCAGCTCAGGCATCTCGGCGAGGAAGTCCGGCGCGAGCGCAACGAGGTCGTTCTGTGAGTCACAATACACAGTGAGCATATCGATGGAGTTGAGAAAAGGCCATGACCAACGTACCTCGTCGGGACCCATGCCCGCGTAGACGATCTTGAGCCGGCGGAGCTCCTTGAAGTTCTCGGCGACCGCCAACATCACCTCCCGGTCCCATCCCTTGCGCTCTATCATGAGCATCTTCAGATGGGGGCGCACCAGCGCGATTCTCGTCAACGCCGTAAGCCCAGAATCGGCACCCAGCATGCCGAGTGCTTTCACATCGCGGACGGCAGCCATGAGCTGCGCCGTCTTGATCGGACCCGAGAAGCGTTCGAGGGCACGGGGAAGCGCCTCAGGCGCGACGTTCACCGACGGCGGCGCGAAGAGGGGGGTGGAGACGACCCTGATGTTCGGCGCCTGGATGCAGAAGTCGTAGAGGGTGTCTGGGAATTGGTTCACGCCCGTCGCCGCGATGTGAGGGGACTTCTTCCAAACGCAGGTGCGCTGACGGGCGACGTAAAGTTCCTCGAGAGTCGCGGGAATGACCCAGCCATGGTGCTGCGCTTCGACCGTTTGGAAGACGCAGCGGAACACGTCCGCAGAAGCGTCGACGGTGAGCTTCTTGATCCTTTGCCCTGTCGCCAACGAGAGGAGAGCAGCGAGTGGGTCCGTTATGTCAGGCGGGAACCCCCCGAAGATGGCCTGATGAACCTGCAGATGGTTCGGGTTCAGGTTCTGTTGCTGTAGCTGGTTGAAGTGATGCATATGCATGTGGACGATGTCCGGAGGGTCGGCATCCATCCGGCGACAGACGTTGAGTATGGTGAGCTCGGTGATGGGAAGTTTCGAGTGATTGAAGTTCCGACTCGTGATGGTGTAATGGAGAAAGACCCCCTCCAGGCGGAGATAGCGGAGCTGCGCGAGGTTGTGAATGAGGTCCATGTGGTAGTCATGGACGAACATATCCGTCAACGCGAGCGAGGACAGGTTGGTGAACGACTGGATACGATTCCACATTGCATCATGCAGCATCGGCGACGCGTACGTGCCGCCGTAACCATGCGCCATCGCCTGGGACACGTTCTTGTACCCTTTTCCCTCGCAAATCGTCCCGTCGCGGTCTATGACCCTAGCGGAGACACCGGCAGGTACCGTGCCAGTTCCAAGGACGAGAGAGCGCACGAGAGCGGCCATGTCTTCATCCTTGTACCAGAGTTCGAGGTTCTGGTACACATGCTTCGCGTCGGTCCAGATGAGGTCGCGGTGCAGTGCCCGAGCGGTCAGCTCCTTGAACTTCCGGCAAGCGACGCTGGCGCTGTGGAGATCGCTTGAGCGAGGGACAAGCTGAAAGATCTCGAGCCATATCTCGGCGGGGAACTTCTCAGCTGCAGACGTGGGAGCCTCGGGCGCGTCGACGTCCATAGCGTCCATGGTGTGTGCTGTTGAGTGTAGTTTTGTGGCTCCCTATACGCAATGATATCGTGTCAGGGGGTCATTGGAGGACAATATGAGGGGCAATCATACCAGGATCTCTCACACCGTTGCCCTCGTCCGGGGAGTATGGCTTTGTGAGAGAAGAGGGCGGTACGAGAGAGTAGAGCTACGGAGTCGGGACAGATTTGGAGCGATCGCCGGGGATCGAGCTTCCATATACGGTCATACCGGTCGCCTTGCGCGCCACTCGACAAGTCCCTCTCACTTCCTCAACCGACTTGGTTGCAGTACTTCTATGTAGCACTTACCTCAGTTCAAGCGGATAAGCAAGCATCAAACCGCGAAAGAAGGATGGTATCTATCGTGGTATTCAATGCGATGAGCGTGGCTGATGATACAACATTTTGTGCTACAACGACCGTCCCATGTCTACCCGTGCTAAATACTCGAGTACATAGTAGTCCATGCAAGGTCGGGGTCGTGGGGGCATGATGGAGGTCATGCGCGCCATACAGGATATCTCACCGTGTACAGCGCGGCGCGCCGACGGGAGGCGGCGCTCAGCAGTCCGACGGGATCGTCTCGTCGTCCCGGAAGTTCGCCGCGTTCTGGCCAAGACCGCGGCTCGCAAACGCCTTCCAGAGCAAGCACTTGTTCGCGCCGCCGTAGCGGTTCGCGTCTGCCTGGATCCACGCGTCACGGCCTGTGGGCAGTGTGGGGTTGCACGGCTGGATCGCGAGGGCGTCGACGAAGAGGTGGAGCCAGACCGAGTTGCCCGCCTCGCTGTCCGGGTTCGTGCGCGCGTCCTCCGCGAAGCCGTACTCCTCGACGAGCGCGCCGTACACGACGTGGAGGACGTTCGCCCAGACCTCGCCGATGTCGTGCACCTCGTTCAGGCCGCCGATGGACGAGTACCGGAGCGGGTTCGTCTCCGCCGACGTCGAGTACGGGTGCGAGCGGATGCCGGCGTCGTCGTTGATCACCCAGTGGCCGAGCGTGAAGTCCTTGACGGTCTCCGACGTCTGCGAGAGCCAGTCGGCGATCGCATCGGACCAGCCCTCGCCCATGCCGCCGGACTCCTGGGTCTGGAGGCAGGCGGCGGTGCCGCCACCGGTGAGGCGGTTGGTGAGACCGTGGGTGTACTCGTGGAGGACGATGTCGTTCTCGAGCGCGCCGTCGCGCTGGGGGCTGGTGAGCGTCCAGAGGAACATGCGCATGCGGCCGGTCTGGCCGTCGGGGAGGGTGAGCATATCCGCGTTGTTGCGGCCGGCCGAGTCCTGGACGGAGATCGTGACGCGGTCGTTGCCACGGCCGCCCTTGCCGAAGTTGTTGTTCTGGAAGTTGAACGCGGACTCGGTGAAGCCGTAGCGGTAGAGGATGTCGTGGATGGAGTTGCCGGCGTAGAACGCGTTGACGCGCGCGCCGTTGACGTTGGCGGTCGTCGTGGGCGCGGTGGTGAAGTTGATGGGGTACTCGAACACGAGACCCTCGCTCGACTGCGACGTCAAGGAGCTCTGGCTGCCCTTGTATGCAATGATGTTGTTACCAGAGGTGTTGGAGGTGGAGGTGGTGCCATCGCTGTGCCAGCCCTCGGGGGAGGACAGCGGGTCTTCGGGGTCAACGATGGTCTCGAAACCCTCAGGAGGGATCTCCTTGTACACGGGGAGGGCAAGGTACTGAGCGGAAGACATCAGTGATTGCGGAACATCAAAGATAAATGCAGGCGCGCGCGACTCACGGTGGCCTGGGTCAAGAAGTCCACGATCGAGACGAGCTCGCCGGAGTGGGCATCGACGAATGCCTCAAACCAGGTGCCGGCCTCGTCGTTGTGAACCTGGAAAGAGTGGGTGAGGACGAGAGAGCCGTCGTCCTTGGCAAAGTACTCGAGCTGGGGCTCGGGAAGGTCCTCCGTGAAGACGGCGTCGAGCTGCTTCTCAGCAATCTTGATCGCCTCCTCAAGGGGGACGGAAGGAGTGGCGGACGCAGCCTTCTTGGGCTTGAGGAAAGAAGAACCGAAGGCGGAGACCCTGTTGGCCTTGTTGAAAGCGACGTTCGCAACCGCGTTGGCAACGGGGACACCGTTCACCTGCTGCTTGACGTAGACGACACGGGAGGTGTCGCCTTCGAACTTGGAGCGCAAGTGGACGGCGTCGGCGTCGACGTCGACGCGGGACTGCACGAAGGCAACGGCAGATTCCTCGATGGACGCGTCGGCGCGCTTAGACAGAGGGTGGTCGACACCATCCCCGAAGGTCTGAATGAAAGAGCACGCTTAGCAAAAGCCGAAGGATATGTCAGGATGATGGTGCTGTACGTACCTCGTAGGTCGAGGCGGGGTGGTAAGTCTCGAGCTTGAAGCTCGGGCTGATCTCGCGGGTGCGGTGGGTCGCGTACTTCGAAGTGATCGGGTACGGGGCCGCAGTCGCAGCGGTAGCGCAGAGCACCGCAAGGTAGACGGAGGCGAAGACCTTCTTGAAGGCGAACATGGCTCAAGAGTAAAGAGGTCGTGTGAGGGGGTCCGTGAACGGTGCAAGCGTGCGAGAGAGCAGCGAGGAGAGACTGAGACCTGTGAAAGTCTGTCTGGAGCGAAGACGGTGTGCGAAGTCGCCTGGAGAGTTCGGGGCGATGGCAGCCCAACTTATATACCCACCGTCTCTCGGCTATGGGCCGCGTCTTCGATAGTACCGTGCGCGGAGGGGCGCGCTCGACAACGCGACCGCATGGTTGCGAATCGTGTCTGCTGTGAAAGGCCGTACCATTTTCGACAATGACCGTGTTTGACGACGGTACGACCATCACGCGGGGGCGAGCGCCAGCGTGATAACGAGTGCTGTAGGCTGTAGAGGCGGTGCTTGCTACCCGGTGGAGGAGTCGTCTTCTAACAACGGTATGATCAGATCCCGACTGATCTCGTGGTCGCCACAATGCATGATGTGCAAGTCCCAGAAAGGCAATCATGACGCTAGATAGCGTAGAGCACGGTTAGCGTACAATCACGTCCTAGCAGAGATTCTAGCGACGGAACAGTGGCGCAAGATGTCTTCTTACCGCTACAATTACCTCTTCCAAGGCGTGCATAGATCGGCGACGTCGACTTGCTTTCCGGACTGCGCACGGACATCCATCAGTTTCCTCCGAGCGTCTTCATCCTGTAACGAGACATGACGCTGACTCGGAAAGGTGAGTTTGAGAAGCTCCAAACCCACATGGCTGCTGAATGACGATCGTGTTCAACGGGACCGCCAAGGCCTTCGTATCCCCATTCCCTCCGAATGACAACACAGATGAGGGCGACGACGTTATCGCACAACATTGTTACGCTCCCCGGCGGGACAGCGCCACAACGGGGATAAGCCGGCGCTGGCAGTTTGGAGAACGAATGGAACGTCAAGACGAGCGAGATATAACATATCGACGGCGTGATGGGCTTCTCAAAGATCCTCCATCGCAACTTGGCGCATGGAAGTCGCGGTCGGTCGGATGCATCGGCGTACCGAGGGCCGTTTTGAATGGCCGGGACCGCCATGTTGTGTCACCCTGGGCTTCTAGCTTGGATGACGAACTACAGATCAACGCCTGCTCTGCATCCTCGATAATACATCCGCACGGGGCTCGTGTGATGCCGCTTGCTCCTTGTAGTTCAGTCATTCGAAGGGCGTCGGAGGTCTGCATGACCTGCATCATGCGTGAGCATAACGACGCGCGCATAGAAGGTGCTCATTGCTTACTCATTCAGTGATCCACGGGCCACTACGCCTGAGTGCGACGTTTCCCTGGCGGTCTTCGAACCGGAAGCGATGCCAAGAGCACATTCCACATGCCTCATAGCAGGCTCGTATGCTTTTGACCGAAGAAGCGTTGGTAACAATGGCTGCTCGTGGCGTCAAATTCGTCATGGTTGTTGTGCGACTTGTGTGCAACGTTCAGCCAGATTTAGATTCCGGGGCTGATGGAATCGGGCGTTTGATCTCCGGAACCGTACTAGTACTTGCTGGCATATCCCCGGCGGAGTCTAGTCTCGGTTCCAGACGTTCTACAGGCTCTCCTGCAGCTTCGCTTATGCTCAGCCGGCTCTGCGATGCGAGGATTGATGGGAGGAGGAAGGATTTGATGGGGGATCGTGAATGAATCTTGAAAGTTCTCACGCAGGAGGGAGCAGCGCCGTGCAGGAGAGCCTTGTAGAACGTCTGGTGCATTTCGGGCTCGGCTGAGGGGTCTGTGACATTAGCGCTCGCAGGCGTCACCTGCCGATGATCCGGCGTGATCATCTGTAACATCGGCGTTATGCCAGAGCTCATTCCTCCAGGTCTGTCGTTCGTGTAGCCCGCGGCTTGTACCAAACCTACCCTGAAAAAGGTATGGAATACGAGAGGTGAAGCTGAACAAAGTTTAGACAGTTTCCCGACCCAAAATGCCACACTCTAGTACAGATTTCAACAGCAGACTTGCCGGAATCGGGTACAGTACCGTGTACTTGATACTTAGTATAAGTATGGCATCATGATGAGTAGTGCGATTAGTTGTGCATGCTACTGCGAAGCCGTCCCCCATATACCTACTCTGTCTAACTCCAAGCGTCGAGCTAGGGGAGCAAGGCCGCCGAGGAACTACTAAGTAGTAAGTAGTACTAGCCATGATGGTACTTTGCTGATAGATACTGTATGCATCACACTCTCTAGGGTCTCTGGTAACACGCTTGTTGTTTTGTTAAGTCTGTATAGCGACGAAACAAACTCTGAAGGTCAGCACGACAGTACTTGTGCACTCTGGATGAGCCACAGTCGGATGGTCGGTCCGCTCCGGCTTCAGGGATGCCGAGCGCCGGTGACTGATCGTCACAGACCCCCCAGCCGAGCCCGAAATGCACCAGACGTTCTGGGAGGCGAGGCACGAGCCGCCAGAACGGATGGGGACGAGACTAGGCGGAGTCCAGACTCTGCAGCGTACGCGTACGGAGGATCGTTCGTAACATACTCCTTCTGCGAGCAACTCGGGATGAGTCGTCAGTGTGAACGGCGTCGGCAGGAATGACTCACCAATGGTGATACCCAGGGTCTCCAGCTACGCACGCGGCACTGGTCAGGACGCAGTGAAGAAGTGCTCACTGGACAAGTTCGCAAGTGATCTCCTGAGCATCACGGCCTTTGCTATGAGCATGATGTGATCTGCACCGCAGTACTCCGCACGCACACGAGCTATCTTGCATCGGCGCGATCAACGCCTGAACTCGAGATGCATGCGGCAACCCTCGGGTCGCCAGACAGAAACCATGAGCAGGCAGCACTCACGGATCGTGATCAATGCGCTGATACGGTTGAAGCGGATTCCCCAACGGGACGCGGGCGGTGCAGTCGTACCGCACGATTATGAGGGGAGATGTATTGGCCGAATTGACCGACATGAGTTCACACATGTCCCCGTTTTGCCCTCTCTATCCTTCCCTCTGCCTCCAGCTCTTGCATCGCCGCGGCGGCCCAACCATAGAACCCATGTTTGTCAAAGGCGTCCTTGAGTCGCTTCTCAGCTGCGGGCCACGACCATTCTTCACCTGCGTCGGCTGACGACGGCGAAGGCGAAGCAGCAGGGTTGGAGGGTGGCGACAACAATGCATCACCATCGTCGAGCTCTGGGGGTCGATGTATCCGAGAGGAGAGCACAGGCATGCGGGTGAGAACGGCTTCACGCATTCTGTCCGCGAACTCTTGGGTCTTGGGATTGGGACACATGGATTTGAATACGTGTGGGATAGCGTGTACGAAGATTTAGACTCACAGTCTCTACACCCATATATTGCCTGATTCCCCATATCGACGCAAAAGCGCCTGCTCCGACTAGCAAGGTAGCGGTGGTAAAGGCCTTCGCGCAATGCAACGCGGCATTGAAGTCATCGCCCGGCTTGACTTTCGAAGATGGAGAGCTCGTGGAGGCGACGTGTGAGGCAGTGTCCCGCACCGAGAACAGGGGTGGAGGAGACGTTGGATGGGCTATCGGAATGCCTCTCGAGCTGGTGGTGCGACGAGGCGGCGGAGGAGCATTGGCGAGGGTCTTCCCCAATGTTGCTGCACGATGTCTGCGGAGCAGGACTATCGGTACTATCATGGCCGCAGTAGAGAAAGCTAGCTTTCAGACACGTTAACTCGGTTCATACTAGAATCTATGTGCCTCATACCAGAGTAACGGGCAGCCATTTGGGGACGGGTTTCTTGCTCCCATCCTTCGGAAGCTCGACACCAAAGATTGGCTTGTAGCTTGAAGTCTCTGGCTTAGACCCCGACATGAGGATATGAGAGGATAGCGCGAGCACAAGAAGACCAGTCTCTCAGGTGGTCATAGTCAGGGAGGACATCTCCATTCGAGCCGTGGCAGAGCGCACCCTGTGGGCGCTTCGACGGCGTGTCCTACGTTTGCAGCCGGCCCAACTTTCTTTCCACGTGGCCAAATCGGCGGCATTTCCCTTTCCAGGATTCCAGGCGCATCACCGCCCGCCCTGAGCCGGGCCCTGCATCCAACTTTAAGTTTCACGCCGTCCGACTTATTGTCTCCGTTTGGCCCCAACATCCTCCAACATCCAACAAATGCAAGATTGCAGTTTGGCTGATATGCCCGCGATTCGTAACCTGACTTCCTAGATCCACTGGCAGGGACAAGCTTGTCGACGTCAGACTCGTCTCCCTTTATCAGACGATCGAGTCGGAGGACCTACTCAGGCAGGGATGGGCTATCCTTCAGCAGGATGAATGGTGGAATAAGGTGACCAATCCCAAGCCAAAATGGTTGCGAACCGCTCGGTGCAGTGGAGGTTAGTCCCCCTCCTCTCAACGTAAAACAGCGATCACATCGATTTGTGTTTGGTCAGTGTGCCTCTCCGTCCATGACGGCAGTGAGTAGTCAACACAGCGCCGCAACATCCCACCTCCTGTCGCACGTTTGCGTCTTAAGCCATCCGCCACGATAACGAGTTAATCAATCGGTGCCGACATCTTGTAACTGGGAGGAATAGCAAAAACAGCGCACGGTGAGTCCGCCACTGCTCAGCGCCCGCTCGCTCTCTGACTTCCCTGGATAGGAACTACATACTGACGATTGGTCTCACAGTTCATGCCGCAGAGTTCGTGGCCAGCAAGGCTGCCGAATAGTGCTGCAAGTCGCATGCATAGCTACCTATTGGAAGAGGACATCTGCCAGATGCCTTCCTCGCCGCAAGCGCGCACCGGTCTACTTTGGACAGGCGTCGCAGCGCGGAAGGAATGGCATAAACACCTCACTACTCTCGCCTTGGTCTTCGCCCCTCCCCTCCATCATAGAAAATGCCACAGAGATAAGGGGGGCGCCCGCCTGCGCCCTTTTAAACCGTTCGGCCGTACTTGTCGGTCCCTCTGCTCTTCCAGGGAATCCCGCCTCGATGCAGAGCTTCTCAGCTTCTCCGAACTTCGCCCCCGCTTCCGGGTCTGTCTTTGACCCCAGAAAAGACCATGAGGTTCAGATACAGTACGTCCTGTTCCCTGGTCACCTCGCTGTTGAAAGTCGTTGACAACATGCAACCGGCTCACAGATACCGGACACTCTCCATCCATGTCGACTCTATGGTCGAAGGAAAGCAGAAGGATGCTGGCAACCCCAAGGCCTCTGATCCCACCTCCGCGATCCGCCAGATCGACGTCCACCGTCTTACAGTTGACGAGGTCTACACGCGCTTCTCGACCTCGCCCAATATTGGTCTGGAGAGCACCGCTGTGCACCGTCGCTCGAAGGACGGTAAGAACGTCATCTCCTCGCCGCCGACGCAATACTGGAAGAAGGCCCTCAACTATGTATTCGGTGGCTTCAATTTCTTGATGTGGATTGCCTTCATCGTCACCGTGGTACGTCTGTCGCTTTCGCCATGTTATATCTCGCCTCTCATGTCGAGTAGCTATCCTACGAGCCCCTCGGAGAGCCCAACCCTGCCGTCTTCAACCTCGGTGTTGCCGTGCTGTTGGTACGTATGCACACGTGCTATGGACTATCATGCACACCCTCATCAGTCACACATTCACAGCTACTCGTCATCACCGTCTCCGCCACCTTCTACGCCCTGGTCGACTGGCACGCGTCTCGCATAATGAACTCCATTAAGACCCTCATCGCCGAGGAGGCCACGGTGATCCGCGACGGCAAACAGCAGACTGTCCCTGCCAGGGAGCTTGTGGTTGGCGATGTTGTCGCCCTGTCCATGGGCGACCGTGTCCCTGCGGACCTGCGCCTCGTCCAGATCTCCAGCGACGTTCGGTTTGACCGCTCCCTTTTGACGGGCGAGAGGTGAGTCGCGGTGACATACATCCCCTCCCACGTCCCTCACAGTATGGGTATATCTCAGCGATATGATACCCGGCGCACTCGACCTAACGTCGGAGAACGCACTCGAGACACGCAACCTCGCCCTCACGTCCACCTTCGTCGTCCAGGGCAGCTGCATCGGTGTCGTCTTCGCAATCGGTGACAAGTCCGTCATGGGTCGCATCGTCGCGATGTCCGGCAAGAACAAGTTCAAGCTGACGACAGTGCAAAAGGAGATTTGGTTCTTCACAAAGATCGTTTCAACCCTCGCCCTAGGCCTGTTCGCCCTCTCGCTCATTATCTGGGCAGCGTGGTTAAGGAGGACTTTTCCTGGATTTGAGACCGCCAGCGGAGCGATCATCAACTCCATCGGGTGTTTGACCGCGTTTGTGCCGCAGGTCGGTCCTCTTATATCCTACGTTTGCAGTCTGCCTCTCACCCTTACTCCGCCTCTGTAGGGTCTTCCCGTCTGTGTCGCTCTGTCGCTCACCATTGTGGCTAAGCGTATGGCGAAGCGTAACGTGCTCGTCAAGAACCTTGCCACCATAGAGACTCTTGGATGCATGTCCGTGCTCTGCTCCGACAAGACTGGCACCCTGACTGTAGGCAAGATGGTAGGCATCCTCGACCCGACCATGCGCCCCGCTCGACGCATGTAGCTAACCTGTTGTAAATTTGCAGGCTGTTCAGAATGTCGCCTTCCTCGACGCGGAGCTCGGCATTGAGGAGATCAAGCAACGCTTCTCGGGCGTGAACGATTCCGCCCCGGCTGGCTTGAGGGCCTTGCACCAGGTTGCGCGTCTCTGCAACGGTGCCAAGTTCGACTCAGCCACCGAGGGCCTCGCCATCGACGAGCGTCAAGTCAAAGGCGACGCGACCGACACCGCAGTTCTGCGCTTTGCGGAGGGCCTTTCCATTCCCTCGCTCGGAGTTAGCGCGAGCACTCTCCTCGCGTCCTACGAGAAGATCTTCGAGATACCGTTCAACTCTGGCAACAAATGGATGCTTACTGTCGTCCAGCACCGCCCTGGACACGTCCACGAGGCCGAGACAGAGAGGTGGATGCTTGTGAAAGGCGGGCCCGACGTTCTCTTCCCCAAGTGCTCCAGTGTTATGAAGGCCGACGGTAGCGTCTCACCCCTGACCCCCTCGCTGCGCTCGACCATGCTGTCCCTCCAGGAGCGTTGGAGCAGTGAGGGCCAGCGAGTCCTTGCGCTGTGCCGTCGCTCGCTTGACAACGTCGCTGGCTTCGACTCCGCGCTGCCTGCGAACGACATGGAGGAGCTCATGTATGCGAATCTTGCGGGTCTAACCTTGATCGGCCTTGTGGGCATCCGCGATCCTCCGAGGTCGGACGTACCCGACGCGATCAAGACCATCCGCCGTGCCGGTGTTCGGGTCTTCATGGTCACAGGCGACTTCAAGCTGACCGCGCTCGCCATCGCTCGTCAGGTATGCACTGTTCACAGAGTTCTCACTTTCGCATTTCTCATGAGCCCCGGTGTTGCAGGTTGGAATAGTCACTCAGGAGAAGGTCGACACGATCAAAGAGATGCGCCTGTCCGACGCCGCAAAGAGATATGCTACGCTCAAGCCACCCGCGATCAAGCCCATGGACGAGGACGGCGACCGTGCCCTCGTGCTGACCGGGGACGATGTCGAAGCGTTGGAGGAGGCGGACTGGAACATGGCCCTTGGGAGCTACACCGAGATCGTCTTCGCGCGCACAACACCGGAGCAGAAGCTGCGTATCGTGGAGATGACGAAGGCAAGGGGTGACAACACGGTCGCGGTTACCGGCGATGGAGTCAATGACGCCCCCGCTCTCAAGGCGAGCGACATCGGCGTCGCGATGGGCAGCGGAAGCGACGTTGCTAAAGAAGCTGGTGAGCCTATCATCCTGCCTGCGATGTCTATAGCGGCTGCTCATGCTCCATCCCAGCTGCGATGATTTTGCTGAACAACGACCTCACTTCGATCGTCGTTGCAATCGAGATGGGTCGTCTCGTCTTCGATAACCTCAAGAAAGTCATCCTCTACCTCATGCCTGTACGTGCTCTGCCACCTCCCTGCGCAAATCAGCACTCAACATGGTTTAGGCGGGAACATACTCGGAGTTCATGACGGTCTTCTGCAACGTCTTCCTCGGGATGCAGCTTGCGCTCAGCTCGTACTTGCAAGTTTGCTTCTCAATCCTCAACGATGTCGTCATGTCCATCTCGCTGATGTACGAGAAGCCGGAGTCAGGTAGGCATCCCTTCTGACAATGCCCCATTGCTCCTTCGGTATTGACCCTCGGCAGACCTCATGCACCGCAAACCCCGTAACGCGCGCGCGGACCGCCTCACGGACTGGCGGTTCTTCTTCCAGATCTACCTCGTACGTGCATTCAGTTCAAATGTCGATGCAGAACTGTAATGAACAGTCTCTGCAGTTCATCGGCCTGATGATGTGGCCCAGCGCGATGAGCATGTGGTTCCTCTACATGAGCAAGCAAGGGCTCGGCTTCTACGACGTCATCCTCGTCTACGACAAGTGGACCGACGGCTACAAGGGCTACACGATCGACCAGCTCTCGCACTTTGTCAGCGTCGGGCAGTGCATCTAGTGAGTCATCCTTTGCGACCGTTTGCTCTCCCTTCCTCTTCATGACTGATTCCGGGGATCGCAGTTACGTGACGATCGTCTTCATGCAGTACGGCGGCCTCCTCGCCGTGCGCAACCGCCGCGTCTCGATCCTGCAGTCCAACCCGCTCTGGGGCCCGCGCCGCAACCTCGTCGTGCCCGTCGGCATGGCCGCCACCGCGCTCATCGCCGTCGTGAACCTTTACGGTCCCGGCCTCCAGAGCGTGTTCGGCACGACGCCCATCCCGGGCATGTTCTGGGGCATCCCGTTCGCGTTCGCGCTGGGAATCCTGACCGTGGATGAGGTCCGGAAGCTGCTCGTGAGGACCTACCCCAATGTGAGTGGCCTTCGATCTCAGCCATGCGACTGTGCGATTCATGCCGCTGACTTTGACTTGGACTTAGTCCTTCATCGCCAAGATGGCTTGGTAACCAAAGGTGGAGGCGTGGACAGTTGATACTCCCAGAACATCGCGCTTCACTCTTTCTTGTTTTATACCTTTTACTCAGCGGGCTCTACGCCTGCGAGCCTGTCTGTACGCGCCGCTGTAGGGCTTTCAATCTGAATCGTTGTGCGAGTTGTACAATGACCCCGATCATTCGAGGAAGCATTACGGGAAACACCATGCATGATGAAGAACGGAAAGCGAGCGCTCAGCCAGGCTCTAAATGGTATTCCGCCATAACACAAAGATGAAAACCCCACCAGGGGACAGCCAGTGCACAGCAAGTATGTACCTACGACAAAAGCAGATAAACACCGAAAAATCACCGCACCAAACCCCGTTCTCGAAGCCGGCAAGTCCAGGACCCAGACCAGGAAGAATCCGTGTGGGAGGAGGAAAACGAGAATGTGAATCTAAAAAGAGGGACGAACAGGAGCAGGAGCAGCTTCAAGCTTGCGGTGGCGTGACTCATGATGCGCAGCTACAAGCGAATGCGATGTGAGGATGGGAGGACGTGGGTGATGTCGAGAGAGCATGGGTTGACAATGACGAGGTGGACTGTAGCGCTACATGTTTTCCATGGATACAGTGACGTAGAAATGATGATAGCACGACAGGAGGCAGGATGGGGATGAGAAAGGAGGCGATGATCGGTACAGACGATGGGGCGGAAGGGATAAAAGCGCTGATGGGTAAACCGTTGAAACTAGCAAGGATAATCGAAAGCACACGGCACGGAAAGAGAGCGATTGGAGTCCGTAGCGTTCAATCGTCCATGGAGAGCGCCACACGGCATATCGGGCACACGCGCGCGGTGCGCAACCAGCGGCGGAGGCACTTCTCGTGGAACCTGCGGATCGTGTGGTTGCGTGAGCATTCTAGCCATGTCGTTTGAGGCACAAGGAATGGGGGCACGAATCATGGAGCGCAGTTCAAGTGCATAGTGGATGGACGCGCGAAATGATGAACAGCAACGACGCGTCGACGATACGATTAGAGATGTGATATACGAAGTACCATGAGAAGGAAGAGCCCAGACAACAGACCAAGGGAAAAAGAGAACACTCACGAATGCTTGCACACCGGCGTCAGCGCCGCGTCCTCCTCCTTCCTGAACTGCGACAGACAAACCCCACAGCGGTCCACAGGCACGCCCAGCAGCGACAGCTTGAGCTTCACCCGCCCGTCCTTGAGCACCCGCCGGCGCTTTACCTCGATCTTGCCCGTGTACGGCACCGTCTGCTTCTCCACCGGGCACCCCGAGCGCCGCGCGACCGCCGGACCCATCACCTCCGAGACGAGCAGCAGCTCCTGCGTTCCGTGTCCCGCGTCAGCATTCGAACTCGCCTCCACTCAACGATAATGAACGAGGACAACGCACCTCATAGTTCCGCCCATCCTCCGCACCCACCAGCGCGCGCGACGCGAGCACGTCCAGGTCCGTGATCTGCAGAAACTCGGGGTCTGCCCGCGCACCTGAACGATCGTCCTCGATACCTCCATCGCTGTGAACCCTCGGCACCTCCCCAACGCGCACATCCTCGAGTACGCTCCCGCCAGAGGTTGAGCGCTCCATCGTCACAGGTGCAGACGACACACCGACGCCGACCACGACAGGTGCGGGCGGGGGGAGTGGCATCGGCAGAGGCGTATGTGGAGATGAGACAAGGGAAGGCGGTGAGACGATCACAGCAGCAGGGGCCGGAACCGGCTCCATCACAGCAGCAGGAGACGGCGAGGGCGACCTCGACACAGGCGGAGGTGGCGGGACGGATGCGTAGCCCGCCTCAGGCATGCGGTTAACCGGGTACCCATCAGGAACCCTCTTGACCGGCGGCATCGCGATCGGGACTGCAGCCTCCGCGTCGGGGCTCGCCGCAGCAGGTACCTGCGGGAGCGGTCGACCGTGATAGTGGACCGTGGGCGTCGTCGGCGTCGACACTGGCGACGGCGCGCGCGCTTCGAAGACGTCCATGAGCTGCTCGATAGACGCTTCGCCCTCACCCTCGCCTTCGCCCTCACTCTCACCCTCGCCTTCACCATCACCCTCAGTCTCAGTCTCGCGCTCAGGCTCGGGCGCCTCCTCGTCGACTGTGTCGCACTCATGGACGATGGGCGCGCCACGATGAGGGTTCGCGGCATGCGCCTGACCGTGGGCAAACTCCAAGTCAACGTCGCAATCGAGCATCGCCCGTCGATGCGACGGGGGCGGGGTAACCGCACGTCGTCTGCGGAGGTGCGGGAGTCCGGGCGCTTCCGTAACAGGAGACTCGTGCGGTCTATCCGCCATAGGACCAACAGGAGGCGGAACAGCAGCATGGATGCGGCCGCGAGGGGACTCGTGCGGGAGGGACATCGCCATGGCCATGGCCATGGTCGGGAGCGGCGCGGACTGATGCCGGAGCGCGTTCTTCTCGCTGCGCGACAGCGCGGCTATCGCTGGGTGGATGGGGGGTGGCACACGTGCGGTGGGGATCGAGGGCGTGGATGCAAGCCCAGGCGCAGGCGCGTGCGCGTGGGTGTGGGTGTGGGCCGGGGGAGGGAGCACTGATATCGATGTGTGCGCAACTGGCGCTGCGAGCGGAGACGGGCGGACCGGCGAGCCTGACGTAGGGGTCTGAGAGAGCGGCGAGCGCGAGGGGGAGGGCGTCTTCCATATGACCGACGGCGACGGCTTGAGCGCGCGGGGCGTGCCAGGCGCACCAGGACCTGCCGTTGGGCTCGTGGGAGTCATAGGACTCGGCGTCACAGGAGAGAGCATGGGTGAAGGCAGCGACTTGCCCGCTGCTGGTGCCGCCTGCGTTTGGATTCGAGCCTGCGGAGGCTGGCCTGTGCTTGCTAACCTGCGGAGAGGAGATTTCTCCGGGAGCAGGGGTCGTGTTGAGACGGGCGAGGTCGCCAACGGTGGGGAAGGCACAACAGGGACGGGTAGGAGAGCAGGCGACGTGGGCGAGAGGGGTGTCGTTGGGCTTTCACCCGGAGCTCGGTGGCGGACCGGCCTGTTGATAAAGGCAGCGTTCATGGCGGCAGGACGCGCATGCTCGGCCGACGGCGAGTTAGGAGCGTTAGCGACAGACTCGGCGATGGATCGAGTAGGAGAAGTCGGTGCAGTGGATGTTGCAGTCGACTTGGCGGAGTGTTTCGAGTGCACCGAGTCATCTTCTACGTCTCGGTTGACACTGACAACCTCCCAACCGTCGATGGATTCTGTCGTGGACTCGGACTCGGATGATGACACTATACTCGCATTCAGATCAAAGGTCGATCCCGGGATGGCGTGCGGCAGGGACTGAGTACGACAGTGCTCCCGCTCCCGCTCCTTGCCTTTCAGAGAACCGAATAGACGCTTGACACCAAAGCTCTCCTTGCGCTTCAATGACTTGGAGCCGTGCAACGTAGTAGCAGGGCTTTTATCCCCCGCGTGTCCGTTGTTCCCAAGCGCGCTCGTGAGCGAGAGCGTGACAGTACTTGCCCACGCGCTAGGGTTCTTGAAGAAGGATGTCGTACTCGGCGATAGAGGAGAGGACGGCGGACTGGTCGGCTCAGGGCTGTGCGACTTGAACCGGAGCTGCGACCGCGACATGAACTTCGCCATGGACGACGAGGCACCAGGGTGCAGGTAGGGCGACTTGCCCTTGTCGATGCGCGGTACGGGGCTATGCCTCTCTGAGTCCTCCTCTTCTTCCTCTTCGTCACTGACCTCGTTAATGCTTTGGATGTCTCCGCACTCTAAGGGTCTAAGGGAGCCGCAGTGAGAACACCGCTTCTTCTGTGGATCGACGGGGGCGGTGGATGGACCTCCGAAGGCTGAGACCGCCTCTTGTGTGTTTCGACGGTCAAACTCGCGCTGTACACGCTCCTCGAGGGAGTAACCCAGACGACGGTCGGCTGACCAACGCTGACGGGGCTCCCAGGTGAATTCCTCAAACACGTCAGAGGCGGTTGAGGTGCGTGATTCCGGAAGAGGGGATGACGGAGGGGATGCGGTGAAGTCTGTGAGAACAGGAGAGACAGGTGATGGAGGCTCCGGAGGGGGCCTGGCGAGAGAGAGTTGGGAGACAGCGGGAGAATCACGGAGAGCATGTGCGGGAGAGAGCAGGGTGGTTGTAGACGGAGACGTCAGGCGGTATGGAACGCCAGCAGGAGAGCGTTCACGAGGCTGGGGTACATGCTGGGCGGAAGATGACTGTGGGACCGACCTTGGCTGCGGGGGGCGGAGGAGAGGCGTGTCGGAGAACGCGGTTGACTCGGACGCTGCTGTAGTCGAAGAGGACGGCAACGTCGCAGTGGATGCCAAGCCCAATGGAGAGGGTGCAGGATACAGCGAACGAGCATGAGGGGAGGGAGGGACATACGGTGGATCCACCGGCCTGGCGAGCGATATTTGCGACACTGCGGGCGAGTCTTGAGGTGTGGTGTGCGGGGTGCAAGTCGCCATATGGGTGGGTCGGATCGAGGGCGTCATAGGCTGCTGGGCCTGCGAAGAGGGCTGTATGGTGTCATTGGACTGCGATGCGGGAGAATACGCCGAGTCTGGCGAGAGATGCGGAGGGACATGGGGCGAGGCGATCGCATCCTCGAATGAGGGCGGTGGGTAGTCTGGGATCGACTGGTCTGTGTACAGATGTGTGAGCGCACAATCTCGGCCGAGAGCTCAGTGCACCGTCCCAACGGCCGACTTTCGGGGACAAGTCTCGTGAAAGAGCAGGACATATGCGGTCGATAGGTTACCAGCAAGGGTAGGATCTCTTGACTGCCCGATGCAGACCGGCGGGGTGCTCCGAGTGCATGAAAAGAGACAAGGCACGCACCATCTATTATAGGGTCATACCGGCGCGATGTGCTGGGAGACGGAGCGGTCGGGGACGAGATGGCATGCTTGCGGGTACGGACGTGGGCGGGGGCGGGATGAAGCTTGCGAGAGGACGAAGGCGGGACGGCGGTCGTGAAGCGAGGTTCCTCGTCGTCTAGTCTTTCTCTGGCAGAAGACTGCTTCTTCTTCTTGGCCGGTTTCCTGATCCTCCCTGCGTTCTGGGGCGGAATGAGCGTGAGCTGGCCGTGGTGGGCGACGACGTGGGTGAGATAGGGCGCGACACGGAGAGAGTCGTCCTGCTGCTGTCGCTGCTGGCGTCGGTGGCTGGCGGACGGCTCTGGCGGTGACGAGGACATGCGGGACGAGGAGAGAGAGTCCAACGTGGACAAGCACAAGATCGTCCGTCATCGTCGCCTTGCCTCGAGCTGCCTGCCTCCTGAGCTCGTGGCACTCCCCACCCAAACGCGGTCCACTTGCGGCTCGCCCCTCCACCACGCGACACGTGCACGTGATAGACGCGTCACGAGGTCACACCGCGACGCGCCAGTTCGTCCGCGTCCGCGTTCGACTTGCCTTCTCCTCTCGCGCTCCCTCCTCCCTCGGGCCTGGCCACCATGCCCGCCCGTACGCCCGCTCCGTTCGACCTCGAGTCTCTTAAGACCGCCCTCCCAAAGATATTTGACCAGGCCCAGAACACGGCCGCGAACCACCAGAAGAACTTCATAGCGCTCCACAAGCTCCAGTCCGATGCTGCCGCCATCAAGCAGCCCGTCCAGAACGGCAAGAGCTTCAAGCTCACGGGCGAGAAGGCCTTTGAGACTGCGTTTGAAGACATGCTAATCCGCATCCTACCTATCAAGAAAGGCACCACCGTCGCGGACAGGAGCATCAAGTTCATGGCTGGTTATGCAAAGTTCATCACAGAGAAGAGTACGTCCTGCCTATATTCTCCATCCTCGCTCTCAACTTGACCTGTGCCACAGGCATTGAACAGAGGCAGAAGGATGGCATTGACGACGATGAAGACACCACTGCAGAACGCTTCCTATCCCACCTCCTCCGCTTCCTCCTCGACGGATGTGTCGCCAAGGACAAGATTGTCCGCTTCCGCGTATGTCAGTGCATTGCAGACACCATCAACTACTTCGGCTCCATCGAGTATGTCTACTCTCGCTGTTCCGCGACCAAACCCCTGACCTCCATACAGCGAGGACCTCTACGCCCACCTCCGTGCCACTCTACTCGAGCGCCTCCGCGACAAGGAGGCAAACATCCGTGCGCAGGCCGCCGTCGCACTCGCCAAACTATCCTTTACTGAAAACCCCGAGGACATTGAAGAGGATGAAACCTCCATTCTCGACGCCGTGCTGGAGGCCATGGCGTACGATACCTCTCCGTGAGTCCTCACTCGACCATCTTGCCTGCTCCAATCTGGTATATAGCCTTCATACGCGTTTCCGCCCGCCCCTCAGTCTTGTTCCTCACCAGTCTCCCCCGTCTCCGACTCGCCATTATGAGTATCCGCCTGTCAGGTCACCCTACCGCTGCATCACGACACCTCTGAAGTGCTTAAGACATGAAGCCTGAGGCGCAGATGCAGCGGCACACTGAGTCAAAGGAGTGGGGTGAATCGGATGGTTTGGTCATGTCGTCGCGTGGCCTGGGCGACGGGTTGCGTGCTAGCTAACGCGATGAGCCTTGCACGCGTCCAAGGCGGAGAGCGTCCGTCGGAAAAGGCGGCGGAGCTTGTGAACAGGACCAGTTTTGGCAATGAGCAGCCCTTGCCAGTGGGTATGGGACTCAGAGAATGGGACCAGGGCTTGGCCCACTTCCACTTCCCCTGTTTTCGTATATACGCGAGTCGTGCCTTCAACAATGTGAGACGCTGACTTCGCGGTCTTGCAGAGACGTGCGACGTGCCGTGCTCCAGAACCTCCCTCTCGGTCCGCAAACACTACCCCCGCTTCTCGATCGCTCCCGCGACGTCGACGCCACGATCCGCAAGCTCGTCTACACACACGTCCTCGAGAAGTACTGCCACCCGTCCGACTTTGGCCAGGTCGGCTTCACCCACCCGCGCGCCCTGTCGATCGCGCAGCGCGAGATGATCGTCCGGAACGGCCTCGGCGACCGCGAGGAGTCGGTCAAGGCCGCAGCCGCGCAGCTCCTCGGGCAATGGGTCGACGTCGTGCGCTCCGATGGGTCGAAGAAGGAAGAGGACGGGGAGGCGGTCAAGAAGGAGGTCGGCGAAGAGACGATCGAGGACCTCGTCGCCTTCCTCAAGCTCTTCGACCTCGCAGAGGGCACTGTCGCAGAGGACGCGCTGGGGAGCGTGTTCGACACCCGCGTCGACATCTTTGAGCACATCGAGTTTCCAGGTACGTTGCCCTCTCCGCCGCAGCGTGCGCGGACGCTCGCTCACAGACGATAGAGGACTATTGGACGACGCTGACCCCGGAGCGCGCGTTCCTCGTCCGGGTGTACGTCGACAAGGCGATCGACAAGGACCCGACGCGGAGCAAGGCGGACGCGACAATCCCGGTGACAATGGCGCTCGCATTCCGGATCTCGGACGCGTACAATGCGCTGGTGCAGCAGACCGAGGAGGACGAGGCGCTGGTGCAGACCGAGGGCGAGGGCGAGACTGAGGACGAGGAGGAGGCCCGGATCCGGCGCGAAGAGGTGCGACTGGATATGGAGATGACGGTCGGGGAGCTGCTCCGGCTCGCGGTGCACGCGGACTATGGCGACGAGCTCGGGCGGCGGAAGATGTTCCAGCTCGTGCGGGGCATGCTCGCGCACGACGTGCTTCCCGAAGCGCTCATCGCACGCGCGCTCGACGTGCTCCGCGCGTTCTCGGACGAGAAGGACCTGATCCGGATCGTGGTCGAGGTGGTGCACGAGTTGCGCGACCCGGCGGAGGAGGAGCAGGAGAAGGCGGACGCGAGCACGAGCGTGGACGCGGACGAGAGCATGACCGAGTTCGGGAGCCCGAGGAAGCAGCTGCCGCGCCCGGCGAAGCCGCCCACAGAGATGACCCCCGAGGAGAAGCAGAGGATGGACGCGATCGACTTGCGGTGCCTCTCGCTGTGCATCGGCATGCTGGAGCGTGTGAATGGAGTGCGTGTCTTCCGCCTGCTGTGGATGGTGGATTCTGGATGCTGACGGCTAACTGCGACAGACGTTTGAAGACAACCGCACTCTGGAGGGCATTCTTGGCGAGCTCATCGTCCCCGCGGTCAAGCGGAGCGTCATGTCCGTCCGCGAGAAGGGTCTGATCAGCTTGGGCCTCTGCTGCCTCATCGCGCGCGTGAGCATCTCCTTACATCGCTCACCACCGTGCGCACCCAGACTGACGGCTTCCGACGTACCAGCGGATGGCTCTGAGTTCGTTCCAGCTGTTCCTGAGCCAGGTGTCCGCCGCGCCCGAGGTGCTCAAAGTGCGAGTGCTCCAAATCATCTTCGACATCCTGATGGTGCACGAGCAGGCGTTCCTCAGCGCGGACAACCCGAACGGCGAGAAGATCGTCGAGTTCCTCCTGCAGCTGCTCGAGAGCGAGGAGAGCGACCGCGTGCAGTCGCTGCTGTCCGTTGGGATCTCGAAGCTCATGCTAGCGGGCATGGTCTCGGACGAGCGCGTGCTCAGCTCGCTCGTCCTCGTCTACATCTCGCCCGAGACGGCGAACAACCATGAGCTGCGGCAGTGCCTGTCGTACTTTTTCCCCGTGTATGCGTATTCGTCGCAGGCGAACCAGGGGAGGATGCGCAAGGCGAGTGCTCCTTGTATGCCTGTGGTGCGCGTTCGAAGGTTAGCTGATGTCCATGTTGTGCGCAGATCTTTATCCCGCTGTTTGAGCAGCTGACGAAGGCATACCATGAGTGGGACGGGGACGACGACATGGTGACCCCGACCCAAGTCGCGCTCATGTTCGTCGACTGGACGGATCCTTTCCGAGCGTCGTGCGTGTTCATAATACGGTTATGAGAGCAACGTCTCGCTGACGAGCTCTGGCGACAGTGACGCTGTCAAGGGCAAGGGACTTCGCGGCAAGCCCGAGAAGGATCCTATCCATCTCGAGTTTGCTACAGACATCGTCAAAGCCCTCTTCAGCGCCGACTACGACAGTAAGCACCATGCTGCCACCGCTCATGTCTCTGTGCGCTGCGTATCAACTGAGCATCTGCGATCGCAGAGGAGGACCGGAAGGCGCTGTGCCAGATGCTAGGGAAGCTGCAGCTGCCCGACGAAGTCGACGACGACAAAGTCCGCATCCTCAAGCTGCTCGTCTCGAACCTCCGTTCGGTATGTTCTCACCTCGTCTGCAAACTTGTTCCTTCAAGCTCATCGTGAGGGCTTGCAGCGCCGTCCACCGCGAGACACGTCTGCCAAGAACGCATTGAGCAAGTTCGAAAACGCCCTCTCGAAGAAGTACGAAAAGGCGCTGGAGAACTTCAGCGAGGACGAGTTCCGGAAGCTCGAGGAGCTCAAAGACCTATTCGAGTTCCTCGACGACATCATCCCACTCGACGACGACGAGGACGAGCCGCCCAAGAAGGGCAGGAAACGGTACGTCCCGCACCTTTTTGGACGTTCATAATCTTCACGCGTTCTGATGTGCCCGCGAACGGCGGCCCAGACGGTCCATGAGCGTCGCGACCACCGCGACGACGACTAGTGCGGCTACGTCTGGCGACCGCAGCCCGCCCCCATCGCCCAGAGGCAAAGGCAGAGCAAAGTGTGTCCTCTTCAATAGCTTTACCTGCAATGCTTGCACGTATGCTCACACCGCCTTCCAGACGTCGCCGCCTCTCGCAATCAGACGACGACGAGTCTGACGACGACCGCACGGTGGGCTCCAGGGCGTCCCCGGAAGCTACGCCCGTCCCCACCCGTGCGATGCCGAGGCGTGGCGCGTAAGTCTTCCTTGTCCTGTCTTGTGGCCCGGGCGACAAAGGCTGATGGCTTGCATTGACAGGGCGGAGCGGTCGCGCAAGGCGGTGACGAAGGCGTTCCAGCCGATCGAGATTAGCTCAGAGGAGGAGGACGAGGAGGACGGGACGAATGACGAAGGCGTGGCAGAAGCTGAAGTCGACGATGACGATGACGACGACACGGAGAGGGAGGACAACGAAGCGACACCGGTCGCGAGGCCCCGCGCGACCGCCAGGCGGTGAGTCTTTTGAGTCCTCTATCGCTCGCTCTTGCACTGTAACCTTACGCGGATGATCGCTGACCTTGCTGTGCGTTGTCGCTCTCTGTTGTCCAGGGGACACCCACCAAAGGCATCCAGAGCCAAGGCGAAGCCTCCACCCAAGTCGTCGTCGTCCAGAGCGCGCAAGGTCGTGGAGGCGGAAGTCGACGAGGACATTGACGACATGCTCGACGACCGCGCGCCGGGGAACGTGACAAAGGACAGCATCATGGACTCGTCGGAGGACGAGGAGGAGGAAGAGGTGGATAACATCCTCTAGCGTTCTCGGCGTCATTGATATTCCGCCGCCGGAGTGTGTGCACTGCACCGCGGGTTGAGGACGAGGCAGGTGCAAGAAGGGCAGATCTATCAGTACGCTATGTATCCCTCATACTATCTTGTTGTATTCTATCGTCTCGCCTTCTGCGCTCTCCTCCCTCCTGCGTGAGAACTTTCAAGATCCATTCACGATCCCCCATCAAATCCTTCCTCCTCGCATCGCAGAGCCGGCTGAGCATAAGCGAAGCTGCAGGAGAGCCTGTCGAACGTCTAGAACCGGAACTAGCTAGAGACAGTCCACGGAAGAATTGCTGCACAGCGGGCATGGCCCGGCGCTCGGATGTTCATCTTGTTTGTATTTTCACTCTCGCGTACTATGCTCTTCCTGTCCGCTCGTCCCCACACAGAGACATGTTGCGCCCGCTTCTCCTCCACGTCTCCGCCCTCAACGAAGTTGAGTATACGGCGTACACCGCCTCCATTCGTGACATCCTCAAGCTCTCCGACCACCACTCCCTGGAATACGACAAGCTCTTCGTCGGCGTCCGCGAGCTACAGGCATGGCTCAGGGGCCGATATCCACACCTTGCTCCCTCCACGCTTGACTCGGTGCGCTGCAGTGACGATATATCTGTACCATAACTCGTCGCTCATCTCATTCAACCAGATTCTCCGTTTGTTTTCTCCCGACCTCGGCGTTCAAAATGTGTTGTCCGGTAGCCAGTTCTTCGCAGCCTTGAGGCTCTTCTCTCATGTTCTCAGCGGACGGGACCTGGACCAAGGCCTCGTATTTGTGCAAGGTGTGTTCTGATGCCTGCATGACGTCCAAATTATTTATCATGCTTTGAGGAGAGTTGGCTGAAATGCTGACGCCCTCCGTATACAGCCCATGCCCTGTCCCCTCTAACGGAAACAGACTGTCATGCCCCTTCTCCTGCGAAAACACTGCTCGTGTCGAAGGCATGGCGACCACAAGCAAACAAGATGTACGAACTCCTCTGGAAGACAAACATCACCAAGTACGAGCATGGTGTCACATATCTCGACCCCGAGCTTTCTATCAACGACTCAAGCACTGGCATCATCATGGTACGAGCTGAGTATGAAGAGTTGTGGGAGGTCATCAACCGCGCAAGGCTGAATAGTGGTAGGCTTGGAGCATCACGCGGCATGGCCATCGTCGGACACCGGGGCATAGGTAGTGCTCTACTACATGATTACGAGGCCTTCCCACTGACCGGCATCATCAGGCAAATCCTGTTTCCTCCCGTACGCCTACGCAAAGGCGTTACAGTGCGGCATCCCTGTTGTGTACTGTGACTCCGTCTCCCGCTACTGGCTTGCGGACGAGACCGGGTGCAGAGAAGTGTACCTGAATAGCGTTCCACCTTACCCCAGGCAAGGCACATTGATGTTGGTCGATTCTGCAGCGAATATGATGGAACCACCCGGGCTGTTCATAAGTCGTTCTTGCGGAGGCTTCCTCGTGCAGGCCATGTGTTCCGGGGCTTACGAGACAGGGTGGATGAGGCAGCGACTTGCTTCGGCTTGGATCATGACTCCGTGGACTCGGGATGAAATTGGCTCACTACAGTGCGTCGTTACTTCTCGATTATTCCCGCTATGTAGATCACTCAGTCTATCTTTCACCCCAGGCAACTGTATGAATTGAAGGGCGAAGCTCCGTGGAAGCGGGAGCCATGGTACACTCCTCTTGAGCTGTTCGACCTCTTGGGACCGTCAGTCGAGGTATGCTTCGACATAAGATACCAAATGGCGAAAACGAGCCATAACCCCGCGAGCGATCTTGCAGACATGCTGGGCTGTGAAGAACTATTCAGCAGACCGAAGGAATTGGCGGCAGCTCTGCGCTCTACAATACTACACCCATCCACCCAACCGTCCGGCTTCCACCGGTTCTTCGTCAGTACCAACGTGGCCGGAAGAAACCCAACCCCAGACATCCTTCTACAGCACACTATACCTACTGCGTTTCTTCGCCTCGCTCTAACGACTCAATTCCGCAAATTTACCAAAAGATGGCGAGAGCATCTCTTAATGATGTGGTCCGGGCCGATGCCCCACGTTGCCTGGAGACTCTACGAGCCGCTCGCATTCTACTTGCTCCTCGAGACGGAAGAGGGAGTGGAGTGCAAGGTCGGCGCGGACGGTGCGAGCTTCCGCCTCGGACCTGGCCTCACGCTCCATCCTGACGTCCTGAACATCGACGACCCGCACTTCACTCCAACGGACAACTGTCTCTACGTCCTTCCTGGGGGCTATCCTGCTCTCGACGCGCTCGTCGTGACCAAGGACAACTTAAAGCGACGTGTCACGCTCCTGCAGATATCGACATCGGGACCGCACGAGCTGAGGCTCGCCGGCGTCCGGCGGGCCATGGAGCTGTTCGGCAAGGCTGCTGCTGAGATCCAGTGGAGCGTCCTCTTCGTCACACCAAGCGAGCGTGGCCAGAACATCGCGGCGAGCCATGGTTGGGAGGTCGAGGTTGCGGTGTCGCCGGAGCAATCCCTGAGGAAGCCGACAGGTACCGCCGCTCTGTCATACATGGTTCCGCTTGGTTGGCTTCGTATAGATGATCAGGTTCATTCGGTTCTGGAGTTGTTGGTGAGTCTTTCCATCCTGGCGAATGGTACTGCAGCCGTTCTCACTGCTTTGCAGACCGAAATGTCCGGACTAGAAAAGAACGTGGTCTCGACTATCGTACAGGACTTGGAGGATGGCGGGGAACATCCTCGCAAGAAGCCGAGGGTCGCCTGAGGTTTGGTGCGCATTGTGAAAGCGCAAATGACTGTATGTGCAGTCTATCAGTACGTTATGTATCCCCATGCTATTCTGTTGAATTCTAGACCGCGTTTTGTGTACTTTCTTGGTGGACGTCCAGAACGAGCTTGCTGCCTACGGATACTCCACAGTACAATTGAGAATACGAGGTGAGACACTGAAAATCGACGTCGGTGCATCGCTCCGTCTGTCAGTCACGCATTTCATGGACCGGCGAAACTTGCGTTTCAGAGCAATAGAGCAGCTCTGTTGACGGCCAACCTGCAGGACGTACATGGACGGCGACAGCGAGTGTCCGACGAGATTACACCGTCGACATCCGAGACAAACTCCATCAATAGCGCATACAGTATGATGTTTCTTGCTCTTACACCCCGCACAACACAGACTACACACGGCCTGAATCAGGCGATCCTTGGCTTCTTGCGAGCAGGCTCCCCGTCACGACCTCAGAGCCTTGTGGAAGCGGTACGATAGTCGTCGAGACCGCACCCTTCTCTCTTCCAGCGATCTCGGTCTGCAAAACAGCAGTGAGAACGGCCGCATGAGGCCCGCATATACCGTCAGCGAGGATGGAAAGACTCACCAATGCCGCCAGGACCGAATGGACTTGATCGTCAATGCGAAGCCAACCAAGCGGAACCGTGTATGGCGGGGCGCTCGCCTCCTTCTCCTTCCTCGAGGGTTCGGCCCCCGCAACTGCGACCTCCCAACTATGGCTCGCCGCGATTTTGCGGCCACGCTCGGTCGGCGTCACGAAGAGGACACTCCACTGGATCTCAGCAGCTGCCGTGCCAAACAGCTTCATAGCCCGTTGGACGGCTGCCAGCCTCAGCTCGTGCGGTCCGGATAACGATATCTGGAGGAGCGTGACACGCCGCTTGTCCTCGGTCACGACGAGTGCGTCGAGGGCAGGATAGCCTCCGGGAAGGACGTAGAGACGGTTGTCGATGGGCGTGAAGTGCGGGTCATCCATGTCCAGGACGTCGGGATGGAGCGTGAGGCCGGGTCCGAGGCGGAAGCTCGCACTGTCCGCGCCGAGCTTGCACTCCACTCCCTCTTCGGCCTCGAGGAGCAGGTCGAACACGAGCGGCTCGTAGAGATTCCAGGCAGCGTCGGTCCTCCAAGACCATTCCGTAAAGAGCGCCTCTCGGTGACTTTCGTCGAGTTGGTGGAAGTGAGTCGCGAGAACGAGGCGGAGAAACGGAGTAGGAACAGAGTGTTGCATGCAAATGTCTGGAGTTGGGTTCCTTCTGGCCACGTTGGTACTGACGAAGAATCGGTGGAAGCCGGACCCTGGGGCGGATGGATCTACTTGTCGAGTACATCGCAAATTTGGCGGGAAGTCATCGGGTTTCTTAAATAGATCCTCACAGGACAGTTTTATTGCAAGATCGCTCGCAGGGCCGTTGCTCGTTTTCGTGCTGTGGTAGATCCCCTGAAAGCATTCCCTGGCTGATGGACCGAGGAGGTCGAACATTTCGAGAGGGGTGTACCACGAGGGCTGCTTCCACGGAGCTTTGCCGCTCAATTCGTAGAACTGCCTGAAAGAACAAGCATTGAGTATAGCAACATCACAGGGAGGATCCTAAGACTGAGACACACTGGAGTGAGCGAATTTCATCCCGTTGCCACGGAGTCATGACCCATGCCAAACCCCCTCGTTGCCTCTTCCACCGTCTCCAGCGATCATCTTGAGGGGACGCAGCCTGAACGAGGAAGCCTCGGCAGGAACGACCCACGAACAGCCCGGGTACTTCCATCAAATTCGCTCCGGAATCAACCAAAATCAACGTGCCTTCTGCGGGGTGTGGTGGAACGCTGCTGAGATCCACTAACCTGCACCCGTTCTCGTCCGTGTGCCAGTAACAGTTGGCATCACGACAGTATATGGTAGGGATGCCACCCTGTAACGCCCTTGCGTAGAAGTAACTGAGGGAGAGGGATTTGCCTCGTGGAATTGGTCAGCCCGGCGGGTTGTGCAATCACAGTGGGCAGCTCGCACTGGCACTTACCGATGCCTGGATGTCCGATGATGACCATGCCTTGAGATGCCCCGAGCCTATGTTGTGCGAGCCTCGCGCAATTAATCACCTCCCACAATTCCTCATACTCGGCTCGTATCATGATGATCTCCGGCTTTGAGTTGAAGATCGCGAGCTGAGGATCGAGGAATGCGATACCGTGCTCGTGCTTGATGATGGGATGACTGTCCTTCCCCCAGAGAAGCTCGTAGACCTCACGGGCTCGCTGAAGGGCTCGCTGAAATTGTGGAGCATACTGTCCATTGTAGAACACCATGCCGGGCGGAGAGGATGTGACGGCTGAATCGGAGAAAAGAGGACACGTGAGCTGCGGGATACAGAGAGACAGCGGCCAGTACGCGCACGACACATTCCGGAGGGGAGATGGTGGACTCATTTCACTCATATGCCGCCCAAGGCCTGGCGAATGAGGCAACAAGCGGAGAAGCAGATTGGGTGACGACGTTCCCAATTTCCAAGACAATTTCCCGCGAGGAACAAGGGAGAAGCGGAGGGACTATACGCACTCAATATAGCTACGAGCTTCTCTGGGTCCAAGGATCTCAACTCAACACTGGACGATTGCATCACTGCATGTTCGTCAAGATATTCTTGGGTGATATTCGCATAGGCTTTCCGCATGAGGGCATTGGTGGGTCTGATGGGAATCCTGGATTCTAGTTCATCGAGCTGTGTGCAGGTCAGTGTGGAGTCGCGAGGGCCATCAAGGGGCTGCCAGGCGCACCTCATAGACTGTGAGGGCGACGTGCCCGTGATCGCTCAAAGACTGTGCTCGCGCATCGTACTTGAGGTCTTCGCGGATGCGATTGACTAGTTCGAGTATTCTGTCCGGCCCCTGAGTGGGGTACTCGCAGAGAACTTGGGTAAAGTACTCGAATTCGTAGTTGTGCGAGTCACTTGATGAGCCATGGCTAGGGCTGTGATGCGCGGCCCACAGAACCGGAATACGAATAATTGTTAGGTGTTCAGAGCTCGTGGCCATGATGCATGAGGTTAGAGCTGTAGAAATGGAACCTTCAAATTCGAGCGCTAGCGCTGATAGTCGACCAGCGCTACGCTCCCGCCTCCGAGAGGCGAGTCGCGACCAGGTCGCGACCATGATGCTCACGACGCAAGGAGTCTCCGCCCTCAACGACCTCGAGTACAGGACGTACACCGCCGCCATCCGCGACATCGTCGAGAGCTTCCCGAGAATACACTTTGGACTATGGTGAGCTCACCGTCAGTGTGCGCGAGGCTCGGGCATGGCTCAGAGGCCGCTATCCCACCTTTGCTCCCTCCACGCTTGGCTCGGTGCGTCGCCCTCCGTGCACCGTGATGCATGGCTCACCTCGCTCCGGATACTCCATCTGCTCTCTCCTGCCCTCGGCGCGATCCGGTGGCTAGTTCTTCGCAGTCTTGAGGCTCGTATCTCATGTTCTTATTAATATTAGCGGACGGGATCTGGACCCGGGCCTCGTGCTCGTGCTCGGTGCGCTGTCATTCCTTCAAGTTGTCGTCCGACGTCTCCCCTAGGGACTGTGTCCAGTATGCGTACAGCTGCCTTACCAATGATATACCACCGCTTACATATTCTATTTTCTCAGCCGTCACCTCCTATCCCGAGTCCCCCAATGTGGTCGTCTCGAATGTAAGGTCTACCAGCTGCTCTGGTAGGACAGACCTTCCATCATCGAGTACGAGCACGGTATCGCATTCCTCGACCCTCAGTTCACGATTTTCAACTCAAACCCAGAGATCATCATGATACAAGCCGTGTATGAGAAAGTGTGGTAGGAAGTCAATCGCCTGCGAGTGAGGTGTACGTCCGGGGAATCTCAAGGCATGGCCATCGTCGGACAGTCGGGCATAGGTGAGTGCAATCGGCTCATGATTGCGAGCTCGAGGCCACCGCGCTGACCGATGCCGCCATCAGGTAAATCTCGTTTCCTCCGGTACGCCTGCGCAAAGGCGTTACAGTGCGGCGTCCCTGTCGTTTATTGCGACGCCGTCGATCGCTACTGGCTTTCGGACGAGAGAGTGTGTATAGAATTATACCTGAAGAGCGTTCCGCCTCCCCCGTACCCCACGGAAGGCACGTTGGTATTGGTTGATTCCGTATATGAAACTGCCCCGTAGCTATTCACTAATCGTTCTTGTCGAGGCTTCCTCGTGTATGCCACGTCTTGGGGGGCTGGTTAGGGTGGATGGATGAAGGAGCGACTTGGTTTGGCATGGGTCATGAACCGGTGGACTCGGGATGGAATCGGCTCACTGCAGTCCGTAATCATCTTCGATTATCCCTACTGTTCAGATGTACTCAATCTATCTCTTCCTCCAGGCGACTGTATGAATTGAAGGGCGAAGCTCCGTGGAAGCTGGAGTCGTGCTACACTCCGCTCGAGCTGTATGAACTCCTCGGTCCGTCAGCCGAGATATGCTTCGACGTGGAATACCAGAAGGTGAAAACGAGCAGCCTCCATGCGCAATGACGTATCCGCACACGCACACCAACGCGGCGCCGCGGGCAATATTCGTTATGCCTACATTGTTAGTACTGTCGGACAGAGGGCTGCTCTGGAACCAGAATGGTTTCCTATAGCCAGTCCATGTTATGCGTGCGTGAGTGTGACCAACGGAGCAATATTTCGAGTCGGAGCCGGGACCAGTCACCACAGAGTCACAGACCGTATGCATATACCAGTCACCAGATGCGAACGCGCGTGCATCCCCGGTCCGCTGCGTCGGTGGGCAGGGGCAGCGGGTGCGGTCTCGGGTAAACGAATGTGTCCGGACGTTCATGAAGGGGCGGACGACTGGCGATGCCGGCTGCCGAACGGGCGGACGAGCGTCGATATTGCTCGCCGATCGAACGCGGCGGTCCGCGCGCATCTCGATCGGCGAGAGCCACGCTGCTACTCGACGCCAGCGCATGCCGGGGCCACTGACCTGATCGTGCATCGCGATTCGTCCGAGCGATCCTGACTTACTTGGAAGTGGGTGTTCTGACTCGACACGCGCGATCGCGATCCGATAGATTCAGGTCCTAAGTATCCCCACAGCACGTATAGGTCGAGGGTGCTTGATGCCAGGCTAGAGGCCAGTGTCTTCGGAACTGGGAACGATCGCTTGGCCTTTTTCATTCGTGCCATAACAGCGCTACTGCAGTCCGTTGTAAATAATGCTCTTCTTCTACAGCAGCGCGCCAACCGCCTTCAGCCCGTCGAACCCGGCGCCCGCGCCATCGTACACGAGCTGCGCGCGCACATACGTCTGTTCGACCTTTCCGCGGAGCGTGAGGCCCTCGTACGGCGTGAGCTTGTTCTTGAAGTTGAGCGACTCCTTTGTGACCTGCACCCAAGCCTCGCGTCAGCTGCCAGCGCACGGAACGCGGGATACCGCGCGCCGGAGCACTCACCTTGATCTCCGCGTCGGGATCCCATACGACAATGTCCGCGTCCAAGCCGACCTCGAGCCGGCCCTTCCTGTCCTCAAGCCCCGCATGCTTCGCCGTGCGCACACACAGCCAGTCCACGACCCGCTCAATGCCCACCCCACGCTTCCGCGCCTCCGTCCACAGCAGACTCAGCCCAAGCCCAAGCGTGCTGATCCCGCCCCACGCGCCCATGATATCCCCCTCGTCGACCTTCTTCAGCGCCGCGACGCACGGACTATGGTCGCTCACCACGCAATCAATCGTGCCGTCCACCAGCGCCGCCCAGAGCGCCTCCCGATTTCCCTCCTCGCGGATCGGCGGGCAGCACTTGAACTCGGGCCGCCCATGGGGGATGTGCTGCGCGGCGAGCGCGAGATAGTGGAAGCACGTCTCGACCGTGAGCGGGAGGCCCGCAGCCTTGGCCGCGCGCACGAGCGGGAGCGCGGCGGACGCGGAGAGGTGCACGATGTGCAGCCGCAGGGAGGGGTACGACGCGTGCAGGCGCGTGATGAGCGCGATGGCGGCGACCTCGAGCGCTTGCGGGCGCGAGGCGAGGAAGGTCGAGTAGAGCGTCGGGTCCGCGGGTCCGGTTTCGCCTTCGCCGGTGTCGAGCTCGGCGTGGAAGCAGAGCACTGTCGACGTTTCCTGTCGGATGTGGTCAGTGCGGTGATTCCCGGTGGCTGGGGTGGGCGCACCTTGAGTTGGTCCATCGCGAGGCGCAGGTCACCTTCGGTTACACAGGGAAACTCCTGAGAAAGATTCAGTGCATCGGTCGTGTTTGCGCCGCAGCGTACTCACATCAACGCCGCTCTCAATGAGGAAGCACTTGAAGCCCTTCACGCCCGCATCGACGAGCGGCTTCAGATGGGCCTGGTATAGAGCGCCGACGGGTACAATGAGCATACGGCGTCCCTTCAGACACACTGAGCGCAACGAACCTCGTTATGTGGGATCACGCCGCCCCAGAAGGCGACATCGGTCCAGCACTGTCCGCGGGCGGCAGTACGCTTCGCCTCGAGGTTGGCCACGGTCGTCGTCGGCGGGATGGAGTTGAGCGGCATGTCGACCACCGTCGTCACGCCGCCTGACGCCGCGGCTCGAGTGCCGGTCCAGAAGCCTTCCCAGTCTGTCCGGCCAGGCTCGTTCAGATGGACGTGCGCACTGTGAGACCATGTCCGCGTCAATTCAGCATGTCGTGTTAAGTAACACTGCGGGAGATTATCTCGTAACCAGACGGGAGCAGGGAACCGAGCCGTAACGTATAACACATCTGTAGTCGTCGTCGCTCGTTCAATGAAGACGATAGCGGCATGAGAGGCTCGCCGGTCGACGGACAGGTTGTCCGTGCCAGCGCTGCACCCTTGGAGAGTGACGATATGCGCCTCCACGCTCACTTGTCAACAAAAGCGCATATATGGAAGCTGAGAGCGAGCGCGAGCCCTGTGCCATCCGGCAGCTCGATGCGTCTCCGCTGGGCTAGGATGGAACAAGTGGTCCGGTGCAGGAACACGGGCATTGCCCGAATGCCGCCTGCTGTATTCCAGAATCAAGTCAACGTACTAGACTAGCGCGAGGGCACTGAGATGATGACACCGCGCTCAGTCGAGCATAGAGATCAGCAAGACAATGACTGCCGCCTCGTCCTGCTGATATCAGTGGAACTGACTGAGCAAGGGCATCGGCGTGACACGATCCGCACGCGGAGCGGAACGATCGAGCTGCACTCTCTGTCCACGCGCAGACCGGACAAAATGGCACGTCCGAGACAAGCATCTGGCCGCAGGGCAGAATGAAACAGCACCACGCTTCTGCAGAAACCCGCAGCCGCGTGGTAAGTAGATGTCATCCGCATGCTCGCGAGCAACCGCGCACTCGCGGAAAGAACGTCGTGGTCTGCATCCAAATCTGAGACGGCCTACTATCCATCCTCAAAGACATGTCGAAGTTTCCCCTTCGGTTCTGAACATGCGTCTGGGATGGAAGGATGAACGAACCAGAGAGACAGGCGTGTCTCGAGTCGTGAGCAATGAGATTATGGGAAGACTCACTCGACGAGACCTGGGAGGATATACTTGTCGCCTGCATCTATCCAATCGCTGTCGCCAACATCAGGAAAGTCGCTGCGGGCACTGTGTTTGTGGAGAATGTCAGTGATTTTGCCGGTGGCCGCATCTGCGATCACGGTCGCAGGCTGCGGGGGGCTGTTGCTGAGGATGACGTTGCGGCCTGTGTATACGCGTGTCTTAGACATCTCGAGACTCGCGGTACTCGTTTGGGAGATACGAGGAGTGTTTGGGTGATAAAGGCCTTATCAAGATGCGCCACGGGAGCTGTTGTTGCCACTTCCGGCTGTGCAGGGATTGGAACGCAACGCATCGTCCGTACCTACGCTGATCCCGCTGGACCAGCACCCAGCGAGCTCACCCTGATGAAGCGGGTATGGTTAAGCACACCTGGGCAGGATGGGAGTTTCAGTCGAGATGGCCGAGGCCCGAGATGAATTGTGTGGTTGTCGCGGCGCGCATTTCGGCGTATTTTGGCGCATATGTCCCTAAAAGGCCCGAGAGCACAGCATTTAGGTCCGACGGGCAGGATGCATGCATCACGTCGATGATGCCGCCGAGCGGTGCTCTCCTCAGTGCTCTCGCCTTCTCAGCCTCTCTACCCGCGCTGCCTGCGCCCTCTCTCGCTCCGCACGGTGCGATGGAAACACTCACAGGGAGATGTGCGCCCCGCTGTCCCAGGACGACCCGGACGCACAGCTGTGGCATATGCAGTACAAATACCTTGGGAAAATGATGCGTACCGCTCGGTCGGCTCGCAGGCGCAGGCGCTCCAGCTCGTTCGAGCCTCGAGGGCCGGCTGTTGATCCCCACTGCTCGATGATTCCGTCCTCCCCTTGAAGCTCACGGCGTCCGCGCTCTGTTTCTCATCCTCCCACTACCTCCTGCTCCCACCCCCGACCTGTCTGCTCCTGCCATACGCTCCTGCCTAGACGTCTAGACCGCACCAGCTCGCACCCGACACCCACACACATCCCTGCACGCAGCAGTCGATCTGCAAATCATGTCAAAGCTCCCCGCTCCCCCAATACCAACAATAGAGCTCCCAGGGGCGTACACGGGCCCGCCGCGCGTGCTCTCCTGCAGCCAGTGCTCCACACCGATCGCACACACCTCAAGAGTAGTCTCAACGGTACGTGTTTCCTATACTTATCCCACCCAGCGCCCGACCGAAGTCCGGCCGCGGCTTGGAATCCGGGACACCCGACACGGGAGCAGGCCGTTGAATGTGGATCTTGGGCTTGGCACAGGCATTCCGCGGGCACGCAGGAAAAGCTGCTCTCTTCACCGAAACGTGCGTCTTCTCTCGTTCTTGACCGACGCGGGGGGCGCTCATCCGTCCATGGGTTATCACGCTCCTGCGACAATCGCCGTCGACCTGCGGATGGATGCCGTACCGTGCCTTCTTTGGTGCCCGATGCTCGACATCCAATGTTCGACGTCCAACAACGTCCAACAACGCCTGCTTCTCCTTCTCCCTCCCTCGTTCCCTCGCTCCGTCCGGACCACCGCACCGCACCGCGCCGCATCGCATCGCCCACATCACGCCCGCCCGCACCGCACGCGCAGACGAAACGTCTCGCTCGACCCGCCCTCGATCCTGCTCATGGACTCGGGCGCGTACACGATCGCCGAGTTCATCTGCGCCTCGTGCGAGGCCTACCTCGGCTGGAAGTTCGTCCGCGCGCACGACGGCCCCGAGCGCTGGAAGGAGGGCCACTTCATCCTCGAGCTCGACCTCGTCGTCGAGGAGGACGACCCCGGCGCCGACACGCTCGCCCTCGCCGTCGGCAGCGGCGAGAGCCCGCTCGTGCAGATGCAGATGCAGGTCCAGGGGTACGGCGGAGGAGGGGGAGGCAGGTTGGGAGAGATGAGGAGAATGGGAGGAATGGAAGGGGACGGGGGCGAGGGCGCGCAGGGGCTGCATAAGCGGGCGATGTCGGCGGACCCTCGGCCGCCGAAGGGCGCGAGGCAGGGATACCGCAGTTTGCAGGCGGGGCCAAAGCAGATGGGCGTCCAGCCGCAGAATCCGGGTCCCAGGCGGTTAGAGACGGACGGGCCTGACGCAGGGCCGTTCTGGAAGCCGAGGTGAGCGACGCGCTGCGTTATCGTGCTCGTGCTCGTGCTCGGTTGTAGGGTGGAGTGGAGGGAGGTTCGTTCGTTCATGGAGAGTGCGGCCATTCCGTGCGGGCGGGAAGGGGGTCGGTGCACGGACGCTGCCTACTTTGCTATCATATTGCTCACGCCCAATCACGCCCTTACTTATTGTGTACACTGCTTAATCCGCTATGCTGCTCGATGTTTGTATTCCACCCCCCGCGACTGCTGTAGACGTCACACCCACCGGAATATTTACGATCCCGCCCGACCCACATGCTTAGTACATACATGTACATATACCGCTTCACGTCCGCACGCATACCTGCGCGCTCGCAGGCGCGCCTTCCCTACGCCTCCAGTGCATACTCGTGCATATCATTCACCTGTATGTGCGCGTACGTAGTCACTCACTCGCTATCTTATTATCGTCGTTCCACCTGCCATCGCCTTTGCCTCCCATAGTACATACCATGCCAACGCCCTGGCTGAGACACTGACAGCAGGAATGCGCAGATCGCCCCTCCTGTTTTCCACGTTCATTATGATCGTGCTAGCGACTAGGGTCGCGTTGACGATATCGATCGTGCATGCATCACGCCAGACTCTAATCCTGACGTTGACATCTGAGGGCGCACTAGTGCCTGCACCTGGCACTGGGGCGGTGGTACTACCCGTCCGGACACCATGGCGTGTTAGGCATGAACAAGGCCTGTCGGGGAGCACTCGCATCGATATCGCTTGTGAGTCTGACAGGGCACGGTGCTATGCTGCAATTGACATCTGGGGGCCCGGGACAGTGTACAGCGCATGCATTAATGTGAGTAATTATGGAGACACAGCTTCGCTTGCACGCACCTTGGGTGCGTACTGCCAATGACTGGTACGCGAGCCGTGCGGGGTTTCCGCTTCGAGATAGATGGAGTGTTCGTGTCTGGTTCATTGGCAGGTAGACTGGACCGGACCCCGTTAATTATGCGCGACAGCATCCGGCTGTTTGGGTATAGAGCAGGGGTCAGTTCAAGGCACGCGTCGTCATAGGCCTCGAGCCGAATCCGAGTAGCTGTACTCGGATCGGAGGCAGGCTCGACGACGTCGACGGTCGGGGCAAGGAACAACCGGCCCCCGGGGACATACGTGCGACTCGGAAGATAGGAAACGACATGTGGCCAGCTTGAACGATTCAACATGAATCATGAACGAGGGCTGGTGGTGGAATAGAATTAGATCACGATCGGCCACTTGGTGCTAATAGCAAATACAGTAGTGCTAGTATCAGTGCCAGTGCCACCTCGCAGATCGTCGCTGGACCCACCACTCACTAGTACACTGGTCTAGCAGTTCGGTGGCTCCTAACCTTCCCGCCCGGGTGCCAAGAGGAGGTGGAGGTGTATCTGCACTGTCGTCGTCGCGGCCTCCGACCGACCGATCGTCGCGCCGTGCGCGAAAGGGGGAGCTCTGCCCCCACTGGTGCCGACGGCGTTATCGTACAGAGCCCCGGAGCTTGAGCGCACCATGACTGAATCCGGAGTTTGGTATCCTGCTATGCTGCGGTACGTCTGAGAACAGAGCTGTCAGTATCTGCCTCCTCGCACTATCAGTCGTCCTGCGATCATGGTCCGCGCGATCCGTAGCGCTATGCAAGTGCTTACTCACTTCTCGTCCGACTCCATGCACAATATTCGAATCCGTTGGGAGGTCCGGATGCCATGAGCGAAGACGTCAACGCAGGTGATTGAGGGCTCGGAACCTCGGACAGCGCGTCGATCGGGATCAGCCTGCCTCCCTGAGCCTGAGAACGCCGCCGCCAAAGACTATACGTCAGGCCATGGCAGGGCGGGGGTCACCGAGCCCTGCAGGCACACTTGGCCACTGCATGGTCCCGGTCAACGGCAGGGGCTCGCTACACAGTGCGCGGTGCGCTGGCCTTCTGAGAATCGCTCGCGTCATGCCAGCCGACCCCCGGACCGAGGCAGGGTTGACGTTGACGGTCTTGATCAGGGCGGCGGCCGAGCTTGGGGGCGGGGAGCATCTAGCGGAGGGTCGCGGATATCATGGGGACCGAGGGCGAGCGAAGGCTCGGGTACATACACATTGACACTGACAGGACGTCGCCGTTGAACGCAGAAGCGCATGCAACATCAGAAGCTCGACGGTGGAGCTCGAGGGTACGAACTCGACACCCGAATGGCGGGCGGCGCGCAACTTCGTAAGTACGCGCATGATGGTCTATTTGCAGAGAGATGTGATGGTCAGACAGAAGTACGAGCGTATCACTTTAGTATCAGAACCCAAAACACTCACTGACACACGACCGCGACCGTCGCTCGGCGCCGCCGTGGCACGACGTGCCATATCGCAAAAGTGTCAGACTCAGAGCGCACCAACCCACTCACGCTGTACTATCACATATACTTGCAACGTCTGCGATGGCACGTACAGGCGGGAGACACGAGAAAAGACGAGACTCAAAGAGCTAGCCTTCGCGGGGATGTTGCCACTCCCGGCCTTCCAGCCTTCCAAACTCACAGGCTCATATGCGCGCGACATCAGTCAGAAGCCGAGGCCCATACGTGTATGGAGCTGTTCGGGCTCTTGAAATCAAGCTCAATATCAGCGCGGTGTGTGCGTGCGAGCTCGAGGTCCAAGGAACCGAGGGAGCCGCGCGCGTTCATCACGGTGAAGAGACTCGTACTTACTAATACTAATACTATGCGGTGAGCGAGCGAGCGAGTGCACGAGATAATAGATGGACGATTGGAGGGCCTGGGAGCCTGGAGGAGGATCTTTGCCACGGGTTGCTAGTCTCGCTTGCTGGGCGGCAGATAGAGTTTACGTGGAGAGTGCTGGCCTTTGAGCTGGTATGTTTGAGTACTACCGCGCATCCATCAAGGAGACAAAGCACGGGAAGGAAGTTGGTAAACTCAAAGTACGAGGTTGGAGTGCAAGCAACGCCTGCGGAGGAAAGGAGAGGAAAGGTTTGCATAAAGGTTAACAAGGTTCGAACTAACCCCATAAGTATCGGTTGAACGCGAGAAACTCAAAAGGTTTGTCTTACGTAAGCTATTGGCTCCCGACGCGTCGCGCGCTGGACGCGCACGACGCTCTTGACACCCTCCCCGATGCTGGCGGCGCAAACGATGGCCGACGCACACGCGACCCCGCAGGCCCACGTCACGCCCCCCGAGCTCGAACAGACCCTCACACTGCTCACATCGCACCGATCTGTGCTGGGATACATGCTGCTGTCGAGGAGCCAGCCCGTGACGATCATCCGGCATTCCGGCGTCGTGTTCGAGGGCGAGCAGGGCAAGAAGTACGCGAGCGCGATCGCACGGATAGTGCACAGCGTGCAGACCGGCCTGGAGGACGTGAGCGGGGGACACAACGACGGGGTACGTCTTTCCGTTCCGATGGCGGCATTTTCTTGCATTCGCGCGCGTGGCTACTGTTTCTGACGCGGGGACCGTGCATGCGCTCTTGGTCCGCTTTCTTGCGCTCTCAGGACGATCTCCGGTTCATGAGGATACGTACCAAGCGGCATGAAATCATGATTTCCCCAGGTGTGTCGCGGGACGTGCTACGCGCACAGTCGGCGGTTGAGGTGTTGACGAACGCGCTCCATTGTGCACCTTCCCCACAGACGAACGCTATTTGCTCGCGGTCCTCCACGACCCTGCGACATGAAGTCGTCATCGCAGCGTGCATGGCGGATCTCCGCCAGCCGCGATCTGGCACAGGACTCAACCTCTGGAGTTGTGTCCGACCTGTCTCCGTACGCCCCTCGCTCTTGCCCGTCATGTCTCAGTACGATTACTTCTCTCGTCAGTCTCGCAACACTTGTAGCATTTGCACTTGGATACCAACTCATCTATATGGCTTCTCCGTTGCAACGTGCAAGACTGAGCTTGAGGTGCGCTGCACGTCGAAAGCACGAACGATGTCGATGGCGGGGAGGATGCCGATTCCCGACAGCATCGGTCGGGTAGCAGCGACGAGCGGACGGAGGGCGCCGACGGGGGCGCATCAATTGGCTTAAGGGCGCCACATGAAGCGTCATGATATGAGGCTGAGCTGTTCCTGAGCAGGAGAGATCGCCCGGTGGGTGGTGGGAGATCAGTGGTGTCTCGACTCGAGACATGGGTCGGGCGGGCGACGGGAGCTGTTTGGGACCGGGCTCGACGGTGGCGGCCACGGCGCGCGGGAGGCGGGCCATGTCGGGCACCTGAATATAACCCCTCCCAGGCAGCCAATAATCGTACCAGGCCCGCGATTGGGCAGCGCAGGGGCGGTGGACGACACTTGGTGGCGCTAATTGGTGGCACGCGTGAGCGAGAGTCTGAGCACGATCGGGCTCTGTATTCGACCACTTCATCCACTGCTCGAGCCGTAAATCACTCACTAGTCTCGCCTCTGCTCGGCGAAGACATGCACGCTCGCTGCTGGCGGGCTCTGGCGGGGAGCCGCCATGCCTTGAGAGCGCTAAGTCCGGGCGAATGGGAAAGCGTGAGACGCCCAAGGCTTAGCTCGGCGTCTGCGCGTGCTGAAGTCAAATTTTGGCGTGTGGACGAGGGCCTGTTCTCCTGGGCCGCCTTTCCCTCCGGAGGCCATCCCTGCCCAGTCCGCCGGCTCCGACGGCCAGCCCATGTTTGGGGTCCTTGCTCGCGGCCCATGGGTCCTGAGCACGCCGGCCGGCCCGCACGCGCACCCATCGCTGTCCGCAGTGAGCATCGCGAAGTGCTTTGTCCACAGCGATGCGCAGGGCGGGCGGTCGCCCGCCGCGGCCGACTTGGCGGCGGGAGAATAAAGGAGAGGATGACGGAGGGCGAGACTAGCCAGATTCACGACGGAGGCGGGGATCTCGATACGACCAACGCCACGAAAAGAGGACGTGATATGTTCTGTTCATCAACGTGAAGAAGAACATTCCTGGGCCCGATCCTGCATGGAGATCCAGCTCGTCGATCTCGCATGTCGCCCATCGGCGTCTGCTCGAGACCTTGTCCCTCTCCTCCAATCGCGCCCTTTTTCCATTAACGAGCCTTTCACTCCAGCCGATGCCCATTCCTGCCCACTTGTTAAAAGCACTCCCTCCCTCCCACCGTCCCCTGCCGTCCCGTAGTCCTCGCCCGTCCCTCCTCCTCCCCGTCCCCGACTCACCTCACCTACCTCTTTCTTCGACATGTCCCCCACGTCTAGGATGCCCACAGAGGGCCTCACCATCATGTTCGAGCACTGTACTGACCAGCCATACTACCCCGACTCCGGTGCCGCCTCGGGCCGCTCCTCACCCGCTAACTCATCCCCCTCCACCCCCACCGACCTCTTTCCTCACTCTCCCCTAGATGTCGCCGTCGCCTCAGAGGACAGCTGGAACCTCATCCCCTATGACGTCCCCTGGGGTCCCGAGTACTACCACTATCGCGCCGGCACCCTCCCCGGTCCAGATGGCACCTGCATCTTCTTGCGTTCTCCCACTCCTCTCAAGAACAGACGCACACAGAAGGCGTGCAATAAGTGCCGCCAACGTAAGGCCAAGGTGCGTCCCTCCAGTCGTCCTACTTCACCCTGCCTTCTCACGTCATACCCACCGCTACACAGTGCAGTGGAACTCGTCCCACGTGCACCCGTTGCCTCGCTCGCGGTTACATCTGCGAGTACGTCGAGGAGGACAAGCCCGAGAAGCGTTCCACCTCTCACCCCATCATCCGTCCCCGTGCCCTTCCCCGCTGTCAGCGCGAGGGCTCCACTTCCTCCTCCGAGGCTGCAGATGCTTCGTACTCCGTCTCCGACTGCGAGTCGTATCACTTTACGTCCAAGTCTGAAGAGATCGAGCCCTCCACCCCAGACCTCCTCTATCCTGACGCCGACTCTACCTCCTTCGACTCATCCTCCTCACCGACCGACTACACCTCCCAGTGGGACGAGTCTCAGTACACCATGGCCTCGTACGGTTACGAGAACGCGATGGAGGTCTATGGAGAGCCTCACGCGATGCACGACTACTACGATCAGCCCCAATATACGGTCGCCGAGGACCCCCACGTCTATCCGCCCCATGCCCCCTCGCCGATGTACCACGAGGTTCATGAGCAGCAGCAACATCCCGCCTCTGCCTCCGTCCTCGCGCCTCGCCCTGTTCGCTGCACAGGGTCGCCGACGTTCCTTTCTCCAGAGGAGCGGATGGGCGCCTTCGCCATGCCGGCAGAAGCACAGGGCGTGCAGGGGATGCAGGGAATGCAGCCCAACAGCATGCTGATCAACCTCGCCGCTGCTGCTGAGCCGGCGCCGCAGATCGTCCTCCCCCAGCTGCCGCCCATGCCACAAGCAGACCCTGCGCTCGAGGAGGCCGCCGTCCCCATGGAGTGAGTCTCATCTCTCCGCTATTCCGTCACCCGTGCAGGTTAGACTGACGTTGCTTCTTCCTGCCTTTTTCTTCCACCGCCCAGATACGCGCAGCCTCAGGGTCTGTACTATTACCCGACGGCCGAGCCCGCGATGCACTACCCTTACCTGCAGTACCAGTACGCCGTGCCGACGTATACGCCGGGCGCCCCCCAGGACGGGATCGAGCCTGCGATGCTCTACACCATGCCCATGCTCTCTGCGGGCATGACGGCGTAGGGCGCCGCCTGTCCTTTCCGGCGCACGCCATACCCTGGTTGCGCGCGGCCTCGCCGTCGTGCATCCACGGCGGGCGCGACTCGTTATCCGTCACGCCCGGACTTCTTCTCCTTCTTCACCGTTATACACTGTTTATACGCATTCTCTGGACTCTGCATTGTTGACTCTTGATAGGTATCATACAGGTCTTGCTTCGTGGGTATTCCCTTGTCTTGTCTGTTTGTCTCCACCACACACGTCTCGCCGTCCAGCAACCCATCTGTATCCTAACTTATTCCCTGCACTCGCCTCGCTCTCGACCACACACCTCACGCGCCCCCCGTCCCGCATACATCCACTGGCACATGTCTATATCCGGAGTCCGTATACATACAATACCTGTACCGAGTACTATTACCCCGCTTATGCTGCATCTATCTGGCTCTCCGTCTCTCTTTCTCTCTCGCCTGTCTGTACCTTACACCTCCCGCCGCCCGCGCTGTAACTCTCGACTGGAGCCTCTCTCGCGCTCTTGGCCTGCCGCAGATCCCTCGCCTTCGAGGTCATCGCCCTCTGATTGCGTTTTATGCGTGTGCGAGATTGAGTGATTGAGTGGTGATAGCTTTGGTCGCGCTCCCACAGCGCACCGTTCGGCGGATGCCCTGTGCGCAGTGCGCTGTTGCAGAAATCAGGCAAGTCGGCTCCAGAGTCCAGACGAGCATCGTTGCGAAGCTCCCGGCTGGGCGCTAGCGCTCTCTTGCCATCATGTTCTGTTCAAAGTAGATGCTGCAGCTTAAACGTTCAACGAAGGCCTTCGCCTCTCGTCCTTTCGTGTGCATTGCTCGCTGTGACCTTGCGTATCGCAGGTATCGACGAGGCAACACGTACGGCTTGGGACGCGTCGACGTTTGCCCGGCGGTGCCATCTGATGATGCTTTAAGCTCTCGCAAATCACGAAGCCCGCGCACGCGTCCGAGCCTCCCCGCGCGGTGACGTGCAGGACAATAGGCTTGAACGCGAACAAGCTCAGACGCTCGCGACGGGCCCCAACGCTAACGTTAACGTTTACACGAACGTCGACGGCGCGCGGTCGCGCGACGCTAGAGTCTATCCAACAGCACTAGTTTGCGCCGGGCCGTGCGTGGTGCGTTCTCGCTCCTCGCTCCCCTGTGAGTCCGAGCGACCGGACGTCCGACTCGCCTCCAAACTTCACGCGACCGGAGTCAATACGGCGTCTCAAACCTCGAGTATCGGGCCACGCACATCAGCCCCAAGGCTCGCTTGTACCTCACGCGTCCGGTCCTCAGGCCTCAGGCCTCAGGGCATGGCGTGCCACCCGCTCCAGGGTCGCGTCGGGGATCTCGCATGCGCATGCGCGCGCGTGTGGCAGGCAGGTGCATGGGCTCTGGGATATCGATCGTGCTACGTACGATCGCGCGGCTTCGAGATCCATGCAGGTTCGCGAGCCTTGCTCTCTCTCAGAATTCGCGTCCGATCCTGTATAGAGAGTCCACAGACACGACGCGGGGTGAACATGGGACCGTCATCAGCATAGCAGGAGCTAGCGTTGCCACCACGAGCTGGACCGCGTGAAAAAAAGTATATTGGTACATCAATCCTTACGGGACGTCCCTGAGGCTTGAGGCCTGAGTCCTATTGGCAGATCCATCGCGTGCGACTCGCAATTGTATTAGCACGCCTCCGAGCGGCCCGCACGGACCTGGTGCATAGGTACCTGCGCCCTACTGGGACACCGCTGCACGGCGCGGCGCGAGTCAGAAGGTGTGCAGCTAGAGATTGAACGTTGAACCCACGATATCAAACCGGCGAGGACGGCGGGGAGCATTTAACCTTTAAGAACGACCGTCACATGTCGCGACGTGGCCCGGGAGCCGGAATAAGGAGCATTGTTGATGGTGGACACCAAATATTGTTGCCGATGCACCTTCGTGGCGGTCGTTAGACCTCCTTATTTGCGAAGCTCTCAACTTAGCTGTGTCGGACGAGGCATGCTAGTGGTTTTCGAAGTTCGTGTGGATGCGTGTCGCTGGTCCGTACAAATCCTGGGAGTGCGCCCCCGGTGTCTCAAGTAAACCAGGGCGAGGGCGCCGAGAATTGCTCGGCCAAGTCAGTAGTCTACGATCAGACCGCTGGCGGTGAGTGGGGCGCAGTTGCCACCCATAGGTCGAGGGTGACAGGTACTTTGAGACTAGCGCTAGTCGTGGTTGGAATACTCTGCACGGTGATAGGTCTTAGTAAGTAGAGCTAGTGATAGCATTATGATTAGTATGACGGACGCCCGTCATTGCTGATTGGGGCGCTGCCTGCCAACAAGACATGCTTCCAGCTCAGTGTTGAGTACCGCAGTTCTAGGGCGCAATGGTGAACACAGGCCGGTGGCCCCCACACTGGGTGCCTTTCTGAGAGCTGCGCATGGTGGCCGCAAGACCGCCCTGTTACTGTAAATTCCAGACGCGGCGAGGTCTGACCAATTTCTGGCTTGGGCTGTCAGGGAAACGCGACACCCGAACGTATGCTGAGATGGTCCTAGCAACAGTGGACTGGAGAATGTCGCGAATTTCGAGGCTGAGACTCGAGAACTTGTGCGGATAACTGATCTGGTCACTGGGGATGCATAGTGATGCCCCCCGCCTTCCATGCCGACAGTCGGTCACGGAGGCAAAGCGAGGCAACGCGGGAGTGGCTTATCGGCCCTTTCCAGCCGGCCAGTCTCCAGTCTCCAGCCATCTGAAGCGTGCAGGCAGGCAGCGATCGAAGTCAGCCGGAGCCCTACGCCGGAGTTGGGAGGATGGACCCACAAGCCCCAGGCGCTCCCGTCGTTATCCGGTTGCGCGGGAGAAAGATGCGCGAACATGTCTTCTCCTGGCAGGAGACGCTTGGACAGCTGGACGGTTGCACGGTCAATTATTTTCAATGTCGGAGGTGGTAGTCGACCCTGAGGCCTGAGGCCCGAGTGGCGAAGAGAATCGCCACGAAGTGGCGCAGTGTAGGGAATTCGAATTGGGTCGGGTGGAGCACGAGGATGCTTAGCCTCGCCATGAGCCCGGACGCATGTAAGCCAGAACAATTGAGGCGGGACATCGTGGCTGTTGAAGCACGACTTGTAGCACAGGCGTGAGCGCAGTGGCATGGAAATGCGAAGCGACACTAGGACCGTCTTGGGACCGGATCGATCGCCGTCCCACAAATACCTGAACGAGAAACTCCGCTCGCAACGAGACGACATATCAGCTGGGAACATCTGCATGTTTGCAATTTTTACGTCCGATGCGCGAGCCGTCTGACGGAGCGTGAGAAGGATAGACCCGCGCCATAACCCCACAAAGCAGGAGGGGATCGCCTACGGCTTCGCTGCCTGAGCATGCATGCAGGGAAGACATCGAACATACATCCGGAACAGTGGTTCGTTCAGGCCAGAGGCGGAAGCGCGGTGAGCATGTACGTCTAGAAGAGGGTTCCACAAAGGTGAGCTCAAGAGAACCGATAGGTAAAGGTCTGATCACCATACCTTCAGAGCGCGCCATCGTATCCGGCTGCTAACGTTGCATGCTGACGGAGGTTGTGGCCCGCCTACTGGAAGTTTCGCCTCAGCCACGTCGCGCGAGTTCAAACACGAGTTAGCTCATAGCGAATATACACTTCATTAACATGCAAAGACAATGCGTATTGCGACAGCAGACAGAGCGTGCAAGCGATCGATGGACTGAGCGGTGGATCATTAATCCCAGTATGGCTTCGTACGACCGCGTAAGACACGGATATGACGAGCAGGGAAGCCCCACCTACAGGCAATATGGTGGGTAGTATGTTCGATGGGGGTCTGTTCGACCAAACGTGACCTATCCAGCTACCGTCAGGGTGAGCTCGGGTGAACAGTTTACAGCGCGACGTCTCACGCGAAGAATGTTTCGATTGATACAGATTACGAGCGCGAGCTGCTAGGCGGAGGTGAAGGCGGTTCTTTGAGCGGATTCTCAGCGCGAGCTTGCTCTAACAGCGCGACAAGACCCTTGTCCTTTACCGCTTTCTGCAGGGGTGGTACAGGGAAGGAGGGTCAAGACGGGGGCGAGACGAACACGCGGGGAGGGTATGCACCTGTACACAGTCCCTGTATTCTCGCCACATAGCCCCACACGATCGCTCGAACTCCGCCGCCTTCTCTTGGGAGAACTTGGTCCGTTGCTCCGGGGTGACCGAGGCGGAGACTGCTGGCTCAAGATACCCTTCGAACCATGCGTTGAAGCACGCGTCGTACTTGCGTTTGAGCGGAGTGCACTCTTCAGATAGACTGTGCGCCATGGTCAAAAAGCACAGAGGCGTCCACCGATGAGCAGGAGACGAGCAGCGGGAAGCCGGAGGCGGGCGTAGTGGTTCGGCAGCAAGAGGCGAGTAACCTTCTAAGTTCTGCAGACGCCCATGACATATGTGCCACGTGGCCGTGCATCGGGCGTCTACGGCTGAGGCGCGCGCCGATCCTACAGTTGGCGACGGTGTTGAACTCGACTCTCGACTGCCACCATGGTCCTCGTACTCGTCATCGGCGATCTCCACATACCTCACAGAATACATGACCTCCCGCTCAAGTTTAAGAAGCTGCTCGTGCCCGGCAAGATACAGCAAATCCTTTGCACTGGCAACGTCTGTGACCGGGAAACATACGAATACCTGCGCACGGTCTCGCCGGATGTGCATGTCGTGAGGGGAGATTACGACGAGGTGCGTGGCCTTGAATAGCTGCATGGCGCTATCTCCGACCATATTCTCCCGGTCAGAGCTCCTTCCCCTTGTCCGTGACCGTTGCACATACACCTATCCGAATCGGCGTGATACACGGCCACCAATCCGTGCCCACGGGCGACCTCGACTCGCTAAACGCCATCGCAAGGCAGCTGGACGTTGACGTACTCGTCTCGGGGCACACACATACGTAAGTCTCACGTTCTTGTGACACGAGGGGGTTATGTTCAGGCGCCTCCTCAGATTCCAAGCGGTCGAATACGAGAACCGTTTCTTCGTCAACCCCGGCTCCGCCACGGGCGCATGGATAGGCAGCTTGAACGGGTGCGTCCGCGTGTACCCATCCGTGTGTTGACATCCATCTGAGCTTAAACCCACCCTGCGGCAGCGAGGTAACTCCGTCGTTCGCTCTCATGGACATCCAGGGGCCGGTCGTGGTCACCTACGTATACCAATTGATCGAAGGCGAAGTGCGCGTTGAGAAGATCGAGTACAGGAAAGAGCCCGAACCCGTCCGAGAAGCGCCACGCCCTACCGCCATGCCCCAGAGCATTCCCTCGAGTCCCGGGCCACAGCATGTACAGAGCGTATGGTGAACGTTTTGCCGTTGGATTGGGAGGTGGCAGCCGTGGATTTTTGCCGTTCTCTGGTGCTGGTTGTATCATACTTTTGCATGCATGCATGTTCGCGGTATGTAGAACGAATTGTATTCTGTTCTGGCATGCGCTCTCACCATCTCTAGTCCCCTCGACGCGGACTCAGGACATTTCCGTAGAGTTTCTATTTGAATGGCAAGAAATGGAAGCACCTCTGTGTAGAGGCTGAAGTCTTATGACGTGCGGGGTGTGGCTTCGGCTGCAAGTTCTCAGCAACGATGACGAACCGCAATATCTTTCGATGATCGTAGACCAGCACGACGCGTTACGCCGGAAGTATATCAGAGTCCATCCGTATTCTGCTAAGAAACTAGTGGGTGTTCAGTACATCCATGCGAGGACCCTACGTAACGGCGTTCAGCCGCGTTCCTACAACGAGGATCGTCCCAGCATGGAGGCATCTTAGCCGAATAGATGTGCGGGCACGCGTGGTAGTCTCCGACTCCGCGAGTCCCTGAAACCTCTGGCCAGTGGCCTCGACCAAGGCTCCTCGTCCGGAACCTGTTTCACCGACTGACGATCGTCGCTACAGGCTACGAGTGCCATACCAGATGGCCTTGAGTCGTGACAACGCGCCATGCGCCCCTCCGCCCGCCGCGTCGGCAGCCAGCAACGGGCCGCCCTAGCTTTGTCAGCCCAAGTGTGCGCAGCGCGAGCGCATGAGCTAGAATTCTGACTTATCTTGTACCGTGACGTTCGGTATGCGCCCTCAGACACACACAACGAGCGTGCTAACGCTAGCTCCGCGCCCCCCGTGGACGGCCAGAAGGCCCAGAGACGTGTAAGAGAGTGGGGTCCTCTCATCCGAGTCGAGTCTCGAAGACCTTCCGAGAGCGGCTCTGATGTGCTCTGAGCTCGTCACAGACACGCGACCTGCGGATGATGCGACGCGATATTGGAATGGAAGGCATGTCGACCAGCGAGCTCTTCGGCGGGCGCAAGAGGGCGCAAGGACGGGTCCCGCGCACCGGAACCATTCTGACGGTGGCGAGGATGGAAGGAGCAGGCGAGGGCCGCTGGGCAGGAGGCGGAGCGCATGGAACGTTAACGCCGGCCGAGTTCCGGTCTGGGGTAAGCGGGCCCAGCGGAGGCATTTGGCCTAATGCGCTTAGCGAGGTGTGGGTGCGTATACTGAACGCCGGCGTCGCCCTGGACGCATTAGGCTGGTAGGGCGTGATGCCGTATCAGGCCTCGGTTTCTCCGCCGTCCCACGGCGTCTTGATGGCCCAGACCGTCTGTCGAGCGCGCTGCTGATTGGTCCGCGGAGATCCCTGCTAGTGGGCGTATTGAGAGTCTGAGACAGGGTGGTGCTTGGATACTAGTGCGTGTGCGCAGTGCGCCCTGTGCTTGCGCGACGTCGCTTGTCTGCAACACATCGCACGAATACATCGCACTGGAACACGATCAATTCAATAAGACTCATAGGCTCGAGGACCCCGACTTTGGAATCTGGGGTCATGAAAAGTTTTAATCAGACATGTCACTACCATGCTTGTGCACAGCGCAACAGAAGAACGCGGTCATGCTGCTCGATGACTCGGATCGAGGCTACGCATGCCACGCGAAGTCGCTGGAGAGTTCTGTTGCGAGAAGCCATGCAGAGTTGGTCAGCAGAAGGTACATACAGGAACGGTGGCGATTGCGGATACCGGCGGCTCAAGCCCTCAGGCCTCAGTGATCTCGGCGGAGGTGCTCAGTGTTCTCGTGCTCGAATTCCCTTTTCCGTTCCCGCGATGTTGGAAATGCACCCGACGACGCATCATCTGCACGCATCTGCGCGTTCCATTGCGCCGTGCAGGGCCGAGGACGAGTGCGATGTGGCGTTCTGATTCTTCTGACATTTCAGCCACACGCGCTAGAAAGGGCTTAGGCGGAGTTCGAGGTCTCTTACCTTTGCGTTGGGTGTTCGTCGAATCTGACCGATGCAATCAGTTTGGCCGGGGCGGAGTTGGGCATGGATTGAGTAAGTACTCAGATGGTGCGTACGGCGATCAGAGGCTACTGTATAGGTTGCTGCAATTGGATATCAGAGCGACCGATGATGACACAAGATATTGAACTGGGGTGGGCAGTGTCTGGAAGGGTGCGTCAATACAACGAACCCTCTTTCTGCTCGAGTTCTAGGCCTTGCGGATGTTAGTGCAAGTAACGCGTTGTCAGTTGACGACTGTGCAAGAGCGGAGTTGCAGATGGTGTTACTCAGGTGTTACCGGACCCAGGGAAGAGCTTGTATAGTCTCGGATAGTGGTCGCACATGCGTGTTAGGCACGACCTCTGTCTGTTCGCCACGTAGGACGAGTCCAGGGCTGTTAACGTTCAGGGCGTGTGCATGTGTGGGCCCATATGATGGGGCGAGCGCGGTCTGGCCAGGCAATAAGTCCGTCGCATGAAGAAAGCGATGGGGTGGTGTGATCGGTCGAAGGAGAATAAGTGGAACTCCGAACAAGTCTGTAGCAAGGGCAACATGCCATGATCAGCTATGGACCCCTCTGCACGCACTTCCATGGACACGCACCCTCGCCGACTATCGCATGTAAGCACCGATGTCCCATGGACCCCATCAGCGCTCAGGCTTGTATGTAGGACTGCGCTGCACTGCTCTGCAAATCTATGGAACTGCGGGAACGCTGCGCATGCGCACTGGGTGATGACCGGTATGTCCTCCGAACTCAAGCATGTCGTGTGCGCACGTTGCGTCCACGACGAGAGCGCGTTTCTCTCGTCTGCCGTCGGCCATGGGCTGTAGTGGCCTATCAGCATCGATGTGTGCGCCTCGTGTGCGACGACGTGTCGGGAGTACGGGGCGTGGCTGGCGGTTGGTCATCGTCGATGACTTGGTCAAGAGGAGAGAGAGTCCGGCGGGGAGTTGCCGAACGACGCGACCGCGCCAAGTCATGCACATGCCGTGTCGGGCGCGCCTGCAGCCTCGCGTCTGCTCCAACCTTGTTTCCGACTCGAGTCCGACTCGCTCGCTCTCCTCCTCGTCGTCCCCCACGGCATGCTCCATGTCCCGCCCGCTCATCCTCCACGTCTCCGCCCTCAACGACGCAGAATACACGACCTACACCTCCTCCATCCGCGACATCGTCGACCTCTCCAACAACCACGCTCCGGACTACGATAAGCTCTCCGTCGGCGTCCGCGAGGCTCGGGCATGGCTCAGAGGCCGCTATGCAACCCTGGCCCCCTCCACGCTTGACTCGGTGCGTCGCGCTCTGTGCGCCGTGATTCCTCGCTCATCTCACCCCAGATCCTCCGTCTGTTTTCTCCCGACCTCGGCGTTACAGATGTATTGTCCGGTGGCCAGTTCTTCGCAGCCCTCAGGCTCGTGTCTCATGTTCTCAGCGGACGGGACATGGATCCAGGCCTCGTATTCGTACAAGGTGTGTTGTCGTGCCTCCCACTCGTGTATTCGGGTCGTCCAGTCCGTCTGTTAAGCACCATGCTTCTCCCCGAACCCCTCGATTCTCCCGGGATCCTCTCTCGTGGATCGGGAAGGTTCTCAGGCATATGCCCTGCACGGTAGCAACCATGACTGCTGCGCCAACATCACGGCGGCGTGGATGCTACCTTGCAAGCTTCTGCTAGCCTTGCTTGACTATGTCAGCATCTCATTCTGTGCCCGTACATTCGCGGGTATACGTTCCTCCATGTTCTCGAGCACGTCCGGTCGGGATCCGCTCGTGCGCATTGGGAAGGTTCTCAGGTTCATGCACAGTACGGATCCTATGCAGCATCGTCGCGCGAACATCGTGGCGGCTTCAATCATGTTCTGAAAACATGCGTGGGACAGAAGGGCCATGGCTGGACGTATCATACGCGCGACCGATCTGCTGGAGCCGCGACCGAGCTCGCTGTGGTGTGGTCAAAGTCCATACTCCACCGTCGTGTCTCGCCTCTTTCGTCATGTGGTGAGCTGGACGGACTTTGCCTCACGTCTAATGTCTCTTGCTCGGGGATGAGGCTGTATCCGATCATGACCTTGCACCATAGTCGCGGCCGGATAGAGTCTCTATCCATTACACGCTGGTCCGAGCGCGTAGCAACCTGTCCTCACCTCCTAGTCACTTCGCTTAAGCCTGCTACAGCTGCGGTATGGCTAATGTGACCCGTTGTGACCCTTCGCGTCATCTTCGGCCATGCTGTTTCACGCCTTGCGATGCACTGCTGTGAGTCCGTGAGTACGGATGACTCAGCTTGGCGTGTCGGATGCCGGATGCTGCGCTTGCTTTAATGCAAACTGCGGCCTGCGTCAGCTGCGGACGTTGGCATCATCGAAGCACGTTCGACAAGCGTGCGATATCCTCGGTTCCTCGGAGAGGCATTGGGTAGCTTCGTTCGCACCTCACAGGGTGCCCAGATTACTGAGCTTGCGTTGACATGACCATTGGAATGCCAACACTCTGACAGCATATTCACGATCTTCATTTCGAAAACCAAAACATTTACTGATGCTAATATGTGAACGTCGTAGCCCACCCAAACGAATTAAAGTCGCGTTCACCGTCTCCTCTCGGCAAACGCTCTCGTGTCCCATCCCCAGACCCTAACCCATTCTCCACAAATGGCAACCATCCATCGCATCCTTCTTCAACTGCATCATCTTCACCCGTGAAGCCGCCTCCACCATCCCTTCCTCCGAAACCAACCAATCCATTCCTGAATCGGAGAGGGTCGCAGGATGTTCCCCCTCAGTCTGCTCCTCCAGCTACTGGCATATTCTCGGGTACACGCGCCACCCAAGACAGCAAGATACCCCCCTTACCCCCACGCAAGCCACCCATTTTGCCTCCACCGCGACACGCGTCCATAGGCGCGCAACATGTACCGCCAAGTGCTCGCGATCCTCCACCCCCAGTCCCTAGCTTCCCTCATGCACCACGGAGCGTCTCAACAAACAACATGAATCCGCTCATCCAACAGTCCTTGCAAGCGACGCGAATTGCACAGAGTCTGAAGAAGGCGGAGCAAAGGCTCGAACAGGAACGCGTGATGGAGGTGCTCAAGAGCAGCGCAGACCTCCCGAAGCGAACTCGAAGCAAGAGTCCCATCAAGGATACGAGCAGCTCCGCGTCGTCCACGACGAGCTCTGGCGACCGCACCGCCGTTCACAGACGCGTTCCCTCCCTTCCTCCTCGACGCAACCTCAGTCCGCCCGCGTCAACAGTCGGTGGCTCCGTGCGCTCGTTTGAGCAAGTTGCAAACGCGTCCCTATCCCCATTCAAGCGCGCTGCCCTTCCTGCGCTTGGACCAACACCTCCGGATCCGCCCGCGCGACGATTCGCGTCGCCCCACACGTCCCCATCCCGCACACCCCCACGAGCACTGTCCGACCTACCTCCAGAACCACCACCGACGCACCCGGACCGCAAATTCGTCGCCTTGGGGGCCGACGGCGATCGCTTCGCGCCGTCGAATGCCTCTCCGCGCGTCGGACGCTCCAAGTCTCTGCACCATCCATCACCTCCCCCCGTCCCGCCCCCACCACGACGAAAACGCCCAGAGAGCGCACAGCTGACGCCAACGTCCTCGCCTCTGGAGTCTCCGTTCGCGAACCCACCAGACCGCGACAGCCCATCTCCGTCTACGGCGATGCTCTCGCGCCACCTCTCGCTCTCCTCCGCGCGCGAGCGAGAGCGAGAGAAGGAACGCGAGAAGGAGCGGGAGAAGGAGAAGGAGCGCGGGCGGGACGCATTCTCGGACTCGCCGATCGGGAGCCTGCAGAAGACGCTGACGAGCCTGCAGCTGCGCGCGCAGCCCGCGCTCGACGTCGCGCGGTTCAAGGCCGAGGGCGCGTTCTCGCGCCGGGGGTTCGTCCAGCACGGCGCGCACCGGCCGGCGTGGCGGCGGGAGGAGGGCGAGAAGCGGCTGATGGACGACGTGGACGACGCGGGGAGCCCCGGCCCGGACATGGACGACGGGAACAGCAGCTTGGGGCTGGACCACGACGTCGAGAGCGAGCCTGTGGAGGAACGCGCGAGGCGGTGGAGGGAGGGAGGGGTGGATGTTGCGGTGGTGGATCGGGAGGGGCGGGCGGGGAGGAGGATGGTGCTCGAGAGAGACGACTTGAAGTGGCCTGCTGGCGACGGGTGGGCGCCGCTGTGATGTGCTGGACCGCACCAAGGGGGCGCTGTGTGCATGGAGGTGGGCGCGATCTAAGGTCGGAGTAAGGAAGGGAGGGAGATACTACTACAGTACGTTTAGTCGGCTGTCCCCATGGCTGTATTGATACATACCGACCGCCCCAGGTCGTTACTTGCGCATCCGTCTTCTCTGTTCTTCTGTGTCTATTACTGCCGTCCGTATGCACTGTATATCCCGACATCCTCGTACGTATTACCGTCACTACTTTCCATCGTCCACACACCCAACTTCACCATATACTCATATCATCCGCATCCACATCCACATGGTACCGCTTACGCTAGACACTCCGGGCGACCGAACGCCCTTGGTTAGAACTGGATTCGTACTGTATCATACCGTGCCCATAACCATACTCTACTTCACGCGTCTCTCTCATCGCGATGTCGTCTCCGCTGGCAGGTGCACGTCTCCAGTCGGAAAATCACTAGGCGTCAACGCTAACTCGAACTACTGGGTGTAGGGCGCGGGAGTGCCGCGAAACGATGTGCAAGTCCCAACGGTGCGCTCGTCGCGCTCGCCATAAGTAATATAGAGCGCGAGGCTGCAGAGAGTCGGAAGGCGGACGCGCGGTTCCGCTTGCGTCATGCCTAGTCCTACTACACTTAGAGCATGAGCGCTTGAGCTCCGACTTACGGATTAGTACTTGGCGAAAACGCCAGTACAGTGTGAGGAACACGGTATGCTCGATGAAACTCACTCGCTGTCGCAGTGCCGCTTGGTGATTCTGAACTCGCGGAAACGGTCGTAGTATGGGGAGGCGAGCCCTGGGCGAGCCTAGCACCTAAGTATTCGGGCGGTAATGTCGGGAATTTCGAGCGTAAGTCAGTCCAACTGACTGAGCAGCTCTAGATCTGAGCAGATGATATCACGATGGGTCGGAGATGGACGTTGGGAATGGGCTTCAAAGTTTGTTTCTTCAACTTGCTTGCTCATCCTGTGCCGTCTACACCTCCTGGTCTCTGATCTCGGGCGGTACCGGGACCGCTGTAAACGGTGACCTCGCACGGTACCGTGACCGCCATATACGACGGTGGCCACGCTCCCGCCCCCGCCGCCCTTGGGTTGCGAGCTCGTCTTCGGGGTGCATCCCGAGCCCGAGCCCGAGCCTGACGTCGCCACTACTCGCATGAACGGATAGGCGTAGTTCTACGCCAAGATGCGTAGGTGAGAGTGGACATCATATATATACTCGACCAACGACCACACGGTTCGAATCCTCCATTCAACTCTCACATCTCGGCCTTCAAACCTCATAACTTCACACCGCTCATCACCGCCACTACTCTGTCCCAGAAGATGTCTGAGCCCATCGTTTTCTACGACATTGCCGCCGCCGCTAGCGGCATCAAGGCATGGTCTCCAAACACCTGGAAAGCCAGGTGTGTTGCCTCTCGAGCCCACATCATACGATCCCGGACTAATCGACTCTGATTGACCCCAGGTACGCCTTGAACATCAAGGGCATCCCCTACAAGACCGTCTGGGTCGAGTACCCTGACATCGAGGCTCTCGGCAAGAAGCTCGGCTTCCGCCCGACCGTGCCCGTGCTCCCCGATGGCAGCGGCCCCCTTTACACGCTCCCCTGCATCTACGACCCCAACACGAAGTCGACCATCGTCGACTCGGCCGACATCGTGACCTACCTCGAGAAGACCTACCCCTCGGCGAGCGGCCCGACGCTCATCCCCGACGGCACCGACGTGCTCCACTCCGTGTTCGAGAATGCGTTCAGCCAGGCCGTGGTGTACAAGGCGATCATGGTCATGAACCCCGTCGCGTACGAGGTGCTCTCCCCGCGGGCCCAGGAGTACTTCTACCGCACCCGCAAGGCGTGGTTCGGCGTTCCGCTCGACCAGCTCCCCCCGAAGGGCAGCGCGGCGCGTCGCGAGGCCTGGGGACCCGTCCGCGCCGGGTTCTCGACCGTGGCGCAGTGGCTGCCCGCGGAGAAGGACGGGAAGGAGAGGCTGCTGTTTGGCGGCGACAAGATCATCTACGCGGACCTCATTGTCGCGTCGTTCTTGAGCTGGATGCACATCCTCCTCGGGGACGACAATGAGGAGTGGCAGGATATCTTGACCTGGGACGGAGGGCGCTGGGCGAGGTTCTACAAGCTCTTCGAGAGCTATGGGGCCGCCGACGCCGGGACGAAGCTGGAGGAGGCCTAGTCCACAAGTAGATACGGAGATGAACGAGGGTGTTATAGTACCAAGTCAAGCTGCCCTTTAACTCGACCGCCCGAACAGGCATCTGCGTGTGTATGAACAACACTTGAGCTGTTCCGAGCGAGGATGGGTCCAAGGCTCCGCGTGAGATTTGAGGGCTGAACTCAGTTCTCCATAGTTTGACCGTACCGTCGACCTGGAAGAGTACTAACTCTGACACACCCGCGGTTATTCTGATGAACATCCTGCGCTGTGCGCCGCCATTCGACCGAGCACGGTTGCGACTCCTTGAATCTACTCCTTGAATCTACTCGTGGGCATGATTCCAGCAGTGTATGACATACTGAAACCGCTTCCGCGAAACTAGGGAGATGCTTCGATAAGAGCTGTGTATAACATATCGTATGCGCACCGATCTGTAATTTTTGAGTCAGATTACTCTGCCTCGTCACGGAAAATCACGCCACAGACCTCACGACACCGAAGCTTGAGAGCGCGACGGACGGAGCCTCCCCGCCAGGCGGCCAATCACAGACCCACTCGGCTGCGCAGCCGGTGCGCTCTCCGACTCCAGCAGCGCCAGCGTATCCCACAGCTGCACGTCAACCTCGAACCCGATCGTGACCAGCGTCGGCTCCGCCGCTCCCGCCCCAGGCCTAATGACCACCCGGACGTGGATCTTGCGCCCGTTGACCTCGAAAGTGTGGTAGTACTGCCACCGGAGCTGCACCTCGCGGTCAAGCCTCCACTCCTCGTGCGGATCGACCGACGTCGGCCACTCGGGGACATGCAGCGCGGGGCAGTACGAGCCGTCCGCCGAGTCCGTCCCGTGCGGCGTCAGAAACGACGCGCTCGTCGTGCCCGTCCGCCCGATGTGCTCGACGTCGACCCACAGCGAGAGCCCGCACCAGCCGACGCGGATCCGGAACCCGTCGCGCTTGTCCGCGATCATGACGTCACGGTCGCTCGTCCCCGCCGGGCGGCGAAGGAAGGCGAATGAGATGATGTCGGACGGCTTCACGTCTTGGGGCTGGTCTGGCGTGTACACGTTGTCTGGGTAGCGGAGGGAGAGGGCGAAGCGCTGCTGCTGGATGTTCCCGATGATGTCGCTCGGGACGACCACGCGCACGCGTTTGTCCTGGCCCGGACGCCTTGGTGGGCGGACAGGAGCGGTGGAGAAGAGGTCTTGGGAGATGTGCACGGTCTCCCAGACGCTGTCCCAGTCGAGTGCCTCTCCTGCGCCCATGAGATCGAAGAGCTCCGGGGTGACGTCCATGCAACGGCCGTATTGATTGCCTCCGTGCGTCTGCAGCGCGCCAACTCGGAAGAAATGCGAACCGCGTGTACGACGTAGAATGAGTCCGACAAGCGTGGACGATGACGGGGGCACATGGCTTGGAGTGCATGCCAGAAGTGCCAGAAATGCGTCGTCTATGGCAGGTGAAGAGGGATCCTCGTGAGATGCTGTGCAAGCCTGCTCAAGCAGAGCGGTGGGGAACGGGACGATGGGGAGATGTGCTCGGATGCCGTAGCTAGTGATCGTGATCTCTGGCACGTCGTGCATCTAGAACAATAGAATGAATACGGCTACAGCGGACTCGCTTGGAGTTTGGAGCTCACCTTGCGAGGCGAGTCCGGTCTTGGACGCTTCAGCAGGACCTCGAGAGTCTGTAAGAAGCTAGCAAAGGAGAGGCTTCGCGGCGGTCCCCTGAACGAGCCGCCATTTCCACCGCCAAAAGAAGATGGGCCGCTCGCGAGCAGGTTCGAGTCCTGGCCATACGGAGGGGCCGCGCCTTCCGTGCACAGGCAGATAGTCGACGATGGCGCCATGGGCCGTCCCCAGGCGAAGAGCGTCTGATCAGGAGAGGTGCGCACAATCTCCTCCTGCAGGCGACGAAAGGCGCGCCTACCTTCTCCGTAAATGACGGGAATGTTGACGTTGAACAGGCCCATGAGGCAGTACGCCTCGTCTTCCTGCCGTGTCGTAGACCGCTGGGACGCCCAGGACAGGCGTTCCGCCACAGAAGTGGAGGACAGGTCTCCATGCTCCAGAATTTGATCGGGTATCCCAGTAATTTGCTGGAGAAGGGGCGCCAGTAGTGCTTTGTTACCGATGTACTTCCACTGCGCGGAGAGGAAGCGCACTTCCGCCGGAGCTATGAGCTCTTGTAGGGTCCATCCCCGCGTGTGCCACTTGCTCTTGACGAACGATGAGGCATAGTCGGCGGTGCGGCGGACAGTAGGGACGTCCGCGAGGTATGCGTAGCACACGGTCGCCGACGCGTACCATGAGTACATGCAGTTAATCGCCTCCGACAGATCGTTGCTGTTCGTCTTGTCGATGCAGCACGTATCGACCCAGAGCCACTCGAAGCCTTCGGACACTGCGTATCTGCAGGCTGCCTGTACCTTGCCGCCGTTCACCCCGAGACTCGGGCTTTCTCCAGTATAGCGTTGGGCCTCCTGGAAGCTCAACTCGCGGTTTGTCCAGACGTGTGACAAGATCGCGTACTCTGCAGGTGGCGCAGAAAAGTACTGCAACCTCAGTCTCCTCGTGTGTATGAGATACATCGCCCTTGCAGTTTGGAGGGTTCAGTACTCAGTTGTTGTCGGAGAGATGATGGGAGTTGAACCCACCGAATGTGTTTTGTACAGCCGTTTCGTCGACGTCCACGGCTTCTGCAGATATATGTATGCTGGTGTTGAAGTGTGCTGGGCGAGCGACTTATACTTACCTGTCCGTAGTGGATGCAGTGTATGGGGACGACAGATCACTGACAGATGCGGTCTCGTTCGGAGCGCTCATGTAGGCGTGGGCGGTTGATCTGACGACCGTGTCGAACTAGGAGTCTAAGAGGCGGACCCGGACCGGCTGCGATCAGAGCCAGGCGTTGCAGCAATTCAGAATCAGTATGTCTTTGCTGTGCAGTATGATTCCAGTCGTTGTTCACCTGAGTGAGCGCCGCATCAATAATTGCATGATTGTCAAGTGAGTACCAGAGTTGAGGCCTGTTGAGCACTAGAATTCGAAATACGCCTGGTGGATAGCCATGTAGGCAGGAACATTGAGATGCACCGGATTACATCTGACTGTTGAGTATTGACAGCCGTATGTGTAGCATACTGCGTTCAAGTTGGAAGGTCTATGCATGTGAGCGCGAAGTTGCGCACATCGAAGTCGCAACAGACTGCGTAGTTGACGCTTGATATGATGGAATCTCGCAGTGCAGGACGGTAATCCAAATATTGACTGTGTTGGGCAGAAGAGAGTGTCAGTACTAATCACGTTCAAGACTGTAATGGTGACCTACAGTCTGAGCCATGGAGGCGCCCACTATTTATGACTGTGTTTGGCCGTGCGGTTCGAAATCACCAGTCGATTCGTATTGCGACTGAATCTGCAGGGAGATACCTCATGAGTACGGACTGGAATCAAGGGAATGACGATGACCTATTGATATCATTCAGTGTTCCATACCTCGACCACGTCAAGAACGCTAACCTGTAGCCTACACCCACGTTTACCGCCTTCAAGATCCGAGGCAGTCAGACGGTAAATCCGGTCTTGAGGGGACCATCGATCAGGTGTGAGACTCAGCCTGATCATATACATTTCGACAAGTACAACAAGCCCGCGGAACATGGTACACGTCTAGATATGTATACAGCATCAACCACGCCAACGCGACCAGCAAGCACGGGAAACACTCAAACACTCATCTTCATCGCGATACTGGGGTGTGGATCATACCCCTCCACGACAATATCCTCGCTCTTGAAGTCGTCAATGCTCTCCACTTTTCGCAGCCACCGGAGCTTCGGGAACGGACGCGGCTCGCGTTCGAGCTGCACGCGGAGTGCGTCGACGTGGTCGCGGTAGACGTGCGCGTCCCCGAGCTGAATAATGAGTTCGTGCGCATCCGTGTCGGTGACATGGGCGACCATGTGGGTAAGGAGGGCGTAGGACGCGATGTTGAAGGGGATCCCGAGCCCAAGATCAGCGGAGCGCTGGTACATGAGGCAGGAGAGCTTGGGCTTGGAAGTGGGATCAGAGGTGGGAGGGAGGTGGACGTAGAACTGGCACATCATGTGGCATGGTGGGAGAGCCATCTCAGGGATGGCTGCAGATGTCGTCAGAGAACGAAAGAGCAACAGAGATGTGGCGGACGCACCTGCTGGATTCCATGCGCTGAGGATAATACGGCGATCTGTGGGATCGTTCTTGATCTTGTGAATGCACTCCTGCAGCTGATCGACGCCCTGTCCAGTGTAGTCCGCGCCGCAGTCCTCGTATTTTGCGCCAAAATGCCTCCACTGGAAGCCGTAGACGGGCCCGAGGTCGCCCTCACGTCGGTGTCCCAACCCACGCTTTTCGAGGAACTCCTTCGACCCATTCCCATCCCAGATCTTGACACCCTTCGCGGAGAGCTGTTTCGCGTCTGTGCACCCGCGCACAAACCAAAGAAGCTCTTCGACTATGCCTCGCAAGAAGGTGCGTTTTGTCGTGAGGAGAGGTAGGGTGGCGTCGGCGAGAGAGAAACGAAGATTGGGAGGGGCGAATATGGAGAGAGTACCGGTGCCAGTACGATCCGGGCGGACGTCGCCTGTGTTAATTACATCGCGAATGAGATTGAGGTACTGATATTCGTCGTGCGCACGCGTCGGGACGGTGTCGGGCAAGGTCATCGTGGCGGGCGGAGGCAAAGAGCGCGTTGTTTGTGCCTATTGACGCGTCTCGCTAGAGATCCATCACGTGACGTATATACTGAACGGCCAGCACAGCTCAGTTCAAAGTAGTGTGCCATGTGTACTCTGTCTACCTGAACTTTCATGTGCGCACGATTTGTACAGGCCGGCTCCCTCTGTCTCGTCTGGAATCTCTTGAAGTCTGTGGGCTTGAACCCTGCAACCTAAGCAGCCTCGTTCATCAATACCACCCGGTCAACTTGAAGCACCGGCGGTGCTCCCATGGTAGTCCTCATGCCAGCAAACGGTGCTTCCGCACGTTGTTCGCTTACAGCCCGTATAGCGTTTTGGATACCCGACGATCAATGCACATGTCCGGAGCTTTCTCGCAACGTATCCTACGAACCAGGGCTAGACGGCAACGGTGCCGGCGGTCACACCCGCCCGCCTTGTGCCCGAACAGATGATCTCATAGCGCACAACGCCGCCGCATCTCTGTCAGTTGCGGGCTCTCTCTTCCGACGCTGATCTTCGAATTCGTCTGGCAACCCTGGTGGCACGGCCTCCCAACGGCACCGGGGTGTGCGGCACTTCTCTCTGGGATGAAGCAAATCAGCATCTCGTCATCTCTAACCTCCTGCGCAGGTTACCGGCACATATAAAAGCTTGATCGTGCTCAGTCTTGCAACCCAGTTGTCGACGTCTGTCTTCGCTTTCTCTTTCTTCGACTCTTCAGTCCACTTGCTCTTCTTCTCACGTCCACATATCAACATGAAGTTCGCCCTCGCTCCCCTTGCCTTCGCTGCCGCGGCTTTCGCTGCTCCCGCATCCCTCGAGTCTCGTCAGACTGGGTGGTGCGCTGCCAGCGCGAAGACCCTTGCGTATGGCTACACTGAGCCTTTCGCCTACCGCCTCGTACGTGTCGTTGCACTGTGATGTCTTGTGTTCGAACTAACAGGTCTCGTTTAGGCCCAGGCGTGCGTCGACAACTCGGGTGTCGTCGCCAGCGGCAACCTCTGGAGCGACAAGGTCTGCGTCGCTGCCGCTCTCGTGTCCTACGAGTTCATTGGCCCCCACATCGTTGCGGGCGCCGCGTCTTGCAAGAACCCCGACGGCATCAAGGACACGCAGTCCCTCCCTAACCTCGACTACAACGTAAGCTCTCGAGTCGCACATATCCGTCGCTTCTGCATGCTAACCTACAACCTCGCTCGCAGGTGTACGCCGACATCGTCGGCGACTGCGCGTGGCAGGAGGGTGGCTGCCCCGTCACGAAGCAGAACTTCATCGACCTCATCTACAGCGCGCTGCTGTCCATCGGCACCAGTACCTGGCCGAGGTAAGCTCGCTCTGTGGCGACTCGTATACTTCACGCGGACTGTCCATCTGACGTCCTCTGCAGCAGCGTCGATGTCATCCTCAACCAGGGCTGGGAGAAGGAGCTCGCCTGGACCAAGACGGGCGACACCATCCCTTACACCAACCTCAACGACTTCCTGCACTACGCCTAAGTCTCAGCGTGATTCGCACCCGCGTTGGCTCGCTCGTGACTCGGCGTTCGCGCGGTATTCCCGCCGACGCGCTCTTACATCCTGATCACATCCCGCTCGTTGTCTCGGCTAGTCACTCTTTACTTACTGCTTTCCGTAGGCGTCTACGTTGTATACGCATTCGGACCTAATTCATCTTTGGAAGCGTTGGTGTGGTAACGCGGTCAATGACTGCACGGTCAGTAAGGGTCCGAAGCTCGGCCTACTGTCACTGGCCGAGGCGAGAACATACGTATACGGTCACATGATGTGTTGTCGCCTGCATAGCTGCGAGGTTGAACCACCGGTGACTCCACTACGTCCTCGTTTGGCATCAATAAGCACGAATAGAACGGAGTACTGGCTCAATCTGTCGGTACCGAGGGAGGGAATACTTCCTTCTGAGATACGACGATGGCGCGATGGTCAGCAGACTCGCATTAGTCACCAGTGCAGAGCACGACATATAAGACCCCAGTACCCAACGCACTCTACTCATCCGATACCCACAGATTCACAAACACGCTACTCGCGATCATGACTGCTTCGTCTCTATCCTCAACCTCCACCGCGCCCAGCAGCGCAGAGTACATCATCCACACAGCAGACCTCCCTCCCTCTGCGCTGAAGCACCGCATCCACAAAGTGCAGCCATCGTGCCACCACTACCAATACAACCTAGGGGACGGCGCCGGGCTCACCAAGATCGGCGTGTACCTCAACCGCCTCCCCGCGGGCACGGCGTGCACGCCCGTGCACTGGCACACCGACGACGACGAGTGGATGTACATCCTCGATGCGGGCGAGGGCGGCGCGGTGCTCGTCTGGGAGCCGTCTCCTGAGGCTGCGGAGGACGCAAGCGCAAAGGGGGGCGTCCTGAAGGAGGTGGCGGTCAAGAACGGGGACTTCTTGGCCTTCAAGGCGGGTGTTGAGCGTGCGCATACGCTCCGCGCGGGAAGTACTGAGATGGTCTACCTCGTTGGAGGTAGTCGGTGGGAGCGTGATGTTTGTCGGTACCCGCTTGAGGGGAAGAAGTTGTTGATCGAGTGTCCGCCCGGTGGGAGTAGGAAGGAGACGTTGGAAGACGAGGAGATGGGGACGCCGCTGCAGTAGAGAGACGGCGAGGCAGTGACCAAAGTTCAACCGCCCTGCTGCCTACTAGGGACGTAGACCAAGCGAAGCTGGGACGGCGAGAGCACGTATGATATTAGGTAACAAGCGAGTGTGATACACTGGTAGTCAGTAAGGAGTGGAGTATCGTATTGGACGGTCTTGAAGTGGGCACGCTGTGTCTCCGGAGTCAGACGACCAGGTGATCGAGATCGGATGAAGGAGTGTGGGTACTAGGCTCGCAAAGCATGCTGGATGAGTTTTCGAACTCATAGCTGCACAGTCGCTGAAGGATTGGTATGAGATATCGCAGCGCGTGCTCGGCTTGAAGTGGTGAACGTACCGCGCGAGTTCTTTACTCGAGCTCCAGCCCGCAGACCAACAGTTGGCGTTGAAGTGCATGCACTCAGTAACAGTCGGGCGACCGCCAGCACTTGAACGACTGGATGCGGTTGCTCCAGTCGTTGTTCGGCACGTTACGCCCGCCGGTCGCGCTGCCCGGGTACTGGAAGATCCAGAACCATCCCTGGTAGAACGAGCACTGGTTCGACCTATATGAACAGCACCCCAAACCATCGTGAAGACATAAAGTATCTAGCATTTCGAGTTTGACGGTACTCACGCGTATGCTACGCGCGGGGCGAGTGCGAAAGTGAGTGAGCAGTCTGCCAAGTGCGCCATTGAGGGGGACGGGACACACCATGGCATATCGTGCACTGGTCAGGCCCGAAGCTCGCGATCTTCTTCTTCCAGTCCGAGCCGAGCACGATGCAGGTATCGAGAGGCTGCACCGCGTAGCCGCACTTGCCCGTCCAGTCCGTCCCGTCGCAGATGTACACGCCGCCGACGTTAGCGACGCTCATCTGCCGTAAGTATCGCTCAGCGTCGGCGGGGTTTGCATACGAGAAAGCTGAATGGTGGAGACTAACCTCGGCATCGCCGTTGGTCCTGAGCGCACTGACGGGGAGCGGGCGCTCGGACACTTCCTCGAACACGGCGTTCACGAATTTCTCGGACGACGTGCTGGTGGAGTTGTCCGCCCTGGAGATGACCGCCGCAGCCGCGTACAGCGGGAGAGCGACCAGGGAGAAGATGGAGGAAGCGAGCATGGCCGGGTATCCCAGTATTGACAGTAGGATACGAAGTCCCGTAATGTATGTCGGACCGATGAAAGACAGAGACCGAACAGCACAAAGCCCAGCAAAAAGGAAGAGGAATGAGCCCTCTGCGCTTGAACCTACCATACATCATATACCTGTGTCCAAGGGCGGGCCGCCAAGCGTACTACAGCGACCTGAAGTCCCCGAGTTCAGGGTCGGAGTGCATCCCAAACCAGCTTGGCCTCGCGCGCGATGATCGAAAGTAAATGTTTTGAAGATTGCGAGTCGAGGTGACTTGCCCAACTTGAGGAGGAGGGACGGGCGTCGGAGCGCCCGGCAAAATGCCCGAGGTAGGCGCACGACCAATCATCGTTGAGCTGAGCTGGTGATGTTATTTTTCGCGTCTGACGGAGGTCTGACCACAGTCCGCTGGCAGGTCCACGTCGCCAGGGGCGTCCGTTAGAACATGACCGTGAATTCGACCGATCGGTTGTCTTATCATGGCGGACCACGGTGGGCCGAACGTCTCCAGTTGCATCGACGCGGACTCTCGACGATTAGGACTTTGAATACTACAGTAGTACGGCGAGCTGGAGCAAGTAGAATACCAAAAAAATGGCTAGTGTTCGTGGCCCCAACATCGGGCGTTCCTTCCGGCGCACGTCTCAAATGAGAAAAGCTATGCTGAGAGGACCCTCGATCAATCAAATTCGCGAAATGAGTGTATAGATGACGGTACTCACGACTTGGCGAATGGAAATTCACGCTCGATCTTGCAACAGGTCTATGTCGGCCTTGAGTTGATCAATGAACGACCCAGGAAGCAGCAGATGGATCAGCCGTTCCCTGCAATTCGCGCACGACAGTCCCATCCCGATGGACGCGACGAAAGCGGGGTCGCAGATGACGGTGCTCGTCGGCACGTCTTGCAGAATCGGTTGGGCGCGGTTGACGTACAGAGGCCACCAGCAGCTCCCGCCGCACGGCGGCTTCCCGCCAGGGACACGGTCCCATGTGATTCGTTGCAGCCGAGTGTGATCCTCGAGAAGAGAGACGGCGGCGAACGCGGTGCTCCGATGGAACGCGATGAGGTGGTGAAGGTGTCCGAGCCTCAGGTTCCCTCCAAGCGTGGAAGTACTGGGCCAGCGCGCGGGCTGCTTGAGAACAGCGCGCCGGCATAGGTTGAGCGCATCCTTGAGGTTAAATCGGATCGCGAGGTCGTATACTTGGATTAGGTCCTGGTCGAGGAAGTGGGAAGAACACAGGAGCCTGGTCAGTGTCTGGACGACCGCGCGTATCTCGTACTTGACCGCGGCTTGCAGAACGTCGGCAATATCCTTCAGCTCCAAGATCTCGGGGTCCGCAATGGGGTAGATGAAGCGCAGGAGGTTGTCGAGTACCTGGTCGGACTCCGGAACGGCGATCTGGACGATGCCCCGTACATTCTGTCTCCGTTCGGCTTTGAGAGCAGCTTCTTTGGCAGCAACTTCCGACCCAAGAACGGATGACACGGTTATGATCAAATGCTTGGAGACCACAAAAGGAGTGCCGGCGGGTGTGCGAAGGACGAGGCCAGCGTCCGAGACTGAGGCATCCGAGTCGAATTCGAAGGGAGGCGGGGCCCTGGGTATGGGAATGACAGTTGGTCGCGTATCCGCCGAGCGAGCACGCTTGGAAGGAATCAGCGCTGCGTCGCTCCGCCTCCTGCTCGTGGATGTCTGCGCAGTGCTTCCTGACATCATGAGGACCTCCCTGCGAGTCCTGAGGTGAGCATCTCCCAAACCGAACGGAAGTTAGGGAACCCATGTTTCCGGCGCTTGGAGCGAGGTGTCACATTGCACGTGATGTATGTCACCCCCTTGCGGGCGCTTCCGAGCCCACATCGCAGTTGGTGCGCATGCTCCTCCTCCACTCCTCGACCGCGCATGAGGAGGACATCACTCTTTCGAACTCCCTTTGTCTTTGTATCTACTCTCTCAGCTGCTCTGGTGCATGAACAGGCTTTTTATGCAGCCAGATTCTCCGAATCATCCACATGCATACACGCGAGGACACTAACGGACAAGTCCTTCGAGGTAGCGGAACTGACGATGAATAACAGTCAAGTCCTATTGTTTAACTAAGCTCGCTATAGCGGATGGCGTGGATGCAGAGTCCAGTCTGGGACCCAGAGCGGTACGTCACCTCATTCATCTCCCTATGTACCTGCCATCAAGTCTCCCCTTGTCCTTCTGCTGTCTCCGGTCCACCCTCCGACTTTTTCTGCTTTACATTGCGCATAGAACCGGCATTGTGCTTTGCTAGTAGTGCAGTTGTATCATGTGCGATCCGTCCGGACCTTATGAGTGCGGAGCGAGGTCACGCATCCGTTCCAAGTATGGGCGCTGTCTAACTATGCATTCGTGTTCTTCTCAAGTCCCACAAGCTTGTAGGAGCCGGCGCATGTCAGATTCTACCGTTACCACGCTCACCAAGGCTGATAGATTGAACGAAGAACCTCACGGTCATCGACCTTGTCAGACGAGGTTCGTCGCTTTGCGTCCAGGCAAGAAGCGAGAATGAAGGTCAGATGTCCAGTCGGGTCCTCTCGATACGGAGCGACTGACCGTGCCGTCGACCCCTTCCTCGCAAATCGATATCCGTGTTGATGGTGAGTACGATAGCTGGAAAATGGCGGCGGGGGATCTAACCGGAGCACTGGAAGCTCGCCAGTCCCAATTGATTCGTCCCACATTGCAAGTCCCGAACATCGAGAAGCACAGACCTCCGATCACCTCGTGCTCCGTGAACTATGCCCACAATCGGACGTGCACGAGGCTCGCCGCATTTGTCGGGCACTGCGCTGACAAGAATGTCAACACGACCACCACACGTCCTTGTCTTCCATTCATAAGCGATGGTTGGACCTATGGGGCCTCGAGGACATAACTCTATGCTCTAGCCTGCACACTAAGCTGGTCTCCGGGTCTCCGGGCCTCCGCGGCCAGCGTTACCCTGTGCGCATATAGTCCTGCGTCACCTCGACGTCTAAGTTGCGTTCAACTTCTCCCTCCTCTCGTTCCTGACCTTTCCCCCATGTCTACTTCGTCTTCGCTCAGATCTATCGCTACCCGCGCCAGGGTTCCGTCGATTCAGAGAGTACGCGGATCGCCAACAGGCATGAATATCGCCTACCGTACTTGCGCTCCAATGAGCACCAGTGCCCTCAATGCTCCGGTGGGAGTCGCCAGGGCTCTCGCCGCGTCTCCTGATAAAGGTACATCCCGAAGTACCTTCGATGTTCACGCACTCATCTGATTCTTGAAATAACCAGTCCCAGCGGGCCCGACACTGTTCACGCAAGAGTTCTCCCTCGCGGACCGCGTTGCGCTCGTGACGGGTGCAAACAGCGGCATCGGACTCGAGTCCGCCCTGGCCCTCATCGAAGCGGGTGCGCGGTCCGTGTACTGCCTCGACGTGGTCAAACAGCCCAGCGATGATTGGTCCAAAGTGCGCGAGCTTGTCGACCGCATGGGGCTAGGACACTTCGAGTACGTGTGTGGTGACGTACGTGACCAAGTGAGTGGATAGAGTGCTGTCTCTCAATCGCGAGATGGACGCCGCGGCGTTGACTATACCGCATCGGTAGGAGGGCATGTGGAAGGTCGGACAGATGATAGGGGATCGAGAGGGCAGAATGGACGTGTGCGTTGCTGCAGCCGGGATACTCAAGCCCCTTGCGCCGTCCCTCGACTACCCTGGTGCGGACTTTGACGAGGTCAGGTGCACGAGCGACCTGGCAGACAACGCAAGCGCTGACACGCAGACCGTCGTTCAGACCATGGACGTCAATTTGAAAGGCGTCTTGTTCAGCGCGCAAGGAGCAGGCCGACAGATGGCGCGATTCAAGAACGGAGGGAGCATCATCATGATCGGGAGCATCTGCGGGAGCTGCGCGCTGGAGGTAGGGCTCGCTCCGGCGGTCTTGTAGCTATGCTGACCTTTGCACTTGTACTGGCCATAGCCCCAATTCCCCAGCGTGGCATACCACTCCTCGAAGTCGGGGATCCTCCAGTTGGCTCGCAGCATGGCTTGCGACCTGGGCTCACAACGCATCCGGGTCAACTCTATCAGCCCTGGGTTCATCCGGACCAGGTTCGTGGATGCTGCTGCCGAGCAGGGAGGTATATGACCCTTAGGTTCTACAGGATGGTACAATTCGTGGTCCAGGATCCCGCCCATCTGGCGAAGGCGTCTACCACCAACCCGCTCGGGCGGCTCGGAAACCCAGAAGAGTTGCGGGGAGCGGTGGCCTGGCTCGCAAGCGACGCGAGCTCGTTCTGTACCGGCAGCGAGTGCGTATACATCCATCTTGTGTTGCGTGTCACGTCCTGTCGAATTGTGGGTTTCTGACGACATTTTCACACCGACTAGCATCGTTGTGAGCGGTGGTCACCACGCATGGTAATGCGCGAATACCAACGTCCATGCCAGGGGCGTTACGTGCCGATGACGCCGCTGAGTACCTATCATGACTGACCTCGCTTCGGTTGAGCTTCCCCGCAACCCGTGACGAACGTATCTACTTCTTGTTCTCCTTCGCAAGTTCTCTTGCCCACCCAAATATCTGTTTCTCTCATGCCTGTGCGAGGGGTATAAGTACAGCAGCAGTCGACACTCAGGTACCCAGCGCAGTCGTACTGACACCTTTAGGTTCATCGACAGCTCGAACGGCAGACAGGATGCTCCTCAACGTGGCGAACCTCCGAGCCGCCTCAGCAGCTGCCGGGCGATGCACTCGTGCCCGATTTGGCACCAGCGCCTTGCTCAACTCGGCACGCAGTCGCATGACAGGGCCGCTTCCGCCATACGGTCCGGTCGGTGTGGCGAAGGCACTCGAGACGCCTTCCTCCGCTCGTACGTCGCCCGCAGGCTCTCTCCCTGCCCCCGCTGCCCTAACATGCCTTCGCCGTGACCACACGCACAGCCAGCGCCCCGACGCTCTTCGAGCACGAGTTCTCCCTCGCCGACCGCGTCGGGCTCGTCACCGGCGGGAACCGCGGGATAGGACTCGAGATGGCGCTGGCGCTCGTCGAGGCTGGCTCGCGCGTCGTCTACTGCGTCGACCTGCCCAAGAAGCCAGGGGACGAGTTCACGAAGGTGCGCGAGTACGTCTCGCGCATGCAGGGCACGGGCGGTGATGCGCGCCTGGAGTACATTTGCGCGGACGTCACTGACCAAGTGAGTAAATAGTCGGTCCGTTGCGGGGAGTGGGCTGGCTCGCCATTGTGCTTCGCTCGATGCTGATTGAGCATCTGTAAGAACACGATGTGGAAGATCGGGGAGACCATTGGGAACCGCGAGGGGAGGATGGACGTGTGCGTCGCTGCTGCAGGTATCCTGAGAGGCGCCATCGACTGCCTCACCTATCCTGCGAAGCAATTCCAAGAGGTCAGTGCGCGCCTTGGATCATAGCTGTCCCCTTACGTATCTGTCACTGCAGGTTCTGGCTGTGAACGTGAACGGCGTGCTGTACACCGCGCAAGCGGCAGGACAGCAGATGGATCGATTCGGGAATGGGGGCAGCATCATCATGATCGCGAGCATTTGCGGGCACCTCACGATCAAGGTTCGTGCTCGTATAGTCAATCTCTTGATGGTAGGGGTCTAACGTCCACTCTTTAGGACAGTCAATGGGCCTCGTACTATGCTGCTAAGTCGGCGGTGCTACAGATGGCTCGAAGCATGGCGTGCGAGCTCGGGCCCAAGAAGATCAGAGTTAACACAATCAGTCCCGGATACATCGCCACCAGGTACGAGTTCGCAACGCGATGCGTGTTGTACACACCTAATCGTTCGGGCTCGTACAGCATGACTGGCCAACTCCTCGAAAAGCGGCCGGAGCTGTTGGACACCTGGCACAACAGCGTCCCGCTAGGCAGAATCGCACGTCCGGACGAGCTTCGCGGCATATTGGCCTGGCTCGCAAGTGACGCAAGCTCGTTCTGTACCGGTAGCGAGTACGTCTTGCCCATCGTTGCTCGCGCGAGCCATTGATATTGATGACCATCCTAGTATCTTGGTTACTGGCGGACAGCACGCGTGGTGAAAAGGCTAGAACGATATGACGTGATTCATATGGTCAAGACAATGATCACAGTGGAGTTTTCATGCAGCACATGGGCAGGGACTACCAGACATGGATGTGCATTGAGTATCGCCAAGGGATAATGGCGTTTTTGACACCGCACGAGGCTCAATGATGGGCCTGGCTGCAAGTACCAGCCTTCTGTTCGCGAGCTTCTCCGGGACCCGTGATGGTTACTGCGGCCTTTTTACCTACGTCTCTTATTCTCTTGCAAACCTTATAACCTTCTTCTCCCATCCCTGTGAGAGAGGTATAAAGCAGCAGTTGTAAGACGAGCATGCCGTCTCATTCTGCTGACAGTTCTGGTTTTGCACGACAGTCGCACGAACATCATGTTCTTCAACAGTTCAAGCCTGCGAGCTGCCTCGGCTGTTGCCGGGCAATGTGCTCGTGCTCGATTCGCCACCAGCGCCTTGCTCAAGTCTGCTTCTGCTCGTGGCCGCATGACAGGCCCTCTCCCGCCATACGGACCGGTTGGCGTAGCCAAAGCGCTCGAGGCACCCGCCTCTGCTCGTACGTCATCATCTTCTACCTTGCGCGCTCTATACTCAAACATGCTCTCACCATCACATATGCAGCGAGCTCCCCAACGCTCTTCGAGCACGAGTTCTCCCTCGCCGACCGCGTCGGGTTCGTCACTGGCGGGAATCGCGGGATCGGTCTCGAGATGGCACTCGCGCTCGTCGAGGCCGGCTCGCGCGTCGTCTACTGTGTCGACCTGCCCAAGAAGCCAGGGGAAGAGTTCACGAAGGTGCGCGAGTACGTCTCGCGCACGCAGGGTACGGGCGGGGACGCGCGGTTGGAGTACATCAGCGCGGACGTCACTGACCAGGTGAGTTGCGCTCGCGAAGCTGTCGGGCGGTATTGATGCTGAGATTGACGGACGAGTAGGATGCGATGTGGAAAGTTGGGAGGACCATCGGAGATAGGGAGGGGAAGATGGACGTGTGCGTCGCTGCGGCGGGGATATTGAGAGGCGACACCGATGGTCTGACCTATCCCGCGAAACAATTCAAGGAGGTGGGTCAGCGACGCCGAGTACCTATCAATCATGCATCTCACCATGTCATATCCTCAGGTCATGGCCGTGAACGTTAACGGCGTGCTTTATACCGCACAAGCAGCGGGACAGCAGATGGACCGCTTCGGGAACGGCGGCAGCATCATTATGATCGCGAGTATCAGCGGGCACGGGTACAACCAGGTTCGTTCTGGCCATCGCTGTTCACGGCTGCAGCCTTCATACGAGACACATGCAGGGACACCCGTGGGCATCGTACAACACGTCCAAGTCCGCCGTACTGCAGCTAGCGCGTAGCATGGCCTGCGAACTTGGCCCGAAGAAAATCAGAGTCAACACCATTAGTCCCGGATACATCAACACCAGGTAAGCAGGTCTCGGGGACAAACCGACGCACCAGGCTGCGTCCCTGCTCACAGTACATGCTGCAGCATGACCGGCCAATTCCTCGCGAAGCGTCCCGAGCTCCTCGAAGCGTGGTCGAGCCATAACCCGATGGGCCGTATCGGGCGTCCGGACGAGCTTCGTGGCATCGTTGCATGGCTGGCAAGCGACGCAAGCTCTTTTTGCACTGGTAGCGAGTACGCACTGTGTGGCTTGCACTCTCCAAGACGACATCTGATACTGACGCTGACAATTTCTCTTAGCATCCTTGTCAGCGGTGGCCACCACGCGTGGTAGATGCAAGCTCCATGCTCGAGTTGTTCAGAGCATGACCTAGGAGCGAATTTGACTACATACTTTGTAGGCATGGCTTGAGTACAGACAGGAAAACGACGATGGCATTGCGGAGAACGGCCAGGAAAAAGGGCCTAACTGGGAATTGAACCCAGGACCACTCGCACTATCGAGCCGCGTAACCCAAAGCGAGTATCATACTTCTAGACCATTAGGCCTCGACGATGGGCAGCTGTCAGATTTGATAGACAGCAGAAGGCCTTCTCCACAAGCATTGGCCGCCGATACGCTAACCACTGCGTTAGCTAGAGTCTACCAAACCAACTTGAATGGTCGACAACATACTGCTTAATATCCACATCCGTGATCTGGCCCATGAGCCAACTGCAACTACTATTTGTCCCACTCCGCCTGCATGCCTGTTGTACAATGTGCGACATACTGCATCTCTTTTCTTCAAGTTCCATACTGAAACACTCCTTCCTCAAGTCGGCTCACAATCGGGCGAGCGCCAACACTTGAACGACTCTAACCGCCTGTTCCAGGCGTTGTTTGGGACGCCTATCCCGCCCGTCGCGTTTCCGGGATATTGGAACATCCAGAAGAAGCCCTTCCCGAATGAGCAGTGTCGGGTCCTGAGAGTGGCATCCTGATTGAGCACCTGCCGCGATCGATAGGCGCACTTGTTACACTCACTCGTATGCTGCAAACGAGAACCTCAGTCCAAGCTGGCAGATTAGATTGGCGAGGATATAGGAGGGAACGCACCGAAGCACAGCGTACACGGAGAAGGAGTAAAGCTGGCGACATGTTTCCTCCACGGTAGTAGCAACTCATTGCAGGTGTCGTAGGGAGTGATCGCAATGTCACAAAGCCCAGTCCAATCCGTTCCAGTGCAGAAGTACGCCCCGCCAAAGCCGCGCTGTACAATATACATTCAGGTGAGTATACTCCGAGACGGGTGTTGGGTTGAAAGGA
>JABYQQ010000020.1:600000-776435 GCA_022605405.1 Earliella scabrosa | reverse complement strand
TGGGGGGCATAAGGCGTTGCACTCCACGTCAGGCGGCGGCGGCGGTCTTCGACAGGTTCTGGCACGCGGGGGCGGGGTCCGTCGCGCTCGAGACGGAGCCGGAGAGCGCGACAATGCTGTTCGGAGGACGCGGAAGCGGGGCGAGGCGCACTACTCGTCCGTCCCTCTCCATTGCACGGCATGTGCTGGAACTGACCGACGCGCGACCGCTTACACGATCGATGCCAGTCGCAGGTCCGCGCGAGCCACACGATCGCGCACCTCCCGAAGCATTCAACGATCTCACGGTATCAAGAAGTGGCTGAAAGGGGATATGGGCAGCATCTGGTGCGGTACGGGAAGGAGCACCAGATCTGGAAAGATGCCCTCTACCTCGGTGCGTAGTCCCACTCCTCTCTCCCTTCCCTCCCTGCGTCTCTCTCCCTCTCCCTCCCTCACCCGTTCGCTTGTGCTCACGTTTGACTCTTGCTCACAGTAACGCTCGCAATAATCGGCACGATCGAGGCGCAGGAGTACGCGCTGTGGGTCATCCACAAACATCCGCTCGCCTGCACCGTATCTCCTGCGCGATGCGCACGTTCGGCGAGTTCTCGGCCTCGTCCTTGGGCGGGCCACAAGAAGAGGAGGAACAGGTTGGTAACACCTGGTAACCCGCAGTACACGGTGAAGGTCTCCCCTTTTGACACCATTGGCCGCTAGGAGAGCGTTCAGCTAGCCACCTTGCGCCGATCCCTGTTGCGCTCCCGCGCATCTCCGGACTCGAGCTGCAGGGCGTCGTTCGCAATGCCGAATCTGTGTCGCGGTCCGTACACCAGAAGGGTCCTCAATCCGTGCGGGCAGGGCCGTACGGATGAACAAGTCCCTGACTCTCCCTGCCAGCAACCGATTCCGACCTTCATCATCCGATCCCCGAACTCGACCTGTAATATGCAGCTCGCCATCACGACGTTCTTCGGCATGTTCGCGCCCACCTCTGACGACCGGGACGCCCTCCTTTGTTGAGACTGACGTCGATGGACAGACGTAAGCTTCTCGATCCTTTCGCGTGCGACTATTCACTGTTGCTGCCCACGGAGAGAAGCTACGTATACTGATTGCAATGCAACTCTCCAGTGTGTACCGCCTCGAAGGTAGCCAACATCGCGGACAGTGATGCCATCCTCATCGTGCTCACCTGGATTAAGACATACGGGACACGCAAGGACTCGTCGAAGCTTGGCATACGCACCGCGCTGGTGACTCTCGTGCTGAGAAATCGTCGGTCCCAGCTCTAGATGTTATCATTGGCGTCCCAGCAGACGCCCCAATAGCACATCGCTCAGGCACCGCATACTCTAGGTGCTTACATTCCTCCGTGTATTGTGTGCCTGACCCCTCCCGCTTACTGACAGAATGCGCAGTATGTGGCTCCTCGTCCAAGTCGTGACAGTTGTGTCCGGCCAGCTTGGCTCCGTGCGTCTCGTCTACCATTCATATCGCTGATTTGGTTGCAACTGACTTCGATGACCACCGCACATCACAGTCTGGATCGTCTGGCCTTACTTCGACCGGGTGTACGTCTTCGACATCGCCTATCGTCTTACTCGCCGACTCATGTACCTCCTTCGCCGTTCTATTCCTCGCGCACTTCATACTCGATCTTTAGGAGCTCTCCTTCTCAGACCCGAACGGCTGACACCGGCCTAGAGACAGGGGTCTGTGCGTGGGAACCTGATGGCATATTATGTAACACGTCGCACTCTGTCGCACTTCGCCAGTACTTTGCATGACGTCATACTTCGCTCACATCTACAAATACACTCGACAGTGGAACATAACAGAACACAACGATGCGGCTGCCCTGGGCAGCATAATCAACTCTTCGCCGACGACACGCTCTTCCGAGGCCGAGAGGGTCAGTGTCACAAGATCCCACCCTACTTCCAAATTGCAGGATGCAGGGCGACATAATAGTGCCCGTCCGTACCTTCCCTACTTATGATGACGACCCGCTGCTCCACCGCGAGGGCGATATACTCCTTCAATCGCGCGACGCCTGCGCGCTCGTATACGCTGCCTAGCCGGGGCACCTCCTGCGAGAGGAACTGGCCGAGCTGGGACGATTCGACCTGGACGACGCCCTCGGCAAGCCGCCGCTTGAGCACCCTCACGAGTGGTTTGAACTCGGACGGCAGCGCAGAACCTTTCTTCACCGCGCGGGTGTACGTCTGCCACTGGTCCGTCCCTGGTCCGTCTGAACCGTCACCGGGGGCGAGGGTGTCGTCGATGACATCGACGGACTTGGTCGGGAGAGTGTTCAGAACGAAGGGGCGTGCAGGGAGCGCCGAGACAGGGGAGGAGTCACACCCCTTCACGGACGTGAGTGAGAGCACGGAGGGTGCGAGCATCAGTGCATCGTGCGGAGCAAGCTGAGCGATTGATGCCTATAGAGGGAGACGAGGGCAGGGCAGGTTAGTCTGGCTAACCCTCTCATCTCGGTGTTTAGATACGACACCGCCACTTAGTACTTACCCAGCTGACGGGCGCCGGCCCTGCCGGGTTGCAATCGTGACGTTCCCTCCTTGCAGTGGGTCCCACAAACGACGAAGCGACGGCGGTATCCTACATTACCACGAAAGTATGTTCAATATTATGCGAATAGCGAACAGGCCAATCGCCTACCTGCTGTTGATCAAGTGACGCGTCTTCCGCGAGCTTCTCGGCGGGGGATGGGGAACCGGTCAATTCTGTCTGGTTGCTCGCCTCAGTTGTCTCCCGCTCGCCGGCTTGCGTTGTTGCGTGGTCAGCCTGCCGTCCGGGATGGCAGGCATCGGAGGGAGGGGCACTCCAGGAATACGCAGTTGGCGGTGGAGTAACGCATTGGCTGCGACTCCGTGAAGAGTCTTCCGGAGTAGCAGGGCTGAGCTTAAGGGGTCGACTGATGGAATCGCCGGGCTCAGCAGGGGGAGGATAGTCCGGAAGGACGTCGTCTGGCCAGTTGTACACCGCGTTGGCTTGCGCCTTCAGGCTGCTGTGTGTAGCTCTCGGGGCGAGTAACACGATCCGGTACTGCCTAAGAGACAAGATGGAGACGGCGTAGACAAAGTCACGGTCACCCGATATCAGAACGATGGTGGTCGGGGACGGATTGTCCATTGCGTATGCCATCATGTCGACTGTAAATAGACATGCACATTGTGAGCACGAGCACCACGAAATGCAGCATTGACTCACTCATGATCATCTTGTCCGCGACGTCCTTGCGGCCATTGTGAGGACAGTCCATGAGAGCGACACCGCAGGAGGTGAGCTCTGAGCGTACAGACAGTGACTTCTGAGACGCAGGTGTGGGGTATTCGTGATATGCTTTGAACAACTTCACGCTTCCGTATTGGTGGGCAAGACGGCGAATGCCATGCACAAGGGGATATGATGGCTCCCGGGCTGGGGGCGCACAATTCTCTGCGTCCGAACTTGGTCAGTATGGGTTCGTCCCTGGTCTGCGTGGACGGCGGATCTCACCGTAATCCCAGAAGATCGCCACATTCGCAACCATGTTGGGCGACGTACTGACCTGGAGGTGTGAGAGGTTTGAGAGAGATACGTGGATGGAGACCGACTCACTGCACGCAGCATATAAGGTCCACCACGCGCTGCTAGCCATGCTTACTGGAGACATGAAGAGGAAGCTCGCCAACGTAACACCGCTCCGCTGATCTCTGGACGATGTTTCACATGTCGCGGAGCACGACAGCCTGGGCACGGACAACGGATAACTGAGCTACAGCTTCGCCCCGAAAAGCAAGGGGTAATCCTGATTCGAAAGCACGTTTACTCACTGGTACTCGTCACTGCGGTAGATGCCTCATACCGCGTACCCTCCGTCGACACCTTACGGTTCTGTCTCTTCCCCCTTCACTACGCCAGTCCATTGGAGAGACTGTCCTGGCTTTGAACTCGCGGCTAGGCAGCGCTTGGATGACTGGAAGATCGAGACCGTAGGCGAGCGAGAAGGCCGGGTTGACGTGTCGACGTTCAAGCTTCAAGGCTCAAGCTGCGTTGCAGACTGTCTAGACAACTGCGGGGTGATGGAATTCTAGATCTGCGGAGCGCTGATGCTGCGGCATAGCGGCCTTGTGGACCCATTCGGGAGTGGAGGGAACTGAGACAACGCAGAGCACAAGGACGAAAGCGGTCCAGAAGGATACATTTGAGAATGGGCGAATGAGGGGGAAAAGCAGAGCTCCGCCTTGCCTTACCTAATGGCGCTCGGACGACAAAAGCTCGATGGGCAGTTAGCCTGAGTTAGCCCACGGAAAAATGAGGCTTGATAAGCACAAAATAGCCCAGAACTACGGTATATAGTAGCGGTTTTTAGGGAGAAACGCTATACTTAGAAGGAAAGGCAGCGCCCGAGGAATTGGTCTAAGTAGGGACAAAAGGTCGTGCGGAGCACGAAAATTCCTTCGGAGTTGAGAAGGCGGCTTGATCCGAACCTAGGACAAAAGGTGCGCCCGCTGGGCAGCTTTTGGGCCGCGCGTGCTCCGCCCCAGCTCCGCCCCGACCCTGGGAATGACCAGTTTGCCCTCCTATCCCTGCGTTCAACCCGCTCTGACAGATCTCGAATGGCTCGATTACCTCTCTTCTCCCCCTCCATCAGTCAACACCGTCGAGGCGATGGCCCCGAATATGGTACTCGGGCGCCGAAGACGACCCGACGCCCGGGACAGGCAAAATGACACCAGATCGACCACACGCGCAACTTTCTCCTGGCGAGCTCAAGCCTGGACGGGGATGTAACACTCTGGGACCTCAAGTACCCGACGATCAACGCCACGCGGCGAGCCTGGAGAGGGCGCATCTGCACAACAACGACATCGGGGCAAGGTGCGGGCAGTGTAGTGGAATCAGGCGGAATCGAGCATGCTCCTGGCAACTAGTACGATGCTCGGTGCAGCCGTGGAGGCCCTGCGCTGGGATCTCTGCAATTGGGAGCCGCATGAGTCTTACGTGAGTCTCTCGCTTATCCCCTACCTCTCTGTTCGCTTTTCAACGTCTATCCACGTCAGCTCTCGTTCGAGAACGCCCTGCTTCCCATCGACTCTCGACACGTCTCATCCGCGCGCTTCACGCTGTGAGCGCACGACGGCGCGGTGTTTGCGCTCGACCCCAACCCGCACATCCCCGGATGCATCGCGACGAGTGACACGGGCAAGGTCGTCAAGGTCTAGAACGTGGCGGAGGACCAGGACACGGGCAAGTGGCAGGTCAGCCTCATCACATTCAGGGACCCCGGTACGTCTCTATCCTTCACTCGTCGTGGTCATGGCATGCTTTGTCACTATATTCCTTGCTCCCTGTATTACACTGTATGCTGTGGCCGATCCTCTCATTCGAGGCTTGCAGCTATCATGCACGCTCGTTTCAGCCAGAGTCGTGAGGTCCCTGCTGACTATCCCATGGGTCGCAAGCTTACCAGGCGCAATCCTCAGCTTGGTGAGGCCCCAGCGCGATGCATGCGGCACAAGACCAGTTCATCCACTCCATCGTCGGATGACATGCTCTCGCGTCACCTACCGACTCAATGGGCGTGGACGCGGCGAGGGACATGTTGGCTGTTCGGTTTACGTCCGCGAGTATCGGTTACTCAGCCGCCGGATGCATGAACTGGCATGGATGCTGGATTATATCACTCCGAGGATCACGACGTCCGAGGTGAGATTTACATCCTTTGAGTCTGCCAAGATGATGGCGACGTCGACGCATCGCTCCGAAACCCGAGTCTCTCCACCTATCCCGTCCTTCGAGGTGCCTGACGTACGGACTGGGTATAGAACGGCTGTTATCGTTGCTAGAACCGACGTTCGACTCAGCGTCGCGTTCGTGATGGAGGGGCGGAGGTCAACTTGGAGTTGGCTTTGCGCTTGAACGTGGAGCAAGTCTTGCAAGGACATAGGTGCGTGATCCCCAATCTCGGACTTAGGACACCGAACGAACGACTGACACATTGAACAGACTTATCTGTATACTACGATACGTCCGATGTATAACGACCTTCATGGAAACCGCCTGTATACCAACCTGCCCCAGCGTCTGCACAGCGCGCGCACCCTGTTTCTCTTCTCTCTTCGGAGGTGGTCACCGGGGGCACGGGAGACCATCGGAGAGATTTTTGGGCCGGTGCGTATGCCCTTGAACATCTTCTTCCATCCTATTAGTGCCCTTTCTCCGGCAACTGAGCGAGTCCTGGGCTTCTTGACCGCTCGCTCGTCGGAGCGGAGGCTGATGCATATGGATTGCATGCGACGTACAATGCGTTTACCGAGAACGCCGAGAGCTTATATCGACAGCACTAGAGGGGAGTGTGTGTGCGTGATCACTTCCTACTCCGCTGTGCTATCCGTTTGCTCTTGCCCGGGCGTTTTGGCGCCGGTCTTGCGCCCTTTCCGCCCTTGCCAGCCTTCTTGCCTCCAGGACCGCCGCGTTGGACGAAGCTGTCTGTCGAATCTTTCGTGTTCTGTTTTGACCGTCGCCCTGCGCCGCCAAAGCCGAACTTCTTGTCGCGGGCCGCGCGTGGCAGCTTCGGCTTGCCGTTCGGGCCCTTTGCGCGTTTTGACGGTCGGTCCGCAATTGCGTCCTCCACTGCGACGTCAAAATCCTCGTCGTCGCCTGCGCCGCCGTCGAGTGCGCCTTTCCGTTCTGTAGAACGCGCCAGTCAGTGATCGTGCTCGCAACATGAGATACACTACCCTCCCCGACGGTCGGAAGGATCATGTGGGGATGACTGGGACGAGCATGGGGAACTGTGCCTCTCAAGCTCCTTGACGAAGCGGAGATTTCCTCATGGTGCCGGAAAGAGGAAACTCGGTGGTTCACCTCACATAGCACACTGAACGGTCTTGAACCGGATGCTGGGGGAGGGATTGGTAGGCTCCCCATGGGGAATGTCGACGTTGGGGCGGGCGAGGAGCGAGCTCTTCTTGCCAATCTTGTTACAGCGAGTGGGTGGGCATTGCCGAGGTGGACGTAGGGCGGAGTTGAGGTCGCTATTCTGCTCCGGGGCCTAGCAGGGCCTAGCGGGGACGAGAGGGTAGGAGATCTTTCTTCTGGGGAAGAAACATAAGGGCGAAACCGTCAGACCGGCGCCTGACCTCCTGCCAAGGAAGGTGTCTCCTACGACATAAGAATCGTGACCGTGAGTGCGGAATTTGAACATCCAGCTCCTTGTTCCCAATCGGACTGATCCCATGGAATACAGGCCGTACGGCGATGACCCCAACGACATCATTGGGGTGTTCGATGGACCCGACGACATTCGACGGAGAGGTGACATCCCTCTCACAGCGCCTCCTCCCAGTGCCGGGGCGGACATCGAGTTCCTCCGTGAAAATACGCCGGACCTGACGGATGCAAGCACGGACGGATCCGAAGACTCGTCGATGTCGGTGGATGGGACCGCTCAGTGGTTCGACGCGCTGCCCCTGCAGGTTTACGCATACGCCCGCTATCCCCGTACCGTGTTCGACGGGATGGAGGATGATCCGCGTTACACCTACATCCGTGCGCGGTCACTGAACTACTACCTGCGTATCTCCCGAATAGGCGAGGCCATCTACAAGTTGTTGACAGCACTACCCCTCAGCATCTACTGTGCATGTGATACGTTCGATTGGATGTGAGTAACGCGTCCCAACAAGAAATGCGAATAAATAGGACAAAACAAAATCACCGCCAGTCTACACTATCACTTCTGAAGTGCCGGTGCCGGTGCTAGTGATCTTCGTCTCCCGCAACTCGATTGTCTCGCGTTCGCTTTCGTCGGTCGAAGACAACTCTCCCGATTCGCCCTCGTCTGACCTCGGATGGTCGAAATGCATCGTGGTCTTCTCCGTCAGGCTGTGCCGATGCACCCGCGCAGGTTCAGCAGCAGACGCGCAGACTATAATGCGACCACGCGGCACAAGTTAATGAATAAAATGAGGGCAAAGACAAGCATAGACTCACCCCAACGGAGGACGCGGAGATAGTCCACCCTCGAGCGCCCTACCCTCCATCGTGACGGAGGCAACGAGGCTGGTCATGCTGACGACTATCGCACAGTGGGCAAGGAATGTCAGCCGCGTGTCTCGTCCGAATGAAAATCAAGCCAACTCACCGAATATCCTGCGATGCAACGGCAGCTCAGCATGATGAGATATGCGTTGTGAGAACGAGGGGACTCACATGCCGAAGTACATGACACCGTCGCGGAGCAGGAGGTAGAGGAGCGGACTGAAACGTCGCAACTCATGCCATTTGGCGAGTCCGTTATTCTTTGTTGTCGGGAGCCCGAGCTTGAACTCATCGCTGGCGAAGAACTTGAACAGGATCAAGCCGAAGTATATCACTGTGGCACGAGGCAGCATTGCTTAGCGTCATTTCATCCAACTGAATCGTTCGTGGACACATACGCGCAACACTCCCATTCACGATCCTTCAGACTAACGGTCAGTGGCTCGAGCGCGATACACGCTGAGGAGATGCGTACCATGCATCCAGTGACTTTCCGACTCGGAGAGGAACCTTGGCTAGGGTGTAAAAGAGGAAAGTTGGCCGGGCGAGGAAGGATCGTGATGTCGAGACTCGAGAGCTTCCTCAAAGGTGACGACGACCGATGACTGTGTACAAGGATCAATGGGAACTCGGAGTCAGTGAGGCTATGAAGGTACGCCCAGGGTCCCTCTCCTTCTCTTTCTTGCTGACGGTGACCGAGCTGGCCTCGGAGTGGTATGCGGCGTCAGACAACGAGGACAAGGCAATGTGCGGAGTGCGAGACGAATGGAGGGCAGCGAGCAGTGAGGTGGAAAGGCGGTGAGAGGCGGAATGGAGGTGGTATTCGGAGATTAGTAGGATACCGGCCCCGAGTGAGTGCACGAACACCCAGTGGGGGCGGGATGTGGCTACCTGGCGGTGAATCGTCACGTCAGCTGAGCGGACCCCCGGGCTTGACAGCGATGGAGGTCGGGGGCTACCCGGGCGTGACGGGGGTCGAAGTCGCAGCCCAGCAAATACGCGGGAGAGATTTGAAGCGTCTTTGCATCTTGGGGAAGGATAGGCTACAGCTCGGGAAGAGGAGGTAAAAAGGGACGTACTTGTGACCGTAATACCGTCGATGTATTCGGGGATGACACTCACGCTCTCGATGGTGGTATGGAGTTGAGGACTAGCGCCGTGGAAGACGAACTGAGGCTGAGAGCGGGTTCATCGACGTTATCGAGGACGGCAAACGTTGCGGGGTGGGAGGCGTCCGAGGGGGAGGAGAATATGCGAAGGTATCGTTCCACTTCGGGCTCTGTGCCGATCAAGTAGTAAAGACTGGCGATCGGGTCCTGGACGAGCGATGAGGACAAGCTGAGGGGGAGGAGGCGACACATGGCACACGTACTATGTATATCTGTCCACGCCACACTCGACGCCGCTGAGGGAGCGTCCTGACGGCCATTGCGCTGGGTCTGCAGACAGCGCGAGCGGCAGCTTCCAAAAGAGCAGCGCAGGGGATATTACGGGCGGATTGCTTTGGGACGCGGCTGAGGGCGCGCATGGCAGACAAGGTCCTCGTCGTGGTCGAGGACGAGGAAGCAGACTCTCTGGCGCCCGCTGTCTTGTCCGGACATCCGTGTCAATCATCTAGTCTGTTAGGTATCAGGAAATCATCGCATAGATTAAGAGCACACCTGAAGCAAGCTGAGGCCACAAGAATGCCTCGTCAGCTTGTTGCTCTAGAGACGGTAGAGGGATCGCATGCACTTCTCCAGCAAACTTGAAGCAAGTCCCGGATACATTGAGATCATGTCACCTCAATACTGTCGCGGCGCAAGTTGGGGCCTTCGGCTGCACCACCACGTCGACTCTACCGTCTTATTGAGCATAAATCCCCAGGGTGAGTGTCCAGCTATGAATGGGGGTGAGACAGAGAGAAGACAGAGATTAAGCGCTTGGGCTATGACTAAGCGCTGCGGCTGTGCTGCGGGCGCCGAACAGAAGTTCCGTTTTGTGAGTTTCATCCTGGGACTACCCGCCCACCGTAGTACGTGTGCCTCTTGGCGCGCGACGGCACATGAGGCGAGGACAGCTTTGGTGGACGTGGAGACTCGGAGGATGGGATTCGGGGCATCGTAGTTGAAGCTTGGTTGGCCCAAGTTCACGAACACAGGATATCGCGCGCAGGTCAGGCCCAATAACGAGTCGAGCTGAATGGGTTTGATGGTCTCACTAAATCCGTAAGTACTATCGCAACATGGGGACGTGTTCCCCGACCCTGGTCCTACTAACTTAATGAGCTAAGTATCCGGACTCCAACGGACATACTCCACAACGGCCTGGAGCTGCAAGACGATAAGGTCCGTAACTCCTTGACAGTTAGATAGCGTGATCTCTGCGATAGGACGACCACTCTGGTTGCGCAAACCGACCCACTTCAGGAGTCCGGATCCGAAGTCCCAGTCAGGGCGTACCGCAAGCCCGCGCCAGGGTCCGAAGAACGTGTCATTCTCGAAGTTGGGATCTACGCGTAAGACGACGTAATCCAGATTGAAGGCCTTCAAGCGTGGAAGCGGCGTCTCCAATTCGTCTGATGCGGCGGCCGGGCGTATGTCGGACAGCGCGTCCCAAAACTCGCGGGAAGGCGTGCCGGTGATGGTTAGAGTCTCGAGCAGGGGTACCTTCGGGAAGAGTTTGACCCAGATTGCGCTGGGATGCATACCGCCGATACTGAGGCTTCGGAGATTAGCGGCCAAGTTGGGTGTCTTTTCGAGAACGGTGACGAAGGACGGGAACGGCTCAATCCCGGGCACCCGGACAGCATCGAGATAGACGTTGGGCTTGAGCTTGAGTTCGAAGCTCCGAGGTCTCCTGGCGGCAGTGACCAACATCCATCCCATCAGGTTGAATCGGACCCCGTGTTTGCCGGTGTTCACGTGAAGAGTGTGGAACGCTCGCCCGGCGAAGCAAGCCTCGATTCTATGCACAAGGGTATCGACTTGGGAGACGGCGGTTTGGTCGGTTCCTGTGATATCCAAGGAAGGGGGGACCTCGTGGTTTGGAAAGGAAGAGTACTCGAGCAGCCTACAGCAACGGTCTATGTTGCTGAGAAGCCGGAGAGACTTGATCCGGGGGAAGGAGATGATCTGGTCGGGTGATGGAGGACGATGTGCTAGCTCGGGAACTGGGATGGTCCTTTCGAGTTCCAGGATCTCGATGGACGGCGCAAGAGAGCGCAAGAGGGTGAGAAGCTGTGATAGGGTTCCAGCGGATGGGTCGTCCTCTGGATAGTCCGAATATATCTTCAGAACGGTCAAGGGCAGTCGGTAAACTGCATCGTCCCAACGCACGGGGATGTTTCTCAGCTCTAGATAGTGAAGGCGAGGCATAGAGCCGGGATTGGGAAGGATTGGGGGAAGGTCGACATCGATGTCCGTGGTGGCAAGAAACAGCCGTTCCAGCTTTTGGGTATGCAAGGACATCTGCTTCAAAAGCGCCTGTAACGTCTGTTCTTCGGCCTGGAAACGGAGTTCCTGCATCCGGGGGAGTTCCGAAGGCAAGATCTTCTCGATATCAGCCCATGTGCGTGGGCACTCAGCCTCCCAGGAATCCGTACTGCCAGAAACGCTGGAAACGTCCACGTTCACGGCGATGGAGAGGGGAGCGTGCTTGGAACGTGCCAGGAGTTCTCGGAATACATCGGGCTGGGTGTAATGAATGTTCGCCCAAAGTGCCGGGGTGGCCAGCGCGATAGTGCGCCACGTGTGGCATACATGCGTTACCCTGATCCATCGGAGAGGATGCGGGTGGGTATGAGCTGCCTCGTACGCGTCTTTCGCAACCCATAACATGATCAGTGCTAGAATCTCTTCGGGTAGCTTGCCAACTGGAGTGAGGGAATTCATGGCGGACTTCAGCCTGACGGCCGCGAGTGCATGTGCCGCGATGGCATCTTGCATCACTTTGCGCGAGGAAGAGACAGCGTCGTCAGCTGTGGCGGTAGCCCTGCTATGGCAGGAGAGTTAGCCGCCTTCAATGTTTGAGATAAATCAAGATGCCCACATAGCGAAGTGGAGAAGGTCTTCAACAGACGGTATGTCCGCGACTTTGAGCGTGAATATGCCCGACATTGTGACCTGGCACTACTAAATTGCTTATAAGTATTACCGTATTCCGGTGGTGCGCGGAGGCAAGTAGTGCTCTTACCCTCAAGCAGCAGTCAGGGATCCATATGAGGTGGGGTTTGGTGAACTGGTGAAAGACAGGACTTACAGGACTGTGACTTGCTGCGGACGATCGTAGTTATGTAAGTAGCGCTGATGGAGGCGCCCGTATACAACTGCCATGGATCTCCGCAATAAAATCGTGCCAAGTCCGTCTAGTAAGTACTCTGTCTACGTATGTATCTACCATGTACGGTCATCTACTTGGGGTCTGTGTCACACTAACACCGGCTGGGATTCACATTCCGGATCAGGACCGTTAGCTTTTTCAACTTCCGAGCCAAGCTTCCCCATTGCAGCAACCTTCTCCGAGTCGACCCCGGGTTCTATCAACATCTCGGACTGCGAAGCGTCCTCCGTGCGAATGCGGTAGAACACAGCCATCGCGACGAACTCGGCAGCGACAACGGCGAAGAGAAACCAATAGGCTGCGGCGCGTCCTGCGTACGAATCACTACCGCCGTGGGTCTGGGCTACGCCGGATTGGATAGAGCCAATGGCGGAGATGCCGATCGCGGACCCAAGTTGGAGCGCGCCGTTGAAGATCGCGCCGACGGTGCCCGCCATGGACGCGGGTGTTGCGCGGAAGATGGCGATGCTGCCGATCCACGGAGAGATCAGCCTGACAGTGTCGAGAAGTAGCTTGCCATTCAACAAGGGCCACTCACTTCGTGTGCGTGTACGTGAGCATAGTACCTGCAGAGCCAATCAACGCTGCGGGGAAGATGTACGACCAGTAGCGCGCTGGTCGATCGCCAAACACCAAGAGGACTGTGGCGATCATGCATAGGGCTTCTCCAGTTAGGATGATCCATTTCGGATTGACAACGCGGGATAGTGCGCCAGTGAAGCTGAGAAGGAAAGACACCACGCCGAGAGGAGCCCTAGAGCAGTCGTTCAGCAAAGCCTTCCAGGGTGAAGAACACGAATTGAAGAATACGTACAAGTGCGCTGCTGTCGAAATAGCACTCCAGTGCCAGACGTTCTGCCACAGTGCGGTGTACACGTTGAATACCGTCGTCCACCAGAAGAACGGCAACAGTGCAGTGAAGAAGAGCACCGTAAAATTCGGGAGGAACCACGTCCGCGGCGGGATTGCTGCGCGATCGGCGGGGATGATCGTCTCGTAGTAGAAGAAACCGAGTACGAGAAATACTGCGATTATCAAGGGAGCCAGTACCGTTGATGAGGCCCATCCTTCTGTCGGGCCAGAGGTGATGGCGAAGATGAAGAGGATCAGAGTGGCTGTATGCGCAAGTAAATCAGAGGCTAGATTGAGTACAAGTCTAGTCATGGAACGTACCAGTGAGAATGGACACCCCTGTTATATCCAGCACTCTCCAACGTGCGCCCCCACGAGCCGCAACCTGAGCGTCGTTCAGCCGTGGCGCTTGCTTGGGGATGAGGAACACGCTGAGGGTCGCAATCGGTATGCAGACGATGGCAACAAACCAGAACACCCATGTCCAGGAGGAATACTGCACCAGAATTGCGCCAACAACGAGACCGAGTGCTGTAGACGTGTTGAGCTACGGCTCACGCGCAGAAGGGGAGGTAGCGCCTCACTTATACCGATCCCGCCGCAGCCGCCAAACGCCCCGATGGCGCGTGCTTGTTCTGTCGGCTCCGGGAAGACATCGACAAGGAGCGTCAGGGCAGAGGGGATAGTCATAGCTGCAGCTGACGATCATGCAAAACGTGAGTATTCCGTCGATGACGAGACAGAGCCGGCAATGCCTACTGATGCCGCTAAGTGCGCGGAGTACTATCAGAGGAATCTTGCTCCTGACAAACCCGGCACCAATGGAGAGCACACCAAGGCCTGCTACCCCGCTAATGAATGCAACCTCTATAATTGTAAGCACGTCAACGGCATGATCCTTGTGTCAACACCGAAAACCACGTATGATGTGGACTGACTCGGATTGTAGACATCGCTGATACGCCCGCTCTTCATAAGCATGCGGAATATCAGTGTCAGTCTTCTGAAGGCTCAAGGGAGCGAGGCGCACAATGAGCAAAAAGGAGGCGAATGTCAGCTGAAATGCGCTGATAAGCCATGTCGACTCGGCCTCGGTGATCTGAAGCGAATAGACGACGTCTGGTATAGCAGAGAATAGGGCTGTATTGTTGAATGCGTCCAAAAACTGCGCGAGACAGAAAATGACCAGAAGCAGGTATCGGCGCGCAGTCGAAAGCTTGTGAGCATTGCCGTCATCGACGATGGTTGAGTGGGCGGGAGAGGGGTCAATTGACGTGGAAGGGGTGCGCGGCATGAAGATGGTATGAACCTGGCAAGAATCGTCAGTACAGGAGAAGCTTGACCGTCGACAAGCATCACCTCCAAGCCTGTAGCCTACTTGCAAAGGTAAGAAGCAGCAGACTGTGTCTCTCTGCCCGCCGCTATCCACAGGTAAAAGTCGCGTGGAAGATCATTACGGAATCGAGCGGTCAGACGATCATCGCACCCACACGAGTCCGAGTCGCACTGGGCGAGCACGCGTATGACTTTGGCGCGCTCCCATGAGGGGAAGCACGTGTCCGTGTCCTTCTTACGTGGTAGCATACACGGAGACTCTAGCCAACAGCCTGAGCGCACCTTTCGGCCTCGCTCAAACTCGTTCAGAGAACTTCCAGCTCCCGTCCTAGGCCTCCAAGTTGGCCTTGATGCCATGACGTGTCACTTGCCAACTTGCATAGCACTGTCATACCAGAGGCCTTGCATGAGGACATAGCATAAATGCATTGGAAGGGTTAAGGACGTCGCGACTGACATTGCTTCGAAAGCGAATATAAGTGAGGGTGGGCAGTTCAGAGCTCAGCGGTGTGACGATGCACACCCAGTGGCCAGGAGGCGCCCAGATCGAGATAGCAGGCATACCGAACGCAGATGACATAATGGATGGCCCGCTGTACGATACTACTGATGCGCGCCTCCCTTCTCCCCAAGTCAATTGCCACCCACCGATGTTACGACTCATGACCACTCGTAGCGGCAACAGCTTGGCAGACTCGAGTACGCCCAGATTGAAACCATCATTCCAACAGGTGTCGTGCTTGATATCGAGGTGGAGGACTCAGATCAAGAGCGGTACTTGGTACTCGGCACTCGGAGGATTTCGACCCGGGCCGTGACTAGCAAGCGCCCCCATCGACGCTGAATGGAGATACCAGATGTACTACGCCAGGCAGGCAGGCAACAAAGTAGCCTGTAACGACTTCAATCATACAGTACACACATCACGGCGCACACACAAGTACAAAGAACATATCAGCCCGAGATACAGTACACAATCACCAATAGTCATACATAGGGAGCAGATCATTATAATCGTCCAGATCGAGATCATGGTCGTACAACAACTCGCCGTACACGTTGTCGAACAAGTATTCCCCGTCCATGTCGTCATCCTCGTCCTCGATAAGTTCGTCGTAATATTCCTGAATCCCGTCCCATGTCACCTCCGGCACTATCTCCCGTAGCCGGTCGACTTCCTCAGGGCCCGTGTTGATGCAGCTGGAGAGATGGAGCTCCTGGACCGCCACACCATAGTTGCATCGCTCGATGAGGCAGTCGACCAGCTCGTCCAGAAGCTCCGGGTCATGTGGCTCACAGAGTCGGATGTCATGTAGCACGAGTGTGTGTAGGTACGGAAGGACCACCATCGGGTGAGAGCCGTCCTGGTCGAGAACGCTGGAAAGACCGTCTGTGACTTGCCGCAACTGGCTGTCCTGCACCGACAAGACGCGGATAAGAGGCATGGCCCTGAATATGCTGGCCCAATCAAAGCCCCCGCGCCCGGACCGGACCTCCAGTCGCAGGATGCTTCCGAAGTGCGCCACGTCTCCGCCTACTATGAGCTGTGGGACGAGCAATGTGTTGCGGTTCGTCTCGAGTCGCAGGTCGCATCCCGACGAATCCGAAGACATAGTCGGATCAGTGGGATCTACCTCAATGAGGGTGCGCCAGCCAGTGAGGATCCGGTCGTTCAGACTGTGTTCTATAAGCAACGTCTGCAGGGATGGGGCTCTTGATAGTTGCTCTCGTATCTGGGTGAAGAATGCTGCGTTCTTCGGCGCTCCTCGAGCGACCAACTTCAGACGGGGGGTTGTGGACAGAACGAAGTGGTTGAGAAGATTCGCACAGTCCAATGGGCTGTCTGATAGCGATATGTATTGGAGATGTGGCAGAGGGATTTTACGAGAGCAAGCGGGAATCGCGATGGCATCCGCCGGCAGTGGCGGAATGACCCCATCCAATTCGAGCACTTCGAGGTCGGGCATCCCCTCAACAGCCGAGAGGAGATGTTCGAATGTCCCAACCATGCTCCCCATCCGACCATGGATGACGAGAGTAGTGAGCGAAGTACAGAGAATGGGATGATCCCACTTGAACCGGAGCCGACGGAGCTCGAGTGAACGGAGTCGAGGAAGTAGATGTGGAGATAGCGTTTGGGGAATGGGTGGCAGTCCCTCGTCAGTGCTAGGTGGGTATGTCTGTGAAAGGACCAATGTCTCCAGGAGAACGGCTGGCTGGCTGATCTTCTTGCATGCGTTTTGAATCAGCCGTGGAGTCCCTGTAAGGTAGAGTTCTTTGACGCGCTCCGATTCTCGGTCGAGGATGTTCTCGAGGACCTTGCAGCGTTCATTGTCGAGTGCGGTGAGGCTGGCAACAATGCGCAGAGGTGCCTTCTTCGAGCGGAGAAGGAGCTCGTCTGCGGATCGCTTGCCGACGAGGACAAGGTGGCTCCACATCCGGGGCGAGCTCAGCGCAACTTGTCTCCAACTGTGGCAAACTTGGGCGACCGTGATCCATGCCGTCGTCCGCGAGGAGTAAGTGTAAATGCTGAGTCGCTGCGCGTTCTCGTAGCTATCCCGTGCGACGTGGATGAATATCTCAGAGAGGAGTTCGGGGAGCAGCCGGGCCACAGTTGTCGTGGCATTCAAGCGACGCCTGAGCGACACGATGGCCTGAGCATGCTTGTTGATCTCGTCTTCTATCTCTTTGCGGACGGGCCCCATGACGTCAGGTTCAGGGGAGAGAAAGCTGCAGGTAGTATGAGCATCTCGTACTTCGTATGCGGAGTCCGCATGGACATGTGGTCGATGAACCATCTGCGCCGTGGGAGTCTACCAGTCATCATGTCACCCCGACCTATGTTCTTCCAATGTGGGTAGACGGCTCACAAAGAGGGACAACGAGGATTCACGGAAGATATGAGCACGATGACAGAACTCACATTTGATCCATGAACAGAACTCGGCGGGTCTGACTCTCTCCGTCCTCGATGTCCTGGCTCCTAAGTAGCTGGCGAACTTGAATGCTTGCCTGGTAGATGACAGCTCGAGTTTGAACTGTAGGAGTTGCAATACAAGGTGAGATGTACGCCTTTGTCTGCACGATACGAGCTGAGACACTATGGGTCCTATTGAGGGATTTGGAGGGGAGGAGGAGGACCTGAGGAGGACCAAGTAGTGCGGGCCGGCGGCTAGCGCTGCGATCGGAGCCAATCGGAGCCTCCGGCTACCGGCCGTCCGTCCGGACCGATAGGGGTTGGGCGTCCTGCTGTGTTCTTGCTTGAAGTTCAACGTCAGTATCATTTGTACCAGCCGGCTGTTAGTCTCACTTACCACCCTTGTCTTCGCTAGCCCAGGCAGGTCGAACATCACGGTCTTGAACGTGATGCAGTATGGCCTATAGGATGCGCAACGACCGCCAGGTCGACCCGGCCGAAACCGTGACTCCGATTCTTCAATGGCAAGCTGCGCAGCGCGCAGTGTAACGCCGTTGTTCGACAAAGCCTCGTCTTGTTTGCCGACCGGACTCGCAGTCTGTCATTGAGATTAGGTTGTATGTACTGTACGAGCTGCCTCGCTGGAGCACTGTGGATATGACCGCATTCGGGATGTGAGAAGGATGTTCTCATATGCCGCCTGTTCTTCCGGTGAGCAAGCCTCCGATTGCTGTGTTCGTATGACCCCGGTTGACGTTCTATGTACCGCCCTCAGTAGTAGATTGCAGCGGTATGCACCACGCCGTGCGAAGTGCGCCAGAGAATGAATGCTGTTACAGCGTCTTCTCTGCCTTCGTGACGTGAAGTGTGATGCAGTGTTTGCCGCATATATAGAGTATAACGTTCAACGTCTCTCATACATGCAGTATGGCTTACGCAATCGGCAGCGTCGTTCCGTCTGACTCAGCTGTCGTGCGGTTATCACCCGCCTACTTAATGCCTTGTCGGCCACCAGGCTTTCACTCGTAGCACGGTGCGTGCACTCCATCTTCAATCCGTCTTCTCTGATAGTTGGTCCACACAGCGACTGTCTCGATGGCTCGAGTCGCCGATCTGGGCTTCGTCTCCCAAGCCGTCCTTGCGGCTCTGATAGCGGCCATCGTATGGACACTGTACCGTCAACACTCGAAGACAAGATCGCTTGACAACATCCCCGGACCGCCGCCATCAGGTAGCTGGGTGCAAGGTATAGTTCTATTCTGTTCCATTGTGTGACTCTCCTCGCTCATCACGGGTGCACTCACGATTTTGTAGGACATTTCATGAAGCTCTTCGCGCGCAACGGATGGGATTTCCATCGTGACATCAATAACAACTACGGGCCAGTGGTTAAGCTTGATGGTCCGTTTGGGGTACGTCGTACGGGCTCACTATGTTCAACTTGAACCCTCGATGAACGCCGGCCTTTCGACAGGCGAACATGCTCTTTGTGTTCGATCCGGTTGCCCTTCACCACATCACGATCAAAGACCAAAACGTCTACGAGTTGGCATCCATGTTCACCACGTAGGGTTGCAGATTTGTGTATCGGCCGGATTCACGAGCTCACGGCTTGTATGTAGCTCAAACGATCTCATCTTCGGGAAAGGTTTGCTATCTACTCTGGGTACGTCAGCTTCCGGTAATGTTGGTCGTGCAACCTCTTGACTTGGTCTGCACAGGTGAACCCCATCGGAGACAACGCAAACTGCTCAACCCCGTCTTTTCAATCAATCACATGCGCCATATGCTGCCCATCTTCTACGAGGTCACCGACCGTGTACGTCCGCCAGTTTCCGTTTCCGGGGAGCGACTAGATCCACTTATGCGACATCGATAGCTACGATCCGCCATCGGGAAAGAAGTCGCTCAAGGTCCACGGACGATGGACATGCTTGAATGGATGACCCGCGTCGCGTTGGAGCTTGTCGGACAAGGCGGTCTGGGATATTCGCTCGACTCCTTGACGGACGCTACCCCAAATGCATTCGGTACTGCTATGAAGAGCCTCGGGTGAGTGCACACACGGTCATCAGATGACTGTCACATGACGAAAGTCGCGGTAAACGCTTCGTACAGACCTACAATCCTCCCGTTCTTCACGCTACAGCCCATCATCCCACTGCTTCCCAAGCTGGGACCAGCCCGCTTCCGACGATGGGTCCTGGAGCGTATCCCGTACTGGAGAGTCAGAAAAGCCCTCGAGATTGTTGACTCCTTGCATACGATCTCAACGGAGATCGTCAATTTGAAGAAGGCTGCTCTGGAACGCGGAGAAGAGGCTGTCGCGCAGCAGGTCGGGGCGGGGAAAGACATCATCAGCAAACTGCGTCAGGGGATCTTCTATCACTCTCTCTATAGTCCATTCCACTGACACGATCGCGCTCCCAGTGCAGGCCAATATGGCCGCGTCCGAAGAGGACAGACTTCCCGACGACGAAGTCATCGCTCAGCTAGCGTACGTGCATGTATGCGTTTCCGACCCATTTCCTGACTTCCCATGTTCTACCCCTCATAGGACCCTGGTGTTCGCAGCTATGGACACCACGTCCGGCGCGCTTGCGCACATCCTCCATCTGCTCGCAGAACGCCCGGAGGTGCAAGGACGATTGCGTCAGGAGATCGTCGACGCCCTCAGGGAAAACGATGGCGAGCCTCTGTCGTACGACCGACTCTCCGAGCTTCCGTACCTCGAGGCTGTGTGCAGAGAAACCCTGAGATTGTGAGTGCTCACACCACTGTTCTCGATGACCGTAATCTTACAGCCGCGCTAGGTGCCCACCTGTGACTAGCATCGTGCGAACGTGAGTCGAACGTTTCTCTAGTCCTCAAGCCCGCTCCGAGGATGTACGCTTACTCTTCGTGTAGCACACGCAGCGACGCTGTCCTCCCCCTCGGCACCCCAATCCGTGGACGCGACGGCAAGCTCATGCACGAGATCCTGGTCCCGGCCAAAACTGAGATCATGGTCGGCGTCCTCGCCTCGAACCGCAATCCCGCACTGTGGGGCCCAGATTCGGATGAGTGGAAGCCGGAGCGATGGCTCAGTCCTCTCCCAGACGCCATCAAGAACGCGCACCTACCGGGCATCTACTCGAACCTGTGAGTCCCGTCCGTGGGCTAGTGGGTCGTTGTTCCGAACGTTTCTGACGGCGCTGTCTCGTACGAAAGGATGACATTCTTCGGAGGTGGACGGGGCTGCATGTGAGTCTTTGGCGTTGTGCCTGGGTGCGGCAATCGATACGCAGCGTCTGACTACTACATTCTTTCCAGCGGCTTCAAGTTCTCGCAGATGGAGATGAGTGAGTCATGCATTGGCGGCTTTGAGAGATTCTGCTCGCTGAGATAGCTACACGCGTGCAGAAGTCGTCCTTTCGACCTTGATCCAAAGCTTCGAGTTCTCAATCCCTCCCGAGCTGAAGGCGCCCATTGTGTGGAACTTGGCTGGCCTGCAGCACCCGACTGTAGGGTACGAGTCTACCAAGCCCGAGCTGCCGCTGAGGGTGTCGCCCCTCTAATCGGGGAGTTCGGGGTCGCTCGCACCATGCTCGATTGTATCGTACCGTTTGAAAACGCCTCTACTTAGTGCCGCACATACTCACCCTGCGTGCCGGAACCATTGGCAGAACCAGATTCCAGATTGATCCACCCTTGACGATAGAGGCCACCTTCGCCCGGACTCCACGCGTCTCTCTGCAAAATTATGTTCGTCGCGGCGGCTGGCTCACTCGGAAGACTTGTTCAAGTTGGCGCGCTTCTCCGAGCCGCTGCCCGACGAAGCGCGACGAGGATTGTCGCGTGGATGGTAGGTGTCTACAGAAGCCAAGAGCGAGAGTGGTATGCAAGTTCAACATTCAAGTTGTCGTGCGGGCCGGGCCCGCCGTCCTTTAGCGCTTCGCGCTCGGTGACGCTAACCATTATACTGAGCCCTTTGAAATGCTCCCCGTCGATAGTATGGACCCTACCGGTATGCTGAAGGTCGACGAGGAGCACAGGCACTGAAGTACTGACAAACCGCGCCGCATGATGCACTGACTTTCCATACCAAGCCGCGGTGTCTGCAAATGTCAAAAAATCATAAATCAATCGCGAAGTCCGACCCATCCGCCTATCATGGACCTGCGGGACAAGGCATCGGACCACAATGCCTCAAGGTGAGTATCGTGTGTCGTCAATGGATTGAAAATAACTTGAACTCTGAAGCACGCCGGGCAGACTTTGCGCTGAACAGTGCCGCTGCGCCGATCGATAGAGCAAAGTATCGGTGCTTTCTGGCCAGCCTCATGACAGGAGACTAGTTATCGCCATTACAGTCCGAAAATCCTTGCAAGGCAGCGGGGTTCACATCTAGGCGAGTGCTCATTGTTCTGCACGCGATTCAGAGTCGCCGAACAACTACTGACAAGCCTACTGCAGCTGCATGAGAGAACTTGCGGCCTGGCTGCATGGGGTGTTGGTTGCGAACGTACTGAGGAATCAGCGCCCAGCATCTGCAAGTCACGCCCCGAGCCTCGAATCTTGCATGCGGTTCGTAGCTCATATCCATCAAGTTAGGTACGCAACGCTGGGGCCAGCGTGAACGCATTCAGAGAGACCGGCGCCGGCGGTACTACATACGCAGCCCACGAATGATGGGGAGTCAAGAAGAATCGTTCGCCGTGATCCGACGGTCATACCGTTGTAAATCGGAAGCCGCTCTTGGCATCAGGCCTCCTTCCCCCACAGACTTCCACAAAGTCAACAGTGCAACTGGTGTGTTCAGTATGTTCTCCTTATCTCTTGACCAGTAAACATCAGCGCGCATGGCTCATAGTCGTGGCATGGACTCGCCTCCCGACGATCTGTTGCGGGACCTTTGTTCCATGTGGGCCTAGTCGGGACCATGCTTCTCCGCCGTGATAACTGTCTTGAGCACCGTCAGATGGCGCGTCACCATCAGCAGCGCCCACAGTAATGCCTCGGGCCAGGCAGTATAAATGGTGGGCGACGAGCACGCTCTCTCTCCAGCGACACCGTACACCCTCGGTTCGTCGTCGTCAGAGCCAGCTTCAGCTTCAGCTTCCAGAACCTCGCACTCTTCACCGACATGTTCAGGTCTGCTGCTCTCGCTCTCCTCATCTCCGCGTCCGTCGTCTTCGGTTCGCCCGCCTTCAACCGTACGACGCCTGGCAGGTACGTTTACCATTCCAGACGGCCGGCCGTGCATAGTCGTTGACTTTTGCCACTCGTAGGGGATGCGGGACCACGTTCTCTGACGAAGTTATCGCCGCGAAGGAGGCCCACTTCCTTGCTCACAAAGTCCCCAAGCCCGCCTCCTTTGTGGAAACCGACGCGGCCGCGACGATCTCCGTGTACTGGCACGTCGTCAGAAGGGACACCTCGCTCACCGGGGGTAACATCCCGTATGTAGCATTGGTTTGCTGACGCCTCATGAAAGACAATCGTTGACGTCTCCATTCAGTGACTCTCAGATCACCGCCCAGATCGATGTCCTCAACGAGGACTTCGAGCCCTCCGGCATCACGTTCGTTCTTGCTAACACCACCCGCACCACCAACTCTCAGTGGTTCAACGGTGCCACCCTCGGGAACTCGCTGCAGACTGCCATGAAGCGCGCCCTCCGCCAGGGTGACGCTGCCGCGCTGAACGTCTACAGCGTCGGCTTCCCGGTCGGCTCTGGCCTCCTCGGCTACGCGACCTTCCCCGATGAGTACAGCAGCGACCCCACCGATGACGGTGTTGTCATCCTCTACTCTACCGTCCCCGGTGGCACCGCTGCACCCTACAACCTCGGCAGGGTACGTCCGCGTTGAGCGCGTCAGAGCGAGGGTCTAATACGCATTTCCCTCTTCTAGACTCTCACCCACGAGGCTGGTCATTGGTTCGGTCTCTACCACACCTTCCAGGGCCGCTGCAGCGCCACCAACGACGGCGTTGCTGACACCCCCGCGGAGTACGAGCCCGCGTACGGTTGCCCCATCGGCCGCGACACCTGCCCCAGCGCCGGCGTTGACCCCATCCACAACTACATGGACTACACCGACGACGAGTACGTCCATTCTTCTGACCACCGTGAGCTCAGATGGCTGACGAACAACTCCGCTCACAGCTGCATGACCGAGTTCACCCCCGGCCAGGCAGACCGCATGGCTGCTCAGCTCCGCACCTACCGCGGTGTCTCGATCTGAGGATGAGCATCCGTAGGCACGTTGGTTAGCCAATTGAACACTTCATGACTGGCGCGGATATCTGTACTCCGCATTTGTATCTGTAGCAAGGTGTATTGGAGGCGAACAATAGGATGTCTGTTCTACCATTCATTTCTTGAGCTGCATAGTGGGTCCGCGTGGCACGTATAACTCACATGGGCGGCTCCCCGACGTGGATGGTTAACGCACGATCCATCGATCATTGGCATCCGATCGCGCATAGTTGCCCATTACGCGACCTCACTGCTTGAGCTTACACTGGGGGGCTATGCGTGGCCCCACTTTTGACAAGAACGCGCGATGGTGCGCCCGTGAATTTGGGCGTGCCAGAGACCACTGTAACGGCGAAAGACCGAGACCCTACTAGCGCGGGCGTCGTTCCCTGCCGACAATAGGCTCCGAACATAAACTTCTCAGGTCTCAGCACCGGACTGGGTGTAATTCTGCACGTACATCGCATACGGAAATTGCGTAGTAAGAACAAACTTGAACCCGCTTGACGAGGTCACCCTGCAACAAGAGCGACCGCCGACAAGCTCGCTCGATCGGTGCAGACGCAGCGATATGCGTGTGGAATTACCATCGCGGGTATACACCAGGACGGGGTACATACAGCTACCAGACGACGACGACGGACGCGACCAGCAAACAAGACCCGGCGCGCAGGAGCCCAATTCAAAAGCACGCGCCCCCCCGGCCGGGTCGCACATCGAATGTAACATGATCAGAAGGGATTTGCGTCAGACTGACTGAGGGAAGGATATGTATGGTCTACAGCACCGCCCGCACGCGCGTATCCTACCCAACGCTTGGCGAGAGAAATGGTTATATGAGACAACGCGCGCGCGCACGCGAGCGACCGGGGCGCATAACGGGGAGAGGAGTCTCGGACGAGAGAGAGAGTCGACGGACAGCCTAATCGTAACACGGGGGTCGGAGGCACATTTGAGCGCGTACATGTGTACACAACGAGCGAGTTCATTTCGGGGAGAGAGACGGGAAGAGCTGATATAGATAGATCGGTGCATGACATGGGGGAACGACGGGGCAACGTGGCGGGAGAGAAGAAGTTGGGGACATGCGGCCGGACACCCGGTGTCACTGTGCGTCTTCACTACTTGTTCTTGGCGATTTCGCGGGCCGCCTTGATGAGCGGCGCGAGGGTTCGTAGCGGTTCCGAGAGTTTGAAGAACGGATGCTTGGAGACGGAATCTGTCAGCGGCAGCTCCCATGACGACGCACGGAGGGGTTATACTTACCTGGAGCAGTTCTGACGCCGTGGGCCGCTTCTCCGCATCCACCTCCAGAGTCTTGGAGAGGTAATCGCGGAAGATGGGTGAGAGCGACTCGGGGTTCGCGATTTGGGGCGTTCCGTTCGTCGCGATGAGGTATAGCGCCTTGAGCGGGTTCTGGTTCAAATATGGAGGCTCGCCCTCGATCATTTCTGCGAGAGAATGGATGAGCAGAAGGATTGAGGACAAGTAACGGAGGACGCACCAATCGCCATGATACCCAGACTCCAGATGTCGACCTTGGGGCCGTACTCCTTGCGAGTGACGACTTCCGGGGCCATCCAGTACGGCGTACCGACCATGGTGGTACGCTTCGCATTCGCCTCCGAAATTTGTGCACAGAAACCGAAGTCAGCTGCGCATAGAAACGTCAATACCATGCCACGACGGGAATACTATGCACGCACTAAGCTTGATGTCGCCATTCATGCTGAGCAAGACGTTGTCGGACTTGATATCACGGTGGATGACGCCGTGCCTGTGGAGGTGCTCGAGGCCCTGGGCGGTCTCGCGCGAGACGGCAGCGATCTGGCCCTCGGTCATGAGGTTGGCGGTGACGACGTCGGTGAGCGAGCCGCCCTCCATGTACTCCATGACGACCCAGAGCTCGTTCTTGTGGAGGAAGGAGTCGATGTAGTTGACGATGTTCGGGTGCCGCGACGCGCGCATGACGAGAATCTCGTTGATGATGAGGTCCTTCTTCGGCTGCTTGTCGAGGTCCATCTGCTTGATCGCCACCGACAGGTTTGTGCCAACCTGGTACGCGGTGTAGACGCCTCCCGACGCACTGTGACGAGCCCGCCGTCAGTCAGCATGCCGCACCTGGGGCCTGTCACCGAGCCCTGGACACTGAACATGGAACACGTACCCAGCGCCGATCTTGACGAGATTCCTGTACAGCTTCGTCGGGTCGGCATCTGTGCAGATCTGCTGCAGCCGCTTGACAATGTCCGCCTCCTTCGCCACGTCCTTCTCCTTCTTCTCGCGCCTCCGCGGGGTCGCAGTACCTGCGGCAGCCGCCTTCTGCAGGCTCGCCGCAGCGGCGCTCGGCTGGGGCTGCGACGCCGGGCCCCGTCCCTCCCTCTCCCGATCACGGACGCTTGCTGATGACTTGAGCTGAAGATCCGTCTGAGACGACCCTGGAGACGACTTCGGCGGTTTCGGGGGCGCAGCAGGCGCCTGGTGTGAGAGGTGGTGGGAGGGCTGCTGCCCAGGACCCGGGGATCGTCTATCACGCGTGGTGTTTGCACGCGAGAGCTGGTCCAAGGGCTTCTGGGGCTTTGCCTGCGGCAGTCGCTGGGACGTAGATCGGTCGAGCGTAGGCGTTGCAGGCGTCGGAGGCGCGGGCGCCATGCGGTGCGAGACCGGCGTCGGCGGCGTGCTGCTCGAGGGCTTCTTGGGCGGCGGAGGGGCGGCACGCTGGACAGGGCATGGGCATAGGGAAGGACGACGATACAGAGGGTACTCACCGGGCTGGAAAAGCCGTCGTCAAACGGCTTTGGCTGCGACGGCGCGACGGGCGTCGGGGGCGTCGGGGCGTGCACGGCGCCCATCTTGTCCCAGACGGAGGAGTTGCCCCCGTTGTTCTCCTGGTAGAACTTGACGATCTCCATGACGGCCTGCGGGTTCTTCTCCTGCTCGAGCTTCGAGATACCGCTCTCCTGGAGGAGCTGCTGCCACTCCTTGGGCAGGCCGGTGAACTCGCCCGTCGAGGTGTTGAAGCCGACGTGGGTGAGGTGGACGGGGTCATACGGGGTGCTGATCTCGGGCCGCTTGGAGGTGTTGAGGAAGTCGGACATGAAGGTGAACATACCCTTCTTGGACTTTGTCGTCGTCCCGCTCCGCGTGCGGCTCCCGGCGGCGCTGATGGTCGAGGGCGTGCTCGGGTACGGCGCGGGGGGCAGCGGGGGGAGGTCGTAGGTGTTGTACTGGCCGACAGCCTGCATCTGGGGCTGCTGCTGGACGTCGGCGGGGTCAGGATAGTACGGGACGTCGTTGGGGGAGAGGACGGGATCGGAGAGGCGGTGCCTGGCGAGATTACCCTGGGTGGGGTAGATGTCGTTGAGCGTGGCCGTGTTGGCCCTCGATGGGCGGGGCGGGGGGGAGGTGGTGGTCATCGAGTGGGAGTCGGTGCGGTCGTGGCGGAAGGGGTCGCGGTCGACGGCGGGCTGCGGCTGGGAGGCGGAGTGCTTGCGGGGCGGGGGCTTCTGGAGGGAGTTGCGGACCCTGGGGGGCGTGGCGGGGGCGTTCTTGGTGAAGGCGGGGGGCGGGGGCGCGGAGCGGGAGGGGACGTAGGCGTCGGAGGAGTAGTTGTTGGCGGCGGCAGCGTGGAGGTTGGCTTCCTGCAGCAGGTTCTGGTACTCCTGGATCGATTCTCTTGACGGGCGGTGGTACTCGACTGTGATCCCGCTGTTCGAGTGGCGGTTGTTGGACGGCGAATGGTGCCTCTTGACCGCGCTCTGCGACGAGGACATGGCCACGATCGGTCGTCGACGCAGTCAGAACGAGGGAGTGGATAGCGAGCTCGTCGTGGCCAACAACAAACAGATCGCTCGTCCCCGGTCCTGGCGCACAACAACAAAACAACAACAGATCGTGATCGCCGCGACTCTCGCGCTCCCCGTGAGTTTTATCCCTCTGTTCGACGTTCGCCGTGCTCTCCAAATGCGTCCAATGCGGCCCTCGTCGTCCAGGACGTTCACGGCAGTCGACAGAAGGAGCGTGTGCCGCAGTCCGAGCCTAGCTGGCGCCTCGCCCTTATCGATCTCATTTTGCCTGTTGCCGCTTACGACCACCCTCGTGCTTTCCTCGGATGGGCTCAGTACAGCTCTTTTCCGTCTCCCCAACCGAACCACAGACACATTCCAAAATACCACGGGTGTGGGATCACCGAAGGCAAGAAGGTTGCGTACGGGACACTTTGTCTGCAAGTATGGGCGCTAGAACTCGTAGCCAAGTACGACCTAGACATTGACGACTGAGCCCATGTCGATTGAGGCAAGCTTGAGCGACAAGATGTTGGATACCACTTGCATGAGTCTTGAGATCTATGGGGCATCTGAGGGTATTTTCTCAGTCATTTGCAGTACCAAATCGCAGAAGTGGTAAGCGCCTGAGGCAACAAAAGGTTCTTCAGGCTCCCAAAATTATTCAATTCTCGAAGTCGTAGCCTCGAACTCTCAAGAACGGCTAACGTCAAACTGCTCATGGTCGCAGTAACAGCGTTCGTTACGAGACACGTCAATCACATCGCCGTTCAAGTGAGGCCAGAGTGAGTTGGCCCGGTCAACGCGTTAACCTTGAGTTTGTAGGCGCGGTCACGTGGATCACGCGTCGCGGTGGCCGCGTCGTTGCGTTCCGGCTTTTCTCACCCTTGTCTCCCCTCGTCGCTCAACACTCGTTCAACTCGCAGCTCGAAAACTCAGCGAACATGTCGAAGACGGCCACTACCAAGCAGCCTAGGTCCGGGCTGAGGTCCATAAAGCGCGACTTCTCGTCCAGCTCTCTACCGTCAGCAAGTCAGGAATCAGCAACTTCCGACCCGGACACCATCCCATGGCAGCCAACACCTCCGAAGAAGCTATCTGGTTTGGAGCAGCGACTGAAGGACATACAGGACGCGCTGAAGGGCCAAGTCGCATCGTCCGAGTCCGTTCTTTCCTCCTCACAAACCTCGCAAGCCTCGCAGAAGCGTCCCTCGACCTCCCAGAACCCACCTGCGAAGCGTCGGCAGCTGCCCTCCTCATGGAGCGAGAAAGAGGAGAAGCCAGCAAAGAGCTCCAGACCGACATATCCCAATGCATCGAACGCGCGAGCTTTCGGTACGACGCGCCAGATGAACGAGAACGAGACCCTGGTGGTTCCGGCGTCGAAGAGTGGCGCCGCGTCCAAGCCTGCACCCGTCTTCCTGAGTCAAGAACAGACGCATATATTGAGGTTGGTGGAGTCCGGGCTAAGCTTGTTCTACACGGGTAGTGCTGGTGAGTCGTCGTTTCTGCAGCCCCTGATCCCGGTGCTCGACGAAGAGAGACCCGCACTGCGGGATCGAGTCAACATCCCTCATACTACGTAACATAACCAAAAGTCACCTCACCTCTGTCACCACTTTATGTCTTCAAAACGCGTCTTCCGGTACAATATAGGCGCATATACTCACTTGCGTTTCCTAACCAGGCGCCGGGAAGTCCGTTCTGCTCCGCGAAATCATCAAGACGCTCCGGAAGAAGTACGGCAAGGTCGCAGATGCTGTCGCAATCACTGCTTCCACCGGTGTGTGAAGCCGCTTGCTTGTGGATGACCGGCAACCCTGACCCGCACTGCAGGTATCGCCGCGTGCAATGTCGGCGGCGTCACCATCCACTCGTTCGCCGGCATCGGCATAGGCGCGGAATCCGCGGAACACCTTGTGTCGAAGGTGAGGAAGAACAAGAAGGCCATGACGCGCTGGCTCCGGACGCACGTTTTGATCATAGATGAAGGTGCGCTATGTTTGAAACCCGGAGAGGAGGGCTCCTGCTCATGTCTCTCGAACCCAGTGTCTATGCTGGATGGCGACTTGTTCGACAAGTTAGCTCAAATAGGGTCCCAGATTCGCAAGAACCCCCTTCCATTTGGGGGCATCCAGGTAAGAACGCAACGACCGCGCAAAGACCCCATCGTCCTCCGCCCTGACGCTACACACCTCGCAGCTCGTCGTCACCGGAGACTTCTTCCAACTGCCCCCGGTCGCCAAAGGCAACCAGGCGGTCAAGTTCGCGTTCGAGGCGCAGTACTGGCCCGAGATCATCAAGAAGACGTTCAACCTCACCAAGGTCTTCAGGCAGCGAGACCAGCAGTTCGTCGACATGCTGAACGAGATGCGCTTCGGACGGCTCTCGGAGCAGTCCATCGCGCGGTTCCGGAGCCTCTCCCGGGAGATCCGCTATGAAGACGGCCTTGGCGCGACAGAGCTGTGAGCGTCCTCGTCTGTTTCTCCTGCGGATGTGTTCCAACCCGTGTGTCCGCCGTGTAGGTTCCCGAGGCGAGAGGACGTGGAGCGTTCCAACAGTGTGCGTATGAACGGGATCACCGGTCGGGAGCAAGTGTACACGGCGTACGACGGAGGCAGCATAGTCGAGCCACAGCAGCGCGACAAGATGTTGACGAACTTCATGGCACCGAAACGGCTCGTCCTCAAGGAGGGCGCACAGGTACGAGTTCCACGTCATTGCCGCGTCCGCGTCCGCACCACTCACTGCCCTCACTCGATGCGCAGGTCATGCTCATCAAGAACATCGACGACACCCTCGTCAACGGGACGATGGGCAAGATCCTCAAATTCGTCGACATCACCGCCCCGCTCGAGAACGAGGAGGAGCTCCTCGGCAAGCCTGCGTCCAAGGGCAAGGCGGAAGCCAAACCCTCTGCGGGCGTGGGCAGTCGCCAGCTCCTCCCGCTTGTTGAGTTCCTACAGCCTGGCGGCGGTCGCCGGACTATGATCGTCCAGGCCGACAGCTGGAAGGTCGAGCTCCCGAACGGGGAGGTCCAAGTCAGCCGGACACAGGTGCGCGCCCCGCAGCTCGATGTCCCTAATATTTTCTCCTAATCACTGCGTCCTCAGGTTCCTCTCATCCTGGCATGGGCGATGTCCATCCACAAGTCTCAAGGCCAAACCCTTGAGCGCGTCAAGGTCGACCTGGCGAGGGTCTTCGAGAAGGGTCAGCACCATCTCTCGTTCACGTTCTCAGCTGGTCCCTCCTGTATACTCACTATATGCGCGCGCGTAGGCCAAGCGTATGTCGCCCTCTCGCGTGCGACCTCGCTGGACGGACTGCAAGTCCTGAACTTCGACCCGGCAAAGGTACGCAAGATGACGCTGCTTGCGAGGCGGTCGCCAGGCGCTGATGTTCTTTCTCCCCCTAGGTCAAAGCCCATCCCAAGGTCGTCGAGTGGAGCAAGAAACTCGAGACGATCAATCATAGGGATTGAGGGATTTGCTTCGGATCATGGAACGTGAACCGGTTCGCCTTCGCTACGGCTTCATGGCCACGATATGGCCTGGTTATGCACATCGGACACCCGCACATGCGGAAGTAGACATGCACTGTATCATTATGCTATATACATTTTGCCCTTGTCCTCGTCACGAGCGTCGGTGTACCAAACTCGAGCTCGTTGACGACGCGAGAGTTCCTCAAGGTTCAGGACTCAGGGCTCAGTGATTAGGCCCTCCCGGGATTGCCGCTCCTTCGAACAAGGTGGAACCTACCATGTGGCATGGGTATGTAGCTGAAGTAGGAACGATTTTGTCTGGAAGTATGTGCCTTCCAGTGAAAGGGAACTATGTATGGTAGCGACGCAAATGTGATTGTAGATGTACAAATTTGTGCGATATGTGTAGACTATGGTGCTTGTGTTGATGTGCCGTGCTCGGAATGGTGGTGCATGAGATAACTTAGCATGATGTATGTCGTGATGGAGAATCTAAGGGGGGCACAGCCCGCGCCCCTACCAGTGCGGCGCCCAGCCTGCATGACGACGAAACCTGCATGAGTGGCGAAACGTGGACGACACGGGCGTGAAACTCACCGATGTACATCAGAGCGAGGTTCGCAGGGTCGCTCGCCTCCGTGATCAGCTCGTTGACGGTGTACTCCACGCTGAGCGTCTTGTCAAGCTTCCTGGCGACAGTCGAGAGCGCACGGTCGGCCGCTTCGTCCGTCGCCCCGCTCGCCATGTCGATGCCGATGGCGAACTTGAAGGCCTCACCGGTGAGCTGGGCCGTCTGGTTGGTCATCTCGGCCTGTACGCGCTTGATCTTGAACTCGCTCGCAGTCCTGACCAGATGTTAGCGGACGTTGCTCCTCGCAACATAGGGGGAGGGCGACGCGGGGAAGACGTACCATGAATGAAGAGGGTCGTACTTGAACACCTCGAGAACCGTCAGGATCGTCTCGGACCCATCCCGAAGCACTCTCAAAGTCTCCTCCGCGCACCGCTGGAACACACCCTGAGTGCCCGATATCCCGAGCCCGTCCACCATGTCGGCCGTTAGGCGGAATGGCACCCGTTCGGGCTGCGGAAGCAGCTTGCCCTGGTGATGTGGGTCAGCAACGGGATGGTGTGTCTTTCGCGAAACTCACCTGTTCGAACGCTATACCAAGGTCGATGTGAACGACTTCTCCCGTCTTGTTGTCCATCAGGATGTTCGAGGTATGGCGGTCGCCCAGACCAAGAATGTGTCCTACGATCGAGGTCGTCGCCACGCTCCGGGAGTAGTGCAGGCGCATCGCGAACCAGGACATTGGTGTCTTGTGCTTCTCCGTGAAGTAGTGCCGCATGACAGGTTGGAACTTTTCACGCAGCTCCACGAACTTCTTGACCACAACCTGTGGGTTTTCGCGCCATTGCTTCGCGGGGTCCAACTTCTGGCCGAACTCGTCATGCTTGATATCGTCCGGGCGATACCTAAGATTGACTCGGTCGTTCAGTCTAATCGCTTTGCCGGTCGATATCATACGTACCTGCGATGTGCAGGGCGCAGCCAGTTTGCGAGAGCTGTGGTATTCTCGACGAACTCCAGAACACCAGCTTGCGCAGCGAGCGGAATCACCTTGTATGCACGGACACTGAGCTTGCGCTTCTTGGTCTCGCGATCATGCCGAAGTACGACGTTCACCAAGTCGAACACTTGTTCCATGACTGCATCCTGCCGGAGGTCGTCGTCGCCCTCGCCCTTGTACTGGACTGCCCTTTAGCTCAACGTGCGCACTCCATACAAGCTGACATACCAACTGCTTGTATCCCTTCCCGTTGCTGCCGTAGCACCTGATAATCTTTGGAAGATTCACCCCGCCCGCGACTGTGTACTCTTTGTCGTAGTGCGTGATCCAGGCGCAATCCCGATATTCGGTTGTCGGGTCAATCGGCGTCGGAGCTGTTATCACTGGGACTTGCACCCCTTTGAGCCTACGGATACGCATCGTCTCGGGAATCTTCAAGACGTCTGGTGATTTCGGTTTGCCTTTTTCGAAAAGGTGCTTGATGGGGTGCTTCGCCCACTGTAGAGATGCGTCGCAGACATGCTCTACAGCTCTGACCCGTTCCCCAACATTGGGATCGCATCGCAGCTTATCGAAAATTTCGACCGCAGCTGCCGCACGTTCTAACTGAGAAGGGGCTGGTGATGGACGCCGCCCCGACTGCCGTCTCGCTGAGCCAGAGGCCTGACTGTGTCCCTGTTCAGGCCGCAAGCAAAAGAGGGGGAACAGGCTGTGGAACGGATGCTCCGAGCCCATGCGCTGAATGGTTCGCTGCAGCGCCTCTTGGTTACGAGTCATCGGACCACCGTCTGCCTTGGATAGACGGGCTGTAAGCTGATGTGCCAAGAACACGAACTTGCGCGAGGGGACCCGGTGAATCGCGGTCTCGAAGTGGAGCTTCGGGTCATCGTTGTCGAAGTTGGCCAGCCACAAGGAACAAAGACGGACTGGAGCGTCTTCATCGAACTTGTCCGATGTAGCAAGGCAGCGAGAATACATCTCGACCGCCAGAGAGAGGAAGGATGTCCGCTGGCCGAAGTGCTCCTGCGAACGCTTTTGATCTTGCCTCAGAAGTGCCTCCGCTTTGTTTTGCTCGTGCTTCAGTGTGTGCCACTCCTTGGTCTGGGTGGCTACTCGATTGAGCTGATGGCTGCGCTGCTTGATCTCTTCCTTCTTCCTATCGACATAGAGTTTCCAGCGCAGCGCGTCTGGAGACTTCGAGATTGCATGGTACTGCCGCTCCGCGAAGATGGCGTACTGATGGAACACAGTCGCCCTCTGGGGGTCGGAAGCTGCTACCTCCATCCCGACGTTGAGTGCGAGTTCTGCGGCGGGTCCGAAACACTCGTTGACAATCTGAGAAGGACTCTTCATGGATGCTTCCGCGGACCACGTTCCCTGGAGAGATCATCAACCGGGAGATAGCAGCGCAATGATGTTCAAACGTACAAGCCGTGCAAGCAATGTCGCGTACTGCAAACTCGCCTCCGTGTCGTGTTTGGCTTTGTCGAGCGAGAGGGAAGAGCTCAAAGCGCCTAACGACTTGATGGCAATCTTTGGTTCCTTCATCAACCACAGGACGTTTGCGAACTCTTCCGAGACTTCGGATGTAGGGATGCGCTCCAAGTTCTGGGCACGAGTGATGGAATTCAGGGCGATCTGAGGCTGATTGACGTCTCGCGCCTTTTCTGAAAGGGACAGGAGGCATGTCTTCTCCAGATTGAGCAGAGCGTCACAAAACGGAGATGTGAGGTCGCCTATCTGATCTCGCTGCTCCTTCTGCCTGACAGATCGAATGAGGGCTATACGGGTTGCCATGATCGCCTCGATGTTACCAAAGCTTCACAGGAGTTAGTGTGGGTCATCGTACCATAGTAAGCATGACTCACTCGAACGCCGAGTCAAGGACAGACAGCTTGTTCCACTCGGTCGCGGCTACACGCTTCAGCTGTAAGTCCTTCTGAATTTCCTCGCTTCTCCATTGCTTCACTTGACTTAGGCACATGAGGTTCTGCGTCACCTGACGGATCTCGGTAAAATTTTCGTTTCCTAGGTCTCGCAGCCGGTTCATTTCCTGGATGAAAGCGCGGCGAAGGATTGTGTCGACTGCGTGTGGGTTCCGCTCCCTATAGACGGCTCGCAGGGCCAAGTAGAGTGTCGCTCCGGAATGATTGTTCCCCAGGTTCTCCGGTAGATCCCACGTTTCAGCCCGCCATCCGAGGTTATACGCCAAGGTGCTCGAGTCCGCGTTGGAGTTGGCGTCGGACGAGAAGTTCTGCATAGTGGTCAGCGCGAGCTGATTGAATCCGAACGCATATAGGGACTGCACGATGCCATCGGTGTCTGAGGATCCCGCGGCACCAGACTCGACGACCGCGCCATGGAACCGGAACGCCTTATCCCACTGCTTCTCGTGACGAAGGCGTTTGACAAAGAAGTTGCGTAGGTCATCGGTCTGGATTCCGTAGAAGCCGTCCGGTTCGTCTATGTGGCTATAGATCTCGAAGAGGATATGCTCGTTCGCCGAGGAGTCCTGAGCATGATTGGGAGGGTCATAGTCGGGGGCGAGCTCAAGGAACAGGAGCGCCGTGGTGTACGCACTGCACTTGATAGCGCAACGGCTCAACAGAGTGAAGTCCACCGACAACCACTTGTCGTGCGCTTGAGCGTCCTTGGGCTCCTTCACGGGATCCTTCGGCTCCTTGGCGGGGTGGAAATACCTAAGATGTAGGACGACACTGATGATTGCACGATAGCTTGGGATCGCCGCGTCATCGAGTGAGAGAACCGACGTGAAGTATCGTGAGAGCACTGCTCGGACCGATGATGATGCACCGGATGCGGATGCGTCATACTCGATTTGTAGAAGAGAGTGAACCAACACGGGGAGTACCTCTTCTGCGAAAGTACGATCAGACTGAAGTACCGGAGCCAAAGGCGCGAAAAAGGGATCGTGGGCGCCAAGGGCCGCGCATAGCAAGGTTGTGATCTCCGAAATCCACACATCGAAGTCTCTGGCCAGGTGCAACATCTCGTCGCTCTTCAGCGCTTGAGCAAGGTCAGGAGATGGCGTCTCCGGGTATGGTCGCGAGAAAGCTTGAAGGTACTCTAGCTCCCGACGGATATCTCCGGGACAGGATTCGGCGATGTAGGACTGGGGAGAATGGATGGACATAAGTGTGCGCAGGGTCCGATACGCGACATGGACCTGAGAGGCGGGAGAGGTGTCCAGCATCGTGCGCAGAGAGACGACAATGGCTGAACGAGCCAGTCGAACCTCAATCCGAGGAGGAAACGCCTGGACAGTTCTCTCTTCGGCTGCTTTACGATGGAGGGTACGCACAGTCTCCGAATCGAACTGGTCACTGCCGATGCTGTCCACTTGGCCGCGGTGCAGCATAAGGAGAGATGTGAAGGCATCGATGTCACTGTCGACCAGGTAGTTCTGGGGAGGAATGCACGCCTTCAACCTCCAGAAATCGGAGTTGCTGAAGTGCTCGTCCGCATCTTGCTGAGACGCGAGGTCATGGATCCTCCGGACGAGACGGAATTTGCTGGCGGACACACCGTGGTCGATGAGCACTGACGTGAGATCGGATAGCTTCGCATCTCCGCAAGCGGTCTGTAAAGCCGGGGGGAGTTCTCGCGGCCATGCAGCGAGAGCGCGAATGACCTGCTTCCGGAGCAGCTTGACCCTCCGAAGTGATTCCGCCTGCTGCTCAGCCCAGGATAAGATATCGAGGCCCAAGTTCGCGACGGACGAATCAATGGACCGCGCAAATTCGTGGGCGATCGTGCTGATGCGAATGAGAACGTCTGCCAAACGATAGTCCGCCTTGGGAGCGGATACCTGGTACAGTGACAGGCACCATTCGAGCAACGACTGAGCTCCACGAGCGAGATCGACCTGGGCAAGCATGGAGACAGCTCTGCGAGTGAGAGTGCGCAAGAGGCTTTCGTCCTGGAAGTGTCGATGATGGCAGGCAACCCATATGTAGAGCGCGTTGAGAAGCCGGTACTGCTCGTTGACCAGAGGAGATAGCTCGATTTGTGCGAAAAGTTGTTGCAGGACATGATAGGTTACGGCAGGAGAGTCGATTTCCTTGACGCGACGCCTGTGCCAGTCGATGGCACGAAGGACAATGATGGTTGAATAACAGGGCAGGTTGGGACTGTGTGCCTCGAACGTGTCCAATGAGCGATACTTCGAGATCTCGCGAAAGACATCGGACTCGCTCTCCGAGAACAAGGTTGCGATGGCCGTCGCGACTGCACCCTGCGGCGAGATATCTTGATCCCCAAGGCTACCCAGGATTCCAACCACGATACTATCGGCGTTTCCCTTGAAATGCGTCTGAAAGGCTGCGATGTCCTTCCCATATCCAGTCTTCGCTCTGAGGAGCTTCTCCAAATCCCCATCGGCCTCACCGTCTGTATTGTAGCTCAACCAGAACACCGTCTGGTAGGCCACGAGGTCAGAGAAGCACTCCTCGATGCCGGCCTGTTCGCTCTTCTGGATAGCTTGACAGTGAAGCGTGAACAGCTTCTTGCCATGGCTGATGTCGTCAGCAGTGCCTTGAGCAAGGAGGTTCGAGGGCGTGAATGCGTGGAAAGTGGCCTCAGCACACTCTCTGCGGTCGCGATAGCCGAGAAGGTCAGGAGGAAACTTGAAGAGTTCGATGTGGGACTGTCGGATGGAGTAAGCAAACTGCCCAGCATAGCAGTTGAACAGTTCAGCTTGCGTGTTGATGCCTAATCGCTCCGCGACACCAGTGAGAATGGCCTTGAGCTGTGGAAGGTACATTGGGGCGTAGCAGGCGAGCTCGAGGAGATGCCAATATGCACCTCGTCGAACAGAAGCTTCCGATATGACGATATTTCCGAGAGTCAACAGGCGACTGAGGATGCTCTCATAGCTAACGCGCGGTGGATCAGCGCGATGTCGTCTGTAGAGATCAAACGACTTACTTGTTCGGCTCTGCAGAGAGATGGACGCGTATATCTTGATACACCTCCATGAGATCCCGCCCGGTGTGTCGCGCTGCATTGAACAGCCGTAGGCTCGTGGTTGCGACACGAAAACGGAGCCTGACGTCGTCATCGTCGCCCAAAGTCGGTAGCACTGCAGCAGGGAGGTCTTCAGCTTCTGGCGGGGTAGTCTCATCGTCCACGGGTTGCTGCCAGATCTGCTGCTTGGGGTCCTTGGCCAGATATCCATCGAGGAAGCGTATTATGGCGTCGTGGACGCGCCACGATCTCTCTTGCCTTCGCTGCAACCGCTTCACTGCCTCCCAGCAGTAGTAGCGTGCTGCCTGGCCCAGAGTGGTCATCGTGACGGCGGGTTGCAGCCAAATATGCGAGGTCGCGTCCAGGATGTGGACGAAGAGAAGCTGCGTCTCATCGCGATGTTTGAACGGATATGGGGTACAGATGGCTGCCAGCCTACCCAGCAGGGTTTCCAGTTTCGACGTGCTGATGTTGAGCGTCCGCCGTCTGATTTGCTCGCAGAATGCTGGCGCGAGAACGAGGAACTCCTCGGGCCCGCAGCCGAGGACAAGTGCTGTCAGAACACGATCCCGAGTGGGCTCTCCCGAGGGTGATTGCAGGATGGGAACGACGGCAAGGGCTGTGATACACGAATCCACTATATGGCGAATGTGAGCGGCGTCCTTCTGAGCATCTCGACTCGACGACGTCGCAACGCCATGCTTCGTACGGATAACACCGAAACCATCCGCATCCTCGACGTGAGCTTCCACTTGCGGATCGTCGTCCAGTGGCAGTCCCACAGCCGATCGAAGAACTTTGCGTAGTTGGTTGAGTAGCTCGGTGAATGCATCTTGGACCTACACAAGAAGACATGTCATGCAATGTGAGATAAAAATTATAGACATCAAACGTACATCGGCGCTGCGGAATACAAACCTCTGCAGTTCCTGCCTGAGAGCAACTTGGGAACGGTCGGTCTGGGAGAAGGACAGAAGCTTCTTCAACACCTGCGCCCGGATGCCACTACGCTCGCTTGGAAGGACCAAGGTCTCCCAGCCCATGGACTCATCGTTGGCTTCGTCCGCTCGGATAAGGGGCTCTAATGAACCCAGGATGAGCCTCTGTTCGTCCGGCTTCCACCGCTCATCCGTCAGTATGGGAGTGATGGCGCCTAATAACTTGCAAGCAGCCTGTAGGACACGCCTGTTGGATTGCGTTCCATTCATCAGGAGAGAGGCCTCAAACGTCATTGCCGTGATAGCCAGGTCCATCGAGGAGCGAATGCGCTCCGCGGTGGGGAAGCCATACCCTGTATCCCCCGTCCCGAGAGTCAGAAGCGCCTCCTCGAGGGACTTGAGGAGAAAGGCTGATAGCCGCCTCTCTCGACCTCTGGGAGGAGCCAGGTCCATGCTGTCTCCAAATGGTAGGACGACCCATCCGGCATTATCATCTGAAGCCGCCACGACCGGCGACCCGAACTCTACGGCGGAAGGGTGTCGAGGGCGCCGATAGGGAGGAAGACGGGCGTGGAGCTGGAAGTCACGGATGACCTTCGTCTGGGTCTCCTCGACCATCGCATCGACGACGATGCTATGAGGGAGCATCATGCCGCAATAGAGTCTGACTCTCTTGGATGAGCCGACGATCCCGGACAAGAGGGCCTGAGTGTGTGCGACAGTGTGAAGGGGCATGGACGTTCGTCGTTCGCTGCCGATTCGCCACGAGTCCATCAACCATGATAGCACCTTCTCTTCCATTTGCATCCGGTAGAGGCGAACGTCCTGATTGGCGATGCGGAGGCATGCGACCATGAAGTCGCAAACTGAGTCGTAGGGGAACGCAGGTCCTTGCACGTCAAGGTCCTTCGCGAAGGACTCGATCTCCATGAGAACGCGTTGGGCCGAAAGAAGTCGCTTGGAGTGAATCAACAACGCATGGGCGGCGTGGCAGGCGGCACGGGACACAGCTGGTACATTTGCGCGTCGCATAGCGTGAGTCCATATAGGGTCCCAGGTAGATATGACGTCGGGGGAAGAGAAGACAGATTGACTTTGAGTCGAGTCTGCCGCAGGAGTGGACGGGTTACTGCAGTCCGAGTGAGCGATAGACGCGAGACAAAGGAAGGTCCAGGACTGAATGACTGCATCCTCGAAGGACACGAATGGTACAAGCGTCGTGATGACCTCTCGACGAAGTTCCTCGTGTAGGGCATGCCAATGGCGGTCAATGAAGAACAGTAGGACTTGGAGATGATGTATTCGCACTTGTTGTGCAGCCTGCGACCTGATGAAACGCAAGAGAGAAGCTACCGGGTTCTCGAGCTTCAAGCGCTTCCCAGAGGACGTGCTTGACGAATAGGTAGACTCGGACGTTACATACAGCTGTGCTCCCCGTTTCAGTTTCTTGAAGCTTATCGATAGTATATGACATACCTTCTCTGCGCAGTCGGCCTGAAGCTCGAGGATGGCCCATGCAAGGGCTTGCTCCGCATCAAACTGCCAACCGTACCGAAAGCTCCCGGCCACGAAAGCTTCTTGAGAGCCGTTCTGCCGTACAAATGACAGGCAAAACTGCAAGCAGTCGAGGGAAAGGTCGTAGTTGGCTCCGCGAGTCTGCGTCGACGCATCCAACGCAGTCCATAGGGCGGCAAGGGCATCGGTGGGGTCAATCCTCACTTCACCCTCCAATGGTTCTGCTGTAAGCAATGGGAAGAGGAGCCTCAGGATGACGAGGAGGTGCGCTTTGAGCGATTGGTTCTTGGTGCCCCACATACCAACCAAGGAATGCCAACTGTCCTTAGTAAAGGAGCTGACCTCTTGACGGCAGTTGAGTGTGAGATGCGATAGAGCAGAAGAAAGGGCGATGAGGAAGTCGTGATGGAGGGACGTATCTCCAGTGTATATGCGTAGGAAAAGTGAGAAATGGCTCAGTAGAACGCGAGGAAACTTGTGTGGATCTTGAACCCTCCTCTGAGCTTGTTCCTCGAGCTTCGTCTCGTCCAACTCTTCGGGCTCAGAAAGGAGAGGTGCAGTAGAAGAGCAAAGGAGATGGGCAATAACGGACATGAATTCAATCTGCTCGAGAGAGACAGGCTGAGCAGTTCTGGGTATGGTAGACGGACCTCGATGGGATCGCGACGGCCGTGTCGGACGGAACCTTTTCTTGCCTGGTGTCGAAGAGCCCTCCCCACGTCCCTGATCGCTCTCCTGGACCAATTCCTCGTCGCTCATCTCGACATCCGGATCATCCTCCATGTCATCACCTCCACCGAGGGATTCCGCGAGCTTACGTTTCGGGGCGCGGCCGAGGACGATGTTGAACGCGAGTGCGATTAGTTCGTGCCACATGACGTCTTTCAGTGCATGCCGATGAGGTTGGTAGCTGAGAATATTGTTGATAGTTTTTGCGTAGTCGAGCGCGACAGGAGCAAGCAACTCCCCGTGAAAGACAATGCCGTGGGTTAAGTGGATGAGCAGGGATTTGAGAACGCGACTGTTGAGACGCTCTACGCAGCGTTCCGTGAGCCATCTAATGACAGAAGCGACATCACCTAGCCGTTTGACAGCCGCAGATCCACGGCCAGTCGTCGTAGTTGGGATGATACCGGTTTTGGAGACGCATGCCTTCAACTCCTTTGTATACGACGCGAACAGGGCTTGATAGAGTGCGAGCCAGCACTTTCCATTGCCTTCCTTGTCAAAGTGTAGAACCGCTGCGGGCCTATGGAAGGCGGCTCGGATAGCATCTCGACCTTGCTGCCGCTCTGTGGCTTTGTCGCTTTGAAGATCAGCGAGTGTCTCCTCGAGGTTCTCAGTCTCTCTCCGAGGCATGAACTACACAACATTCAGTGAGAAAGTAATCAAGAACGTCTCTCGGGCGGACTCACAGTGAGCAGGGCTGTCGACCTACGTCGGCTAGCGAGGGATGAGCGAAAGGAGATTGAGGGGAGAGGGAGTTGGTCGAAACAACAGGTAGGTTGGGGCGCCAAATGTTACCGTGTTTGGTTTCGGCCCGGCTCCGAGTGGTCCGAGTGGTCCGAGAACTCCGAGTAAGTAGGCGATGAGTTAGCCGCACAGGCTGAGGGAGGGAGAATTTGGGGAGAATTGGAGCACGGTTGCTCCCATGTTCATGGACATCTAGCGTGGTTTATTTCACTGGGAGGAATAAGGCAGTACTGAGTATGTGATGAAGCAACGCGTACTGTACTGTTCAATCCAAAGCGGCGCGTCACATGTCACAGGACCGCCATCCGCACCGTTCTGAGGTGTCGGTCACAGGTCACAGGCCGTCGGGCCCCTTGGGTGCTCGGCTTTCGGGCGTCAGTCCTGCCAAATATGGCAAATTTTCGGGCGCCTCCGGCGCCCAAAGCCCTCGGTCACACCGTTTTGGGGGTCGCGCCGCGCCGCTTTGAGAACTCCTGGTGGTCACAGGTCACACCCGGCGCCGCTTTGGATTGAACAGTACAGTACTAGGGTCCCCTTCGGGTACTAGACTGTGTACATAGAGTCTAAGTATCAGTCTCCGAGGCTCCGACCACCACTACTAATAGTACTGCCATAGCTTTATGATAGCCCTGGCGAATGCACGAAATAGCACAAACGATCCAATTCGATCGAAAGTCTCCGCGACCTGGGTCATCTCGGCAGACTGCAGTGATAGCTCCCGATGGTATATGCAATGTAGCTGTGCATATCGCAGGGCATACACTGACTGATCGGGCTCGACGATCCGAATTCGTTCTCGCCCAACCACCTCTATAACCATTATCTCCATCGTCGCTTCATCGGTGCGTCGTCGTAACGCGAGTGCTATCGGGTCGTCTGTGAGTAGAACCGGGAAGTATTTGTTGATAAAGTACATCCCCATACGCATGCAGCCAAGTGAAAGCGTTGCGTGTGCTTGAGAAGGTTGAACGTGGAATTCATGCCGAGGCAACAACTTCATTTTATCGAAATTGAGGAGGAAGTCGCGGAAGGTTGTGTGCATGATGTAGAACACAGAGTCTGGGCCGCCATCAAAAGCGACGACCGCCCGGATCTGGTTCAAAACGGACATGGAATCTTCGCAGGAGACTCCGGTCAGAGCCTCCATTGACCGTGGGGTGCAAGTGTGCTGCTGCCAAGACGTAGGCTGGATCAGGGCAACAATCCCGAGTACCAGCGGAATCCTGTCACGCAAAGCGGGGGACATGCTGTTTTCAGGAAAGGCGGTCTCCAACACGGTGAGATAGAGTTTGTCGAGACGTTCGAGTGCAATGCCGGTATGGCGATCGTCTGATAGCAGTCGCATTAGGGTTTCGTTGAGAGTTTTGACCCCGAAATCGCCTTGTCCGAGTAAAAACTCGGCCACAGTGCTCGCGTAGACAAATATGCCATGAGATCGGACCACAAGCCGCTCCACGACTGAAGGGTCTGCGTCAGACCAAGCGAGGGTTGTAGGATGCTTGGACAGTCTGTCTCGGATCACGGCTTCAATGTCGCGGTATATGGTGAAAGCGTCACCGACGTCATGGAATGTTTGTCTGATAACAAAGTTGTGGATATCCAGGACTTTGCGTACGGGGACCGACTCGGGGCGTGAGCTGAGGAAGATGCGGAGTGGTGAAGAAGGGTCTTCGGTGCAAGAGAGAAGAAGCCTCAGGAGCTGGGGAACGATGTCTGCGTTCTCTGCAGTACATTCATCCAAAGCATCGACGACGATGAAGATTGGAGGGCACGATCTGTCCTTCGCGAGCTCGCGTAGAGGGGCCCGTACCAAATCTTCACATGCCAACTCCATTTGCTGTTGCTGCGAACCACCTCCTTCTTTCAGGTGCTTCCGGGAGGCGTGCACGATGAGATCATGCAAGGCGTCCGGCTGCAGAGTTGCAAGCTGGAAGGCAATGGTGTTGAAGAAAAAGCGGAAGGAGTTGGTGCCCTGAATACCGCGGGTGAAGAAAAATGATGCTCCCAAACGCCTCGGATGGGATGAGTTCAGATATCGACAAAGCTCAGAAGTGATTGTAGATTTGCCCATCCCCGCGGCGCCAACGAGCACGAACACCCGATCATCAGCACCAGTCTTGCTGCTATTGTCCACCCAGGCATAGAGTGCGCGCAACATATTCTCCCGAGTGCCACGAAGATACTGAGCCTTTTGCCCATTGTCGACGGAACGGTATGACGCGCTATCCAAGGGGCGCAGCTCTTTCAGGACCCTCTCGTCAGCTAATAAGGTAGCTGTTAGTGAAAATTACGGAAATCACGCGGAGATGCGAACCTTCGCGCTATCAATTGATTGTGAGCATAGATCTGTTGACACAGAGATGTGTTACATACCATGAGCTCTCGCAGTGTACTTTGAGTCAACATCTCAACGGTGATGGCCCCCTGAAGCTACAAATGTATATGTCAACGATGATATGAGACCCATTCTGTAATGTGATCGATACCTGGAAGTTCTGACGTGCATGCGCTATCTTTTCCGTCAAGCTGTTAATACGGTCCGATTCTCGTTTGCTGAGGAGAAAGCGGATATGCGAAGGTTTGTCTGCAAGGCTAGCTGCCTCTGACACCACCTGTGCAAGCTCTCTAGTACAGGGCAGAGTCAACACGACGTTCGAACGCGAAGCGGTGTCATAATAATGACATGTACCTACATATTCAGCTCCTCGATGCGAGTTATGAGAGCCCGCTCGTTGCTGGTGCGAAGTTTAACCTCAACCGCACCACGATCGGGAGAAGTTCGGGGTATCCTGTCTTCAAAGATATCCGTGACTCTCCGGATGGCGCAGTACACGCGTTCGGCCTGATCGCAGAGCGCTTTGAGAGCTTCATCGTTCGACTTCATACCCTACATGCACAGTGAGGACAGTGTATGAAGCCGATGGGAGTATCCTGAGCGTACCTGCACCCTCCTCAAGATCTCGACAAGCAGGTCTATCACAGCAGGCAACCCTGGAACTGGCGCGAGTTCAACAAACTGTCGTCCAGTCTCCAAAACTTTGATGGTGAGTTCGAGTGCCGTGTCCTGCGTATCGTTCCCGAAGTTCCTGTGATGGAAGTTTTTAAGGAACTTGTTGAGTCTCGCTGCCATCCGTAGAATTGGGATACAGAGATGATGCGGTTGTCTCTTTGAAGGATGCGTATGAGGGAAATCGTTGCAGTTGTGAAGGGGCAGTGTGGGATTACGAGGAGAGCAAGAGAGCGGCGCTCAACCATGTGGTAAAGGGCGGTCGGAGATCCTACGCCTTCCCACCCATCGTGACCACGTTCCTAATCGTTGATAGTGGGAGACTCACACGACGTCGACGCACATCACTTATGGCGTAATGCTCCCCCTCCCAAACCCCATAGTAGTCACGCAGCCCGCGCTGAGTGCATTGGGTGATTGAGCCATAGGACGGGATACAATATACAACTCATCCGGCGTGAGCTAGCAAGCACCGAATGATAGAGGTCTACAATGGTGGATTCTGACCTATGACTCCCACAAGGCGATGAAGATGCGCCCACTGTCTAGTGCGTACAGCCTTGCTTCTACTGGGATGCGAAATCAAGCACTTCCTTGTGCGCCTGCCGCATTGCGAACCTCTGTCTGCTGTCTGTGAAAATACGAACCCCGACGTCAGACCCGTACTCGTGAACACAGACAAAACGCACATGCAGAACGAAAAGCACTCACACTCATGCTAGCTACTGGCTTGATCGACTGTCATGACTCATATTCTATCGTACGATGGCGCTCAGAATTCTTCGAGGGCCCGTCTAGCCAGAGACCAGCTTGTGGAGGGATGAGCTGATACTCACTGACTCGGTACCCAATGGCCGGAAGAGCAGATCTTGCAGGATAGAGTATCCGTGCCCACTTAGTATTCTTCTCCTTGTTGTACAGGTCGAACAGATAGAACATGAACTCGTCTGACACTCCCGTGCTGAAGTCGAGAATGCTACAAGGGGGAATCCACGTCTGACTTTGAGCGACATCAGCTCAAGAGATGGCTCGTTCCGTTCAGCAGGCTCACCTATCGGTGACGGTGGTCCCAACGCGGTCATGTCCGCCAATTAGTCCATACTAGTAGAACGGCACACTTACGATCAGAGCGATGAGGTGGGTAGAGGGTGATGTAACGGGATTGGAGAACCATTTCGATGTTGAAATGTCTAGTCCAACGCAGCTCGTCTGTATCCTGCTACAACAAGACCTCTATGTCTACCGAGTATGTCAATTATCATCAAGCCGTCAATGCATGAAAAGCGTGGATGTACGTGAAGTTGATCTACGACTTGGCTTTCGACGGTGCGGAGTCGTTGCCGGTGTCGACAGTGTTGGCGTGCTCCGTTGTGCGGTCTCCAAAGTTGTCGAGCAACCCTTCTTCAACGGCAGGATCGTCAGAGGTCGCGGCCCGCCGCGGTTGCGGCTGCTGCTTCTTCGTGAACTGAGGGTAGTCCGTGATCAGCGTTATGACAAGGAACACGGTGCTGACGTCAACGTACAGCAACGTAGAGGGCGGAGCCGATGATGATTACGGTGCCTATGACCGACAAGAGTGGTGGAGTGGTATGGAAGAAGATACGTTCGAAGGTGGTTGCAAAGACAATCTTATATCACGAAGCATCAGCCCGGCGATACTACTCGGCAATGCGGAGCGACAGCGCGTACCTGTCCATAAACCGCGATCGTTCCGCGTCCAGCAGTCTCGCGTTGCAGCCCCAATGTCAGCAGTACCTGATGAACGGGTTGACTATCACGGGATGTCTTTGAAATATACTAGACGCACCTGTCCACCGAACCCCGCAAAACCTATGAAGAGCAGCATCAGGAGCCAATCCCATTGTGTCGGGACGACGACTGGCATGCGCATCGCGATCATCCTGCGAGCGGAGATCATCTGAATCAGACCGGGGACCGGGGTAATGGAATGAGGAACTTACGTGATAGTTGTTACAATGACACACAAAGTCGAGTATGCGACGAGGTTGTGTAGAGCGTGAGCCCGTTTGCCAATATGACGGATCGTCGTGTCTGTGAACTCCTTACTCAGCACGCGACATTTCAATCGAAGACAAATCGCTTACAGGCACCCGCGGCAGCCAAAGCTCCCAGCAACGCAACGCTATGAAGTGTGATGAACTGGTGCATCCAGTCAGATCACCAAAAAACTCACCCTACTGCTACAAGCCGTTGAGTCGGCGTGACGATCCTCTCACTGGCATGATTGTCCGCATGCCTAAAGATGAACGCCGGGCGAGCGATCAGAACAACCCCGATCAGGCTGGTAACTGAAGGCGTCGTCAGCAACGTCTTGCACACACATGATCATTTGTAGGAGAACTCACGTCCAGCGAAGCCTTCTCGCCATGAGAACGACTCGTGTAAGAAGAGAGCGCCGGCGATAGCGGTGAACATGGGTGAGAGAAATTGCAGAACCGTCGCATCTGTTACGGACAGGTATTGCAGCGAGTAATACACCCCGAAGATGCCGAAGAATCTGCGAAGAGACGTGGCAAATAGTCATGAGTGGGAGTGCCACCTGCGTCTGAGGGACAGTGTTACTTACCCGAAGAAACCGCGCTGGACTAGCAAGAGACGGATCCCTTTGGGTCCCAGGATAGGATCGGAAACTTTCATAGAGTACCTAAGGAGTATCAATATCAGTGACCATCACTTGACTGTCAGCGTCGAATGGTGGACCGACATGTAAGTCACACAACATAGCCACGTTATCCCCTGTGCGACAGTTAATATCGCGCATATAGTGGGCCGGTGTACGACAATGATAAGTGCTTACCATTCGTACAAGAATCAGCTGGCGTACGGCGTACAGATGAGCATACAAGTGGCGCTATGGTATGGGCAATCGCTAGCTCACCTCAGTTGCAGACACGGGTGGGTCCAGGCTGTTCAACTTTTTCACACCTATGTTCATCAGCGCGAAGAACAGCTGTGAGGATGCGACCAGCATCAATCCGATGTTGCTCCTCACAGCGTCGCGTATACGGGTGAGCGACCCCGCGACCGATGACGAGGTCGAGGGCATGGAGATGAACGGAACAACTGGCGACGCTGGTTCCGCCGGAGCGTCGTCGAAGGTTGCGCGGTCCGGGGTGCTGGAGACAAACGGTGTCCTACTTGTCGACATGATTGATCAGCGGTTTTCTGCCTTGTCCTAGTAGACTTTGATCAGGACAATTCACGCAGACCGTGAGTTTGGTACAGTCGACGTTGGGTGAGCGTGGGGGTCAGGACCAAGTAGCACGCGCGTTGGATTCGGCGATCAAAGTAGCCGAGCCGCCGCGGCGCGCCGTACGAGCGGAGCCCGTCGGAGTCAACACTCGGCGACGAGCGTCTTGAATGTTCAGAGTAAGTACTGGCAGCCACACTGCGGCTGCCGCTGAGGTTGAGGGGCCGCGGACCTCTGTGCGCCGTGCGGCACGTTACATCCCTTATTCTGGACTGATGACATCCTGAAGCTGTCCTGAAGTAACTCAGGGACATGTTCAATAGCTTGTGACCGTTACGTCACATGATCGTAACGGGACGCGCCAGGGCACAGGCGCTACCCGTTTTCTTGGGCAACCATAACCACGCTGACGTGTGTACCAAGTTATGCGATTTCGCGCAAACATAGAGCATGTCGACACATTTGTTAGTGAGTAGTTCTCGACATAGAACGTGGTAGCATTACTTACTTTGAATGCAGAGATTGTCCAATCGGTCGAGAAGCTACAGAAGAAATGCATTATCAAGTTCGCCGATGATGAGATGCGCATTATCTGCACAGGGGATGCTAACGAAGGGGGCATACAAGTCTGGTCGTAAGTGCGGATATTCCATGCTATGGTGCCACTCTCATGATACTGGTAGACAGATCAAAACCGCGTCTCTGTTCACCGAATACCGCATACAGTCCAACTCGAACAACGAGATACATATACAGGTGTCGATCGAAGCTCTCCTCGCGGCCTTGCGCTCCGCGTCTGCCACGACTGGACAGGGGTCTACATTCGCCTCAGAGGAAACACAGGTGCTCATGAAGTGAGCTCTCTGACACGCCGATCCATGTCGTGTCTTATGTCATTGCAGACTGGCGAAGAACCCCGAGAAGCGGTCCGTGCTGAGCTTCGAAATCTCCTCGACAAACAATTTGGGCAGGACGATGAACGTCGTTCAACAAATTGTCATTGACGTCATGCGCCATGCGGAGGTCGCAAAACTCAAGGAGCCGATGTGTCCAGAACCAGATGTGCGTGTGCTCGCCATAGCTGTCAGCATGCTAGCTGACCCAGTCTCTGCTAGGTTCACATACTACTGCCGCCCCTGGCGAAGCTGCGCACGGTAGTTGACCGTCTGCGTCCGCTTGCGGGTGATGGCGTCTCCTTTCGCGCCAACCATTCTGGCGAACTCCAGCTCGCCGCGAGCACGGAAAATGCGCGGATCGAGATCAGCTGGACGGGGCTCACAAATCCTCCAATGAGTGCGTGATCTTCTATTCCCGATCGAACAACGATACTGAACGCGTATCTCTTTTTCGTACAGCGAAGGAGCCGTCGAGCCAGGATCCAGGTGGACAAGACGATGTGGACGACAAGGATCCGGCCGAGATGCACGGTGTGCTCGTATCGCACAGGTCCCTGCTGAAGTTCCTCAACAGCCATGTCGTCTCCACGACCACAATCGCATGTGCGTCACTCGTGCTGCACATGCCATTGCATACTGACGTCGATATATGCGGCAGGCATATGCGAGAATCATTGTATGATCATCTATGTCTACATTGGGAACGTCGCAGAGGCGGGCGGTGTCCTCACTTTCTACATTCCGGCGCAGTTCAATGACGCGTTTTAGCGTCTCTCCGCATCTGACCAGTAATCGTGCTTCTCCATATTACGGTGCTACATATACGATAAATAGTACAGCGCTCATCGTCCGGTGCAAATTACTCCTTGCCTCAATATCGAAAACGGAACCAAGAGGGGTATGCTAGGGGCGGTTACATGCTTGACAAAGAGACAGACCTCAGCCTCAAGCCGTGACAGTGCGAGTAACGGTAGCCGTGCGGCCGGTCGCAGTCTTGGTCACGACGACTACAGCAGTGGTGGTCGCGACGCGGGTCGTGCTCTTCGTGAGGAGCGATGTTGCGGTCGCAGTCTCGCGGACAGTTGTGGTGATCGTCGACGTGGACCTGACGGTCGATGTGGAGTACGCGGTGGCAAGCGCAGTGGCCGTCGCGGTATTCGAGATGGTCGACGTCACGGTCGAGGAGACGGTGCTCGTGACAGGAGTTGCGGTCGCGGTGACAGTTACTGTGGACTGCGATGCTGCTTGACGCTTGGATGCGAAGACATAACTGCCGTGAATGGCGCGAGGAGTGTCGTACGCAGAATAAGCAGTGGTGATCTTTGCGGGGTACGACGACACGGACTTTGTCGCTTGTCTGTGCACTTGGGGGATCGCTGCATGACGGCAATGTGAGTATAAGGTATAAGGGAATTGGGGAGGAAACTACTGACCTTTCGTCTCTACACCTGCGAGGGTAGCAAGGAAGACGGTGACGAGCACTACAATGGCGTTGACGGCGTGCATGTTGGAAGTAGAGAGTACGTGCAAGAATGAGACGGAGCGAGAGTGAGGCTATGCGTAAAGCTTGAGGAGGGGATTGGTGCTGGCCCTGGAAACGATTCTCGTGTTCTTATATACATCGCAGTGGAGTCGTTCAACGATTCGTGACAGACTCGGAGTCGTCGATAGTCACTTTACCCGACCTCTCACTGAGGCGATGCGTATTGTCTTCATGTGTCTTCCCCGCGCTCCCGCTTCACAGCCATATTCGTCATCATAGAGCCCATAGGAGGTTTCAGAACATCAAGGCCGCGGAACAGTGAGGAAGAGAACATAGCCGAGCTGGCCGAGGAACCAACTAAGGTTGCACAGCCACCCATTGCGGATGTTGCCGGGCGCTCGCACGGCGCCCCAGAGCGCCGCAGTCTTTCGTCTTGAAGCTTGACACTCAGTCGAACGCATGTTTTCAGAGGACCAGTACCTTGTGCTGTAAGTATCTAGTCATGTTGCTGTGACTCTAAGTCACTATGCTCAAAGCGCAGAATATGTCAGCCATGATATTCATAACAGACCGACTGGTGGCACGCTGGGTAGCCAGCATGCCAGTGCCGCGGAGATCTCAGGTATAGTCTGCTTCCGCTCGTCGGTCCGCATATACTTGGTGAGATTGCAAGCTCTGCCAGCTGTTGTCACCGAGTCGGCATTAACCTCCCGAGTTGCTCCATGCAGAGACGTCACCGTCGGAGGTCGAGCCTCTTCGGGACTGTCGATCCTTACAGATGAGGGACCCCTTCGCGGGAGTGTGTATCCGAAGGATACTCAACTCCGAGCCTGGTCCCGTTCTCAACTAGAGTACACCACAGTCCACTATTGCCGATGGTGAGGTCATACTTACGCCGTCCTACCATCGTCATATCCTACGTTAACGACCCAAGGCTGTGCCGTGCACCGCTATAGCGCTGCAGCGTATGTATGGGTTTGGCACGTTCATTCAGGTGATATCTTCTCTGGCTTGATCGTTAAGTGTGAAACGCTGATGTATGTTTCATGTACAGGCAGCGGTTTACCAGAAAATTCACTGTAGTACGTGTCCAAGATGTTTAGATGGTCATCTGAAATTGTACGTATCAACTTCATTCGCTACGTGTGCTCTCGCTAATGGCGAACAAAGGTGAGCTATTGGCTGGGCGCCGCCGTGCACACCGCCAAAGCCGTCTATCTGGGACTGTTTTTCTCTAACATGACTCGGAATCATGGATTGTGGTAAGACCCAGCTCCCGCTCCCGCTCCATGTTCCTCTCAGGCATCGTCAAGCTCCTCACGATCTGGTGGGCTCGTCGCCAACGGTCACTCTCCTCGGCGCAGTCCAAAATATCTCCTAGAATGTCGCGCCAAGCGCAGTCTACCTGCTGCAATGTGCGGCTGCGCTATGCACAGCTTGGTGCTTCTGATGTTTGTGCGACTGCGCAGGGACCAGCCGCCACGCGGATAGTCTGCAGGAGGCTGCGCATTGTCAGTGGAATGGCACGAGTAACACTGTACGAAACGTGCCCTAGATCTCGATGGGGTCCAACGGATTGTGGGCGTACCAGGTGGCGCGCGGGTCGATCAGCTAGAAAGCCAGATGGATACGAACATTCGGATAGTGTACATACTGCACAGTGGTAATGGCGACGGTGTGCCTCCGAACTGCTGCGGCTGCTAACTCCGTCAGAAGTCAGATCAAGTAGCTGCGACTACGGAGGAGCTGCGGATGTTGAATATGTGGCGCAGCGCTGTATTCGCAACTTTCGCCAGCAGGGGCGCATGGCGAACGCGGCGAGGGGAGGGAGGTGCGCGATCAAAATGATGGTAAGCCTGGCCGCGGTCCCCTTCCTCCGCTCCCCATATGTACTTGTTTTTCTGGCTTCCTCCTCCTATATACCTGCAGCATATCCCTGTTCCTTGTAGGCGCGTCGACCGCCGTTGTCGCTGCAGCCTGCACGCCCTCGTCTGTGTCCTCCGGGGCCCGGGCAACGCCGCTGCCGAATCTAGCGCCCGCGCTCGACCATGTCGCGCTCATCGTCGCGAGACGTCTCTGCCCCTCTTCTCCACCGCGATGGCCGTTCGCGTTCACGCCCAGACTCGCCTACGCGCCCTCCGCGGCACTCGACGAACAATTTGGTCCCACCAATGAACCATGCTCCGGAGGATCTCATCATCCCAAGCGCGCTGATCACCGAGGAAGACGTTGAGCTTGTCAACGAACTCATCCACCCGCACGAACGTCACCATGCGCTCGAGCATACATTTGTCAAGGACGCGGAGCCTACGGATGTACTGCTGGGAGAGGCCGACGAGGAGGAAGAGTATGATCATGAGTGGAGGCAGAAGCTCTCGTGGTGGAAGCGGCCGTCGCCTTGGTGGTATGTGACCTCTCGAGTTCGTTACCTGCCGCGCGTATTCAAGCTGGCCTCGACGCGACAGGTTTTTGTGCTATGTGCCGTTCGCGGCCATTGCGATGACCATCACCATCGCCGCGAAGATAGAGCTCTTCACGTACCTGGCCTGTCAGGCTCACAAGCCCAACGTTCATCCCGGTGACCAGGGTACAGATTTGGTGCTAATCGCGAGAAATGTTATATCGTCGTTTGGCGGTGAGTTGATCTTGTGTTGCCGCATCGTGAGTCGTGCACTGAGCATGTGCATAGAACCGAGCCAGAGAACGTGTGCCCAGGACCCCGTCGTGCAAGCCGCTGTTGCGAAGCTGTCGGTCATCACGACTACCTCCATGGGCATCCTTGCTTGCATGACCGCTGCTTGGTGGGGCTCCGTAAGTCGCCAGTCCTTGCGATATGACGCCCGCTTACCCAGGAATCGTACATGATGCCCTCTCCAGCTCTCTGACCGCTATGGTCGCACACCAGTCCTGAGTTGTTCCATCGTTGGTGTATTGTTCCTGGACGTGACGTGCATCTCCGTCTTTTGGTTTCACAATTACATCCCTGGAGGCTACTGGTTCCTGGTCGTGGGTCCCATAGTGGGAGGCCTCCTCGGTGGTGAGCCCATATACATCGTTAGCATAGTTCACAGCCAAACCATCTTATCACACAGGCCAGGCAGTCATCGACGCGGCAATGTATGCTTACATTGCTGACTGCACCCCGCCTTCACTTCGGTATGTGAATGCCAATTTATTGTATTGCCCTTGTCTCATTAGGACCTAGTTCCGGATTATTCTCGCTACAGCTCGGCCTCATGATGGCCGGGGTGGGAATAGGTCCTGCACTGGGTGGCCTAGTAATCCGCCTGACAGGCCAATTCATTCTCGTCTTCTACATATCCGCGATCATCCACACGCTCTATGCGATCTTCGTGTGGTTCATCATTCCGGAATCCCTCTCCCGGGCCGAAATGCTTGAGGCCCGCGCACGCCACAAGACAGCCGAAGAAGAGTACCGCTCCGCGCACGCGCACGGGGGCGTCCTCGTATTCATCAACAGGCTTTTCTCGTTCTTGACACCTCTGAGTATCGTCTTGCCCGTGGACATCAACGACGGAAACCCTGTCAAAGGGAAGAAGCGGGATTGGAGCCTGCTCCTCATCGCCATCACTTTTGGGTGCATGGCTTCTCTTGGGGTCTGTCTTCACGGTCTTTCAGTGTCCATCAGCTTAAAGCTCAGCTGCATGCCCTATAGGGTATGTACTCGTACATCATACAATTCTTGACGGGGGTATATGGGTGGAATACGGAAGAGGTACGTTACCAATCAGCGTCGTCTGATACTGTAGTCTAATACCGTCTCATGTAGGTTGGCTATTGGTTCAGCTCCCTTGGCGCCGCACGCGCAGTGTTCTTGACCCTCGTACTTCCGCGTTCGTCACTTGCCAATACATTCACCCGCGCTTCTGACGCTGTTCGACAGTGATCATCCGTCTCACCAAACCCAAAGCCCCCATCCAGCTCCCAATGGAGCCCGAGGAGCCCCTCACCAACCCTCCAGAGCACCCGCGCACATCTCGGTCGCCCTCCTCCAGCCGCCACGCCCCGCACTCGCCAACGTTCGACCTCAAGCTCGCGCGCGTGTCGCTCGCGATCGAAGTCGTCATGTACGCGATCGTTGTCTGCAGCACGACCGGGCTCATGTTCGCGCTCGCGACCGGGCTCGGCGCGCTCGCCATGGGCTGCGGGCCCGCGATGCAGTCCGTCGCGCTCACGCTCTACAACCGGCGCGGCGGGAAGGACTCCGGGAAGCTCTTTGGCGCGCTGAGCGTCGTGCAGGCCATCAGGTGCGTCCGCCGCCGTCCTGTGTATGAGCAGGGTCGCTGACGGCGAGGTGGGGAAATCAGCGCACAGGTGTTTGGCCCGTTCGTGTATGGGCTGACGTACGCGCGCACGGTCGGGACGTTCCCGAGGACGATCTTCGTCGTGGCGTGCGGCGTGGTGTTCACCGCCTTTGTCCTGCTCATGTTGGTCCGCCTCCCGAAGGACCTTGGGCGCCCCGGAGTTGTTGACGTCGAGGAGCAGGAGGGGTCGGTGCCCCGCGTCGAGCGCGAGGACTCACTCGTCGACGTGACGGAGCCCCTCACCCGAGGATCGGGGTAAGAAGATCGTGAAGCCCTGAGGTCCAGAGGTTCGACGGCTGGGCGTATACGCCACGCTCATTCACCCATTTTTGTTGCATCGTTTGGTGTGGATCACAGGTTTGCAGCATGCACAGACTCTCCATACTATCCGCTTCGTGAGCACGTATAGTATGTTCGAATATCTTGCTCGTTGTGGCTTCCACAGGCATATCTACTGTACTAATACTCTTAGATCTTGCTTATGTCCATCTTTCGATGCATCGTCATACGGCAGCCGCATGCGCAATATACCGAAGGATGCAATAGCCAGCTGGCGCCGCCACTGTCACCTTGCGCACGCACGGCGGCTCGCATGTCCACGACGGTCACCCCGGTCGTCATCCGCACGACAATTGCGGAAGATGGCGCGGCTCGTCGCTCGGGTATGCCTTGTATGGGTCTTCCCCTCACACAGATGCGAGGTGCCTGCATGGGAGTCCGCGTTAGCTCGAGGCGCTTCGTATCGATGGAATTCGTGCAACACCCTTGCAATCCATCGTTGATTCCACATCATGCGCCGTGCATCGCTGCGGTCTGCTGTACACTCTAACTAACGAATGACTGGGAGTCATAAACAGTGGTCCATGGGACAGCGAGACTGGTCGCGATCAGCGGAGGGAAGGCGTCCTTACAGTAGACCGCGAACCCGCCACCGGTTGCCTGCTTTTCAGTTCTTGAGGCATTTTCCCCACCACTCCGTCTGCCTGGGAGCCCTCACCACAGCCGCACAGCCGCCATCCGAGCCCGTCCTCCCCTTTCTCAAGAGCGCCGCCATGAGCGCATACTTGCGGACAAGCTCTTCATTCTTCAAGATCGAGTTAGCAATCACGAGACGGATGAGCGTATGCTCCCACAGCGTGGGGTGCGTGTAGTCCTCCTGCTCCATGATGGTCTGCAGGTACATCGCGCGCATGAAGCCGTTCATGCGCTCGTACGTGCTGACCATCTCCCGAACAGTGCGCGCCATCACGGTCTCGTAGACCATCGGGGCGCCGTCTGCGAGCCACTTCTGGAACGCTGCTTCGTCGTCAGCCCTGGCAGCGTCCGAGTTCCGGGTGGCGAGGAGCGCGCGCTGCATGTCGCTGACGTACAGCGCCTCCATCCTGCGGCTGCACGACTTGCACTTGCACTCGAACTTGTACCTGCGGAGCAGCTCTTCGGCCCGCATGTGATGAGGGTTACTGAGGTCGATATAGGCGACGGTGATCTGCTCCCCACGGCGGACGGGAGCACGGGCGCGGAGCGTGACAGTCAACGTCCTGAGGTCAAAATCCTGCCAGGCGTTTGGAGAGCAACTGCGACACAAGAATCCACACAAATGAGCGGGTCGCGTCGCTCCCCAGCGAGTGGCAGCAAACTCACCTGTGGTTCGCGCGCGATATATCCCTTGTCAAGGCACCGTACTGGGCGTCGTATCCCGGCAGATCCCCCACGATGAAGCTGTTGGTGTCACTGATCCCCTTGAGATGAGATGGCCAGTCCGGCCCTTTCGCGTTCTTGAGGGCGTACACAGCCGCTCGGTTCGCGGGAAGAAGCACCTGCCCGACCAGGTGCTCCAAAATTTGGAGTGAATCTTGGATCGTAGGGCCCGGTAGAGCGACGGGGTACATCATGAGCGGACGTTCGCACAAGATGGTTTGTCCGCGCGCAATGTCTGCGGTTGCTATCATGCTCTGTCCGAAACCCGCGACGGGCGCGATCTTGTATAAAGGCGGAGATGGGGTGGTGAACGGCACCGGGAAGTCGGAGCATGTTGCGCGTCGAATCTCCTCCTCCATACCCTCGTACAACACGACTCCCGTCACGAGATTAGGGGGCAGACTCTCTCCGGATGGGAGATTTTTGTAGAGTAACTTGCGGCCTAGCGTGAGGCGAAAATCTGGAACAGCCGGGACGTCTGGCGTGAGCGGCATTGGCGACGGTATCTTGACTAGTTCCTGCGGAGCGGGGGCTCGCTGCAGGGCGGGTTGAGAGCTCTCAGAAAGAACGGAGGGAGACGTCGGCTGCGATGGCCCCGGTATCCCAGCAGACGTGGTCGACGTCGCTCCTGACTGTCCGCGGTCGCGGTCGGAGAGGAGAAATCCGCGGCGCATGTTGGCGGGAACAAGGAATATTGAGAAGGGGAAGGGAGAGCGATTGCGCGGCCTTATATGCTACGGACAATAGAGTTTAGCATAGGTAACGTGCCGCGACCTTCGTCTATCGATTGGCGGGGCTTCTGCCCGGATCGCGCACCGAAGGCCCTTCTAGAATGGCGGCCGTGCTCCACTAAACAGGAAGTCAGCCTACGCAAAAGTCCAGCCGTGTCTGCTTTCTTTGTGCAGCGAGAATATTGATCAGCTGACTCGCCGACTGCTGTATGAACTGCCGTGGCATACGATGGCATACTGCGAGTGTTGAGCATAGACTGACATGTCTCCCTAGACTAGACTATCAAACAACTCGACGCATCAACACGCGGTCCGCTCCTAACCTTCAATGCAGGTCAGTAGGAGGATTCGAAAGCGGAAGCGAGTGTGGGGGAACGAGCGCACTCACCTTGTTGGAGGACGCGATACTAGCGTCAAACGCCCTGCCACTCCTTCCACAGCCGACACAGTCCTTCGGGCCACCCCGAGCTGTTGCACTCGTCCGTGTTCATAATTGGGAACAGGGCATGAAGGAAGCGCGCGATGTCCGTCGGCGACACGAGCGCGAAGCGGGCGCGACCTCTGGGATATCGGGTGGCTGATCGATGGCGACCCTGACCATGAACACGAACTGCATGAGGTTCGGGCAATGTCGAGCGAGATGCGAGAATGATTTGAGGGTCGGGTATGGGCCGTCGCGGTTGGCGAATGAAATGGTCAATGTCTCCAACAGCGGCCACGTCCTCATCGACGAGCAACCAGCAGTGCCTCAGCTCAACATGCTGCAACCGCGGGGGCTTCACGGCCTCGAAAGACGATATCAACGCACCCGACGCCTACCAACCTGAGAAAAGGAGAACGTGCGCAAAACAAAGGTCTGAGAAGTCCGATTGGAGCTCTCGAAACGCATGCGTCCTGGTCTGTCGCCCCTTGTTCAGTTCCACGCGGAGCGAAACGTTGGAGTAGGGTGCGACAGGCGTCAGGATAGGCGAGGCTGGGTCAGCAGCGCGTAGGATATAGCAGCACGCGCACCGCATGTACGCCACGTCTAGTTTCAGGTCTAGGTCCACGTCTACGACGATCCCGGGCTCAGCGACTAGCCAGGGACTTCATCCCTCAGCGACTAGGGACGACTCCAACGTCGTCGAGCTCCGGCGCATCCAGACAAGGAAAGAAGGCCGGCCAGCCAACAACCGACAAGTTTGAAGTTTTACCTGGCGGAGGGGGCGTGGAAGGACTCCTTGCATCCAGCGAACCCTTGGACTCGATACCGGATCGATTCGATGGTTGAGAGGGCCGTGAAACCCCTGAATTGGGCTGGGGTAAAATACACAACGTCCTCCACAATCGACGACTTTGCTCAGGCTCTTGAACGCAGTGGGGAGCGGAATGAAAGCGAGGGCATTGTCATAGCCGATGGGAGCGACCGTAGCGCGGAGAGGAGGGGTGCGGTGACAGCCACCTTTTTCACAACTGCGTTAATCTCGTGCGGACAGGGTCCATACGACGAACTCACCTAGTTGTGTTAGAAATTGACGAACGCGGTTGGCAGTCTAGACGGCGTCACTCATGATGTTGACAACTTCTCCACCGAGAGTGCTGGAGTTCTTCCAAGCGCTGATGGGTGTAGCGCGCGTTTGCCACGTGGCGATCAAGCTCTATATAGTAAGTAGGCTAGGTTCGGATCCTTCTCAACTCCGAAGGAATTTTCGTGCTCCGCATAGGTTCGGATCAAGCCGCCTTCCTGCGAAGGTGCGCTGCGAAGCAAGCGCCGGAGCAAGGGCTTGCTCCGAACCTATAAGTAGGCCAGCTCTACGCGTTCGACCACGGACGTGTCCTGTTTTCTCACTGAGAGATACACTAACTCAGCTCCGTCCTAAGTCGGAGAACACGACAGCCAGGAGGCGACTAAGACCGCGGGCACCGACACATCTTCACCAAGTCATCAGTACTTACTTTGGGTTGGACTCCGCGCGCCGGCGGATTCCATCTCAGGCTCGAAGACTGGCACGTCCAACACCTGAGCGCAGAACATCTATCGACGCCTCAAGCAGGGAGGGTACCGCTGAAGGACGCGCCACCCACACGACACCCAGCTCTGACTCCGCCACGCCATCCCACCCATGACCAAACCCTCTACTAGAGTACTAGTGTTGCTAGTATGGGGACTACAGCGGAATACCCTTCGGACTCCATGACGAGATCAGCTTCGGTCTATACGACGAGCTCAAACGCCTCTCCCACCGAGGTGTCATCTGATGCTGAACCCCCTTCTCCTCCTACGTCAAGTGATACCGCCTCCAACACTAAGTCCACGACACCCATCGGGAGCGCTATTCTCGATGCTGCGGGAACTGCTTGCTCGGCTGAAAATGCTCCCATCTCCGCCTCGACCTCGAGCGTCAACATCGAGTGCTACCGCATCTTCGTAGATTTTCTCCAACACGCCCAGTACGCCTGAGGTGACCTCGACGGGTTTCGATCTCTCAGTGACACCCTTAGTTCCTGAACTACAGAGCACGAGCCCGAGTTGCTCTGCTGGCACGGCCAGCGCAAATGCACCGGACAACACTGATCTCGACCCGACATCAACGCAAGCCCCCAACCGCAAGGAGGCCTTGTCTACTGCCTAACCCACCAACTCAGATTCTACCAGTGCACCGGACCCCAATGTCTCCCAGCCTCCCAGCCAGTACGCGACAAACTCCGAGTTGACTGCCACCGAGTCCACAGCGATCGAGACCACCTCCGAGACCATGTCCGCCATTGCCGCGACAACTGCCGCGACCATTATGGAGACATTGATGGCGTCCACGTCGGACGAGACCACGACAATTTCTAGCGAGACCATGACTCCGTCGCGTCCACAGGAACCCCCGTCACTTCAGTGGAAAGTTCCGCCACAATTGATACTTCGGAGACTAGCTCGTCCATCACTTCTGAACCTTCCGGGACCGAGTCTTCTTCGGTGAGGTCTCGGCCGGTACGTCTTTGGCTATATTACATCTCGCGTGCCATGCGCTCACTTGCCTTCTCAGAAGTTACCACGACCTCGGATGCGCCTACCATGACCGTGCTGGATACTGACCAGTGAGATCTTGAGAGTTGGTCCAGTGATTCGACGCCTTTTCGGCGCTCGGTTTTACCAGTACGCAGGAGATCTCGACTCCTCCATTACCACACAGTCCTGTCCGCCATCCCTCCCACTTCGTCCGACTCGTCGACTGTCCAAGAGACTGCGAACACAGCTCAGAGCAGCCGACGGCCTCGAACACACTTGAACGCGACTTCTGGGATAACTCTGTGACTACCGACTCGTTTTCCTCCCTGTCCCCTTGCTCTTCGCAGCACAGACTCTATTTCCTCGACGCAGTTTACGGCAACTGACAACAGTCACCCAAACGGTCGCCAACGCCGAGTCCACGTCCACCATGACCACTACCACCATAGTTATTACTGTGCGCACTACGGACGTCGTCAGCCCAACGTCGACTGTCCTCAACACGGTGACTAGCACCCGTGGCCACCACCTTGCGCACGGCAACTCGCACGTGCACGACGGTCATGAAGGTCACCCCAATCGTCACACAATTGTGCCTGGCGTCGCTCGTCACTGGCACCCCACTTTGTGCACTGAACTCACTTGTATCGTACCAGAATGCATACATAGTCACCGAGAATACATAATGTGTTATTGCAGCGATCATCCTCCAACTCGACGAGCGTCCCGATACTTCAACAGTGTTCCCTCGCGGTCTCACGGGGATCCATGCTTTGCTGCGTACCTGTCCTATCCTCCCATGCCCCGCGAGCGAGCAGCTCAACCGAGGAGAAGCATCGCGGGAGGATGCCAGTCGTCACCGGCCCCATGATGATGGGATGACGATCGACCAAGTGACCTGGTCTGCGAACGCATGAAGCGGTCAATTGCTTCGGCTTCCGCGAACGTGCATGTCTTCCTCCGGCAAAACCACAAACCCATATAGCCCTGGGAGAGGGCCGAACAGATAGGCATCCGCTTGGACCGTCTACACAACGACGTAACTTAACTAAGCATCGCCTTGGGGGCAGTTCCTGTATTCATTCAGAGCTTCGCGCGGGAGCAGGTGGTCGAGGGTGAGAGGCATCTCGTCCAATCAGATCTTCTCAGCGAGGATTGAGACCGGCGAGCGTACCTTCTCAGCTAGAGCTCCGGGCCACGGCTGAGAGTGACTCATACATGCTGACTGCATTTGCGCCCACGTTGGCTGGGATGAGAATCTCATCTTTCAAGAAGACTTGGGGCAAGTCGCCATGATCTACCGCTATGTTCCCCATCCTACCAGGCGTTGACTGAAGTATGGTGCCATATCAGCTATATAGGCGGCCCGTCAGAGTCGGGCGATCATGAGTCTGATCCTGACAAGACAAAATCAGCCGATGGTGAGCAGGTTCCTCGACGGGTGACTCTTCATTCATCCATCGGGCTACGTCAGGTCGTTCTCACTGCTATGAAAAGCTCCAGCCGTCTTCTCGTCTGCGAATTGCATGCCGTCTGACGGCAGTTAACCATCCGACAGAATTGGTACACGCACTTCCAATATACTATCGTGATTGATTCGCAGGCTCTCCACTCGGCCATAAGCGCATGCCCCACCAATTACCGAGGTTATTGGACAGACGCTGACGTTGACACACGTCAACCAGAGGTAGGATGCGACTGTGCGGTCCCCGAAGGGCAAGGAAGGGATTCCAGGTGCCGTAGCGGTATTCCTGTGCGCCGGTAGCTGAGCCAATTGGGTGTTCGAGATGCACATCAATCGCAGCTCACCAATAGGCGATCATGCATCACTGTGCTGCACAACTTCTCAGTATAACGGCACCAATGTTTCGTAACGGATGTCGGACGCGACACCAACCCTGCGAGTATCCTTGCGCTCGAAGCATTGCGAGCGGAGCCGAGTGCTTGGTGGAAGTGCGATTTGTCGCTCTGTGCGTCATCATGAGAGCAACTCGAAGTCACTCCAGTATATTCTGGAGCCCTCGAAATGGGAGCATACAGACACCTGCCGACTAATTGAACCGAATGGCCATGAGTAGGTGAGGCATGTGCTCGAAATAGTCCTACCTACGTTCACCATTGGCTGAAAACAAGGACATAGTCAACACGGTTGGAGGACGTGCTCCAGTCACTACGTCACAAAGAATGCCTCACTCGGGAGATGCGAGCTCGCGACAGGTATAAAGACCGTGCAGCTTCATCGTGTTCTGCAGCAACTGCGCTCAGCATTCGCTACACCCTCAGCAGAGTGAGCACTTGCGGCCTAACTGCCCTCAATAACTGTCTGCTCACCTCTCCGCCTCAGGTCTTCGATACAACATGTACTTCACCACGGCCATCTTCGTCAAGCTCGCCGTCGCCGTCGCCGCGGTGAACGCAGCTGCCACTCTCCAGGCCAGACAAGTCCCTGGAATCACATGTACCACCGACGCCGACTGCACCGCCATCCCCGACACCACCTGCGTGAGCGCGGCCGACTTGCCGCTCCCACTTCCTGTTGACGTTCCCGGCGTAAGTCCCAATTTCCATTAGTATGGCTCGAGTACGGTATCCTTGGATCTGACACGGGTTGCGTATCTTGCAGCTCTGTTTGCCCTCGATTCCAGGTGCCGGATCGCTCAAGGCCAGACAGCTCGACGGCATCACCTGCACCACCAGCGCCGACTGCACTGCTATCCCCGACTTCGACACATGCGTCGATGGGAGTGCTGTCGGGCTCCCCGCAGACGTGGGAGGCGTTAGTCGTCTCTAACCAGCGAATGTCATTCAATTGGGCACTGACACACGTCGTTTTCGTTGCAGATTTGCCTCCCTGCTGGAATTGCGGGGGGATTGTAAGATTTTTACGCGCAAGAGAACTGGGAGCGGCTCGGTCGTGGTGTAGTCAGAGCTCGCTCACCTCAAACGTTCGTACAAATTAGCACCAAGTGATCCTTGTTTCCTGTACCCGATGCAGTCTGAAAGACCGAACGCATTATGTCCGATGCAGAAAATGTATACGTTTGACTCACATCGGTGCTGTGGGAGTGTCCGTGCGATAGGGACATAATCGATCGTGCAGGTACCATTCGGAGGTTCAGTGAATACGTTGACCTACCGGGTTACGGTCAAAGTAGTTCAAACATCTCCATGCTCGGAGGGGCGCATAGATCGCCAGTGATTAATAACCAATTCTATTCAGCCAACAATTATAAGACCCAGCCCCCACTCAGCTTGAGCTACGATATGGTCTTCCTTAAGCCATGTTGCGCGCCAGAAGGTTGACTGTATTGACAGCTAAGATGCAGGAAAATGTCATGTCAACTTATGAGTCCGCTCCTACGCAACCGAGCACTAACGGAGACCACGAATAGCGTTCTTGGTCGCGTGCTGCTTGAGGAGGTCGGACATCTCCTTCTGAGTCAGGGCAGCACCGCGTCTGTTGCTAGCGAGCGTTGCCACAAGGCCCGAGACATCCGGACATGCCTGGATAGTACGCGCAACACATCAGTACTAGCGTGCTCATACCTTCCGAGACATACCATGGATGTTCCGCTAAGAGTAGCGTTACTCTATTTCGACCAAGCCATCAGTCAGCGACAAGAACAACGTCAAGCAAGAGGGCAGACAAGACCGACCGTTGTCCCGTCTATCCCAGCACTGATGACGTCGACACCAGGAGCGAAGATGTCGACGAGCGGCCCAAAGTTCGAGAAGTCCGCGCGCACGTCCTTGATGCTCGTCGCCCCAACGGTGATCGCTTCGGCGACGCGTGCTGGACTCTGGCTCGTGGCGTCCAGGTTCTTGTTCCCAGCCGATACCTGTCACATCTCCGATAAGTCCATCCATGACAGCGTAACGTGCGCGCAGCGCTTACCACAACGTACACGCCCTGGTTGATGGCCTGACCAGGTGAGTGTGGTCAGTAGATGCATTATCGGTGCGCATACATCGAAGTGAAACACGCCTACGTTTCTTACGGCGGCATCGAGAGCCCTTGACGGAGCACTGCGGAGGCTCATGCTTGCAACAGAAGGGCGACCAGACCGGGCAGCGGATTGGGCTACAAAATTGACTCCACTGATGCTGCAGAGAGAATGCCACTTCGTTAGACAGCCCATTGCACCCTGCATTGGGAAGAGGTACTCACATGTCTGCGGTAAAGCCTCTGTAGTTGCGGAAAATTATGGAGAGTCAATACACGTGGTGTATCAGGACCGTGGACAACCCACCCCTGAGCGCCGAAGACTTTGACCGCGATGACATGAGCGCGCTTGGCAACACCGAAAGTTGCACCCGCGATCGTACCGCTGGTCGGGGTTATGAACGACTTCTTACGGTAAGGCCGTCGATGAGACGTACGCGCAATGAGTTCCATGACCGTCGTCATCGATATTCTGCAGCGTCGTTGTGACTATGGACATAGACACAGAGAGACGAATCAATGCGAACGGACCAAATGTCGCACCCCAGCTGGCCCGTCCTTGAAACTCGACCTGGGCTCGACTTGAGTCAGTAGGTATGAGGTGATCAAATCAGTCTCTTACGTGGTCCGTGAGGATTCCAGAGTCTGTTATAGTCGAAGGTTATCGGCGTTCCTGATAGAGAATAGGAGACGACGTACCAATCACATACACGTCGACGCCCGCTCCAGCGGCAGTTGTGTCAAATGTGTAATTGAAGGTGAGCGTATCTGGGTCAGAGCGGCGAGGAAGCCTGTGCGACTGACTGATCCTCTGCAAGCCCCAAGGACTCCCCGTCCTACGTGATAGACGTAAGTAAGCGTGAGCGCAACTGTCACCCCGAATCACAAATGTGGCTCGTACTGAACGGATATTCTATCAGGATATACCATGCCGCTCTCTTCAAGATACTCCACATCTTCCCTCAATCGAACTGCCTCGAGGGCATCGTCATCGAGGACACCTAAAGCACTCAAGGGTCGTATCAAAGTGGCTAATATCGATCAATCGCAATCGCTCACCAGCGTAGCCGTGAAGAAGGTCGGATGTCCATTTGCCATGGGTGACATGTGCTGACGACGCATACTTGGAGGAGAGCCAATCGAGGTGCTTGTCCTTCGGAGCATCCGCCTTCAGTTTGACTATGTACGACTTCTGCCGCGAGGTCGCCCCACTGTCCCGAGTCGAGACAAGCGGCTTCACCTGCTCATCAGACGCAGCGAGAGCTGTACCCAGAAGAGAGAGGGCAGTGGCAAGGACACTGAGCAAATGCATGTGGCGCAGTGACCGTATAGAACAAGCAATGAAGAGGCGGAAGATATAGACTCGACGAAGAGGCAAACGCGGGAAAGATGTTAGCTTTCGTAGAAGTTGCGGTCGCCCTATATAACACCTCGCCTAGCTAGCTGTGTGTGGTCCATGAGGAGATGTATCCGGCGGTGTAGGATCATTTGGAAATGCCTTGCCGATGCTACCAGTGTCAGCGGCCTCCCTCGGACGTCCGCCATACTCGGCCAAATGATCATGTTCGCGAGGTGTCTGTAAAAAGAATATTTATAGCAAGAAAACAAACCGATGGTTCAGATGCTTTGTGCGTCCACAACGATGCATTGCTGGCAACAACGGTGAGCGTGGCTTATTGGAAGCCGAGGATGGCATAGCGCAGCATCGCGAGATGCCCGAGAGTATGCGTAGCAGGGCGATGATATGAGTAGGGTGGGACGAAGCAAGTACATACGACCATTCCGGTCGGGATCGACGGCCACGCGTCCGCCACGAGTGCCACCCAATCGGATGCAGTGCCGACGCTGTGTACGTAAGCTGATGCCCAAACCGGAATCCCATTGAGCGCTTGTGTCCTTCACTCGTCCGTCACCGCCTCGATGGACACGAGCGAATCCACAGAGCCTATCAACAAGCTGCCAAGCGAAATATTGGTCGAAATATTTCTCCAGCTGCCTGATGGTCCTGTTTTCGACTTCGTGCCCAGGCGACCTCGAGCGAAGGTGGTCAAAGTCCCAGCCAAGACGACTACCTTATCCCTGGTTTGCCGACGTTGGCGTAATGTCGTTTGCTCTACCCCGCATCTCTGGCGCAATATCCACGTTCATTCCAGTCCAAACTGGTTTTCTCTCTGTCTCCTTCGTTGCGCTGACGTCCCCGCCAATGTCACCTTCCAGAGCATGCCAAGGCAGGCCACCATCTCGCTCCTGTGGAGCTCCATATCGAAGATACAGTCTCTCGCCTTCACCTCTCTGGACAGGCGATGGATGTACTCTGCATGCGCCGTGCTAGAAACTCAATGGCCGTCGCTCAAAGAGCTGCATATTGAATGGTGTAACCGCCTCGACGACGGAATGCACATCCATCTAGACGCGGCTCACTTGCCCCGCTTGCGCAAGTTGAGCCTCGTCGGCTTCTTCCTCCCGTTAGACCTATCGTCCTACCCCAATCTCCGCAGTCTCACCGTACGAGTCCGTGCCCGGATTATCACGCTCAGCCGGTTTCTCGATATCGTGGCGTCTTTCCCGGACCTCGAGGAGCTGGATTTCCACATCGTGTCCTGGCCCTCCTCTGCACCAGAACCGAACAAGCCACGGGAGGGTGCAACACTTGGCAAGCTGCACACGCTGAGGTTGACAATCGACTCATACTCCTTTGCGGCCAGACTCCTCCCTCGCCTGCGAGTTCCTTCAGCCAAGTCCGTCACAGTCAACGTCCATGCTGGAAATCGATTCGAGCACAACACACTCTCGGGCCTACTACCCCCCGACCTGTCCCTTACCCTCCCCATGCTGCCTCACATAACATCTGCCGACGTCGTGGTGTTGTATCACGAAAATACCTACGCATTACGCGCCCACGGCGAGACCCACACGGTCGACCTCTCGCTCGACGTGGAATACGAAACACGAGCGCTCGGGAACGGTTTCGACTGGCACAACGCCCTGCACCGCGCCCTCATCGATCTCATCCGCCTTCTCGGCTCCGCCCCGCTCACCGCGCTGAACGTGCGGGAGAACAAGACGCACGTCCCCTCATCAGTATGGAGGGACGTTTTCGCGCACTTTCCCCTCCTCGAACGCGTTTCCTCAGACGCCATGTACCTCAACGGTGCCGACGCCGCCACCACCTTCTGGACCGCGCTCGCGCCCGTGCTGCTCAGCACAAACCCGTTCGGCAGCCCATCCGAGCCATCGACCGCAGCGAGTTGCCCGCTGCCGCACCTACGCGAGGTGACGATGACAGGCGCGCGCATTGCGCCCGCGCTGGGTATCGAGGTCTGGGCGATACACAATGCTCTTCGCGCGCGTGTTCAGCGTGGATATCGGCTGCAGAGACTGAACCTCGGCTGCGTGTGTAGCGCGGACTTCCCGGGGCCCGATGACGATCCCACATATGTGAGCGATCTGGAGGATGTTGTAGGGGAGCTGGTGTTGATGGATGTACGAAGACGAGTGAATACTCAGTGAGTAAGTGTCAATTCATGACGTCAGCCTTCCCGTATGACGTGACATTCTCACAGGTGAACTACATTGCTATGGCGAGAAGAATAACAACGGCGGAACGACGGCGAGGGATGTGCGCGGATCAGGCGATAGACAATCATTTCCAGAACTATCGGAAGGCCAACAGCTCAAGGCATCAAAAGCGAACACTAGGTGTCCAATCAAAGTTTCAACTGAATCTGTAGAGCGCGTGTCAGCATACTGCAGGAATCGTACCATGATGAAATGGGTACCAACGTTCTGAATCCTCGTAGGGAGAGTGTAACGAAGCGCGGAAGAAAGGGCAGATATGTCCTCCGCCAGAACTTGGCAACTCGTGCACCATTTGCGCGCCGTTGTGGCATCCTTGAACACCTGTCTGCATGTAGACTCGGACGTCAAAGCACCTGGATGTTTTCCCGCAGTTTTAGCTAACTTGTCGATGTAACTCCGGAGCCATATGTAGCCTTGGCCCTGCCGCGTGGGGTTTGGCATTCCGAATGCTCCCATGCCGAATGGTTTGGGTGGTTGAGAAGACGGTGGAGATTTGAAGAATCCCACGTGGGGGGTGGCGTCGTCAGCGTTGGGAGAGGGCTTTATCTTCGAGGAGACTTCCAGGAGGCTCTCCACACAGACCGCTCTGCATGCTCGATGGTACTCCAAAAGGCTGTGATACGAGAACGCCGGGCAGCATTCCATGACTCTGAGATATTCGCCATCGATGGTCTCATTGAGTGTGTATTTCGCCGCTTCCCGCGCGCATTCGTCTAAGCCGTGGAGGATGGCGGCGAAGTACGCTTTCAAGGGCTTCTTCTTGGCCAATGGCGCCCACTGAAGGCGTGCCTCCTCTACTATTCGCGTCATCCGATACTTCTTCGCAGCTGCGAGAAGTTTCGCGAACCGAGTGAGGTCAGAGGGCATCTGTATCGCGCCGGGATAGCACAGTTGTAGTAGCGGCTCGAGGACGTCGCTGGACTCGACCATGGACACGGTGGGGAGGTCCATCGTGATGGCACAGTCAGCGGTAGAAGTCTGCGGACCGTCAGCGGTTATAGTGCCGGCACTTGCAGGCGGTATCTCATCCATCATGGTACGAATGACCGGAGATGCTGCGGCAAGGATGCCTTTGTGGGATGGGAGGGCAACCGAATCGGATGATAGACACTGAATGTCGGGATATGGCAACGTTACTGGATTGGAATCGCTCCCAGTGGGGCGAGGGAAATGTGTCATGAAGGGGTTCCAGTCATGGGCCGGTCCATTGATGACAACGGCGAGGTGGCCGTCCTCAACTGGCTCATTGTCCACGAGACGGAAGGACGAGTCCACCGCACCATTCAACCGACGAAACTCGACAAGTCGGTAATATTGTCCGGCACTGAGGCCCTTCATGCGTCCTAAGAGCTTGAAATTAACAGACGAGAGTCCGAGGGTGGCCCTAGCCGCATGACGTGCGACGTTCTCCAACCCCGTGCGGCACGCGACCGCCCACACTTGCAACGCCGAGTGCGAGGAAGCGTCCAACAGCTCGTTTGTGAGCACGGCCAGGGGGAGCTCCATCTCGTACTTCTGCGCTGCTTTCACGGCGGACTCGAGCTCCCCGAGCGAGCGCTTCGACCCGGGCTTCACGACCGGGTAACATATACGCAGGAGCGTGTCCAGCGTTTTGTGGTCTTCCGTGAGTTCGACGACCGGACGTGCTTGATCGCCATCGGCCGTGTGAGATTGGGGAATGGAGAGGATGGACTCGAAGATCGGGGATGCCTCGAAGAGAATGTGCCGGCGCACGTGGAAGTCCACGAGGTCGGAGCTTCGTAGGGTAATGTCCGCCTCAGATTTGTTGAACGGATATGCCGCGGTGTGGATATGGGGGTGTACGGTTGGAGAGGCCATGGGATGTCAGCGGGATGGTATGTCGATGGTGAGGAGCACGGAAGAAGAACTAGAGGGGATAGCTCTAGATAGCGTTCGCTGATACTTATACCTTGAGTGACACTACCGCAGCTGCCACGACGCCGTCCGTGAGAGAGCTTGGCTGGCTCATGTAGTCATGGACCTCTCAGTACTCACAATCACTCACGTACAATAAATGCGGCATGTGATCGTTTCGCAGACGCGAGTTTGGGAGACATGTCGGCTCTTAAGAGCTATACCTTGACGACGCACAAGAGACGGGACCTACACGTTATGACTTGGAATTCATGTGTCGTGAAGGTTTTATATTTCTACGCCCCTCCTATATGCATCAGTGAGTTCGGGGCAAGCTCAAGCAGTATGAATGCCCACCGACCCTGCTGCAGTACGCAGTACGCTTGCCGTACCGTTTGCCATTCGTGCGCCTTGTCCGTTGAAATCGGGCGCATCGAACGGGTTGCACTCTTCGAGGACCAAATTCGGGAACAGGGTATAGAGGAACCGCGCTATGGACGCTGGTGGGACCGCATCGACGTCCCACCCGCCCGGACGCTCAGTGAACCGAAGCTCGCGCAGAGGGTGCGGCGATGACGGGGGAAGCTCTGGGACGCACAGTGGCTCTTGGATGACGATCTCTGCGAAAAGCAAGACCTTGACGAGCTTTGGACAGTGCCGCGCGAGATGCGAGAGGCAGTTCAGAGTCGGGGACAGATGAGGGCGATTCCGTATGACGATATCCAACCGCTCCAATTGAGTCCATGCTTGCGACAAAGCGAGTATGTTGTCGTCGGTGAGATAGGTTGGCCTCCACATGTAGAAGATATCGACGAACTGTAATCGAGGAGAGGCGAGCAATGGCCTTACGACGTCGAGGAACGACGGGATGGCTCGATCGAGGGCTGCTCCTTGTGCACGCCTTCCCTCGTAGGTACTGAGATTGAAGGCGCGCAGGTTTCGCGCGAAACCCATACCCGCGATTTCCGCCAGAAGATCTCTGAGGCCGTCCGGATGGCATCCGTCCTGACTGGCCGCCCCTTCATACGGATGTCGATGTCGTCCAGCAGTGGCGCGTCTAGACAGGGGAAGAACCCTGTCGCTGTGGCGAGCGTACCATCGTGCAGCTCTAACCGCCGGAGAGAGGGAGCGCGGAAGGTGTCTCTGCATCCGGCGAACCCGTCGACCCGGCAGCGGAGCGATTGGAGTCTGGAGAGCACAGTGAAGGCCTGGAAGCGAGCCGGAGTGAGTGCGTGATAGTAATCAACAACATCCAGTTCGCGCAGGCTATGGAAGGGGGAAAGGAGCGGGAGTAAGAAGGTATCGCCTTGGACGATCGGGGCGGTTAGCGAGAATAGAAGGGGTGACTTGATCGCGACCTGGGTCAGCACTTCTGCGACCTGTTCTCCAGCGACGCCATAATCGATTTTCCAAGTTAGACTCTTCATCCTTGGTGACAGAAGGGCGGTGACGACTCCACCGGCGTTTGAGAGGTCGAGGTCTAGCTGGGTGACGGTCCACTCTAAGGAGTGTAGCGCAGGGAGGAATGTTGCACCGCCGTTGTGGTCCAGGAGGAGACGGAACAACTTCAACTCGGACGAGTTAGGACTCCACTCTCGTATCTCACGCACGCGAGTCGCGCAACGTAAGAAGCGGGCCCAGATATTTGGATCGGTCCATGAATGGCTTTCGATGACCTATGGAAGCGGCACATTAGTACCGCATACAATAACGCGGCTGGAGACGGTGTTCAGGCCTGAAACGACGCACCTGCTCATAATATTCGGTCCAGTCATTGCGACGCAACTCATAGGCTGCCCGGATTTCCGACATTGGTGAGAGTATATGGCACAGTGGGATTGTCGTGTATATGAGCACGCTCCACAAAGCCTCGGAAGCTGGATAAGACCATGCGCGGCAGACTAGCGCGCATTGAGCTTGGAATAGATCAAAGGTCATATCGTGAAAGATATGGAGGAGTATGTCGTAGGGCAGCGTAGCAGCAATCGAGGAGTTCAAGTTGGCTTCCTGCTCGAGCAGGAAGCCAGGCTGGCCGTCTTCCACAATCATTGCGGATCCGATAGACGTCTTGTTCGAGTTGGGGGGCGAGGGCATGCCATCTCTTGCATTATGAAGACATTCGCCATCACCGCCCGCCGATGGGCGCGGCCGCTCAGCGCGCGCGATGACTCGGGAAGGTGGGTTGTGATATACAATAACATTGACGTTCCGGAGAGCGTTGCCCGATGGGTGTATTGATACAGGAGCGCCGCGGGGAGCGCGTCCAATCCTTCATCGTTGGTCAGTACTTAGAACAGTGCGAGCGCGAGGGAGAACGCACCGTTATGCCGTCTAGGAGGTTTACCGGGCCGGATGCCTTGGCGCTTACGCTTGGAGCTAGTAACGGGACAGCCGACACTCGCCAGTGGTTATCGCGAAGGAACACGCATGTCATACATCATGATGTTGACGTTCAATACTTGCAGGTTAGAATACTCGTACATCACTGTTCGACCCAATCAGCCAGCCCAGAATCCAGCTCAGACTTGAAGCTCGACCTGCAACATACCCTGTCAGCCCAGCACCGAATCATGCCAATCTGGAACGCATATACTCACACTCTGGACAGTCAGCGGTATCGCACGCAGTGCCTGGGCGACGTGCGACAGCTTCTGGGCGAGGGTGTCGCACGAGTGACACCACTGCCCCTGCTCGCATGCTCCGATGAAGACGCTCTCCGGTAGGAAGGGAATGCGCCCGGGCTGGCTATCGATCGTTCTCGACAGTCCAGCGACGTATTCTTCTAGCCAAGGTTGGCTGCGCTCGTGTGGGCTGACCTGCGTTGAGTGGGTATCCGGCTCGAGTGCATGATAGGCGGGATCACACTCCGACGCTTGAACTCCAGGCTGCGCGTGCACGGGGGTGGGGGAGCTGGGACGAGGAGCGACCCGACACGCATCCAGCAGGAGGGCCCTCGCCGCACCGCGACAGGAATCGTAGTACGTCACGAGGCGATGATACACGATCGCGGGAGCCTCCTCCATCTCAGACACGTACGCGCCGTCAAGACGGTTGTTAAGCACGTTTCGTGCCGCCGTCCTCGCGAGGTCGGCCATTCCTGCTTGTATCGTGGCAAGATACGCTCTCAAGGGATCTTGGGCTAGCAGCAGATCCAGGTGTTTCTTGATCTTCTTCTGCTCCCTCTCCATGTCGAGGCGAGCAGCAGCATTGAGCGCCGCGACGGCGATGGTGGGAGAGTTGGGGAGAGCGACATGGCGGAAGGTACACAGTTTGAATAGAAGCGCGAGATCATTTGCTGTTTCATGAATATCGACAGCAAGTAGTCTCGTCGCTGTCCCAGGAGTCGGTATCGCGGATACAGTGTCTGACGTAGACGTCAGTGAGACTGGGGTAGCTGGAGTGGACGTTGCGGGACTGGATTCGACTGTGTAATGTGATGTCGTTAGTTGGATGGTCGATGAACTATCGAAAGTGAGAAAAGGAACATACTCGGCGACGGAGGCGAGATGCTAGTGAAACTTGGGGGTACTTGTGATGAAGAATTTGGACTGTCCGGGACCAGAGGGGCCGCGCCATTTGCCCTGACCACGACCACGCTGCCAATTGGTTTCCAGATCAGTGAGATCACCCGTAAGACCAACGGATCTCGAAACTCACCTATGCACTCTAGCTTTCTTCCCTTTCTTCCCCTTTCTTCGAGGTCTCTCTTCCACTGCTGCTAGCTTCTCGTCAATGACCAGGGATGCCAATCGAATGGTGTTCTCGTGGACGTGGAAGTCTACGCCATCTTTCGAGCGACAAATGAAATTGGCGCTGTGTCCGGGCGGGACAAGCTCAAGCTTGGCGTCCGGCGGCGCGTCGGGAGCATCCAGTCCTACGATTCGACGGTTATCCAGGAGTGTGAAGTCACAGGCAACATGCCCCTGCAAGCGCCAGAACTCGCGGAGGCGATAGTAGTCACCCGCGGTGATACCTTCCATCTCGGCGAGGGGAGCAAAGTCGAGCGTTGAGTGACCCAAGGTCACCTCAGCCGCAGCCCGCGCGATATGCTCCAGCCCCGTCCTGCAGGCAAACGCCCAGACTTCGAGAGGGCGTTCGCGTGCGATGGCTAGAAGCTCCTTCTGGAGAAGAGTGATCGGGAGGTCCATCTCGTACTTCATTGCGACTCGGAGCGTACTGCCGATCTCCTCGAGAGTCCACGAGTAGTCTGGCTTTGAAATGGGATAGCATATCAGAAGCAAAGCTTCAAGGACGATGGCATCGCTGTCGACTTGGATGGGCGTCTGAAGGACAGGTCGGGAGGAGAGGATACTCTCGAAAACGGGTGACGCTTCGAAGAGGATGTGGCTACGAACGCGGAAGTCGACGAGGTCGTTGCTGCGGAGAATGACATCTGCGCTGGGCTTGTTGAATGGATGCGACGCCTCCCGGGTCTCAGGCTGAGCCTGCTCTATAATCATGATCACGGTGGGTGAGGAACTCGGGGTGCGCGGAAGAAGAGGAAGAAGACGTACCGCACTTTCGCAAGGTATTTATGCAATTGTCCCCAAGGTTCACATGCAGGCTACATGGTCCTCTGCGTACAGTTGCCAGTGTCGGCTCGTGTTAAGCCTCGTGTTGGTGTGCTGCAGCTGTGCTGACAGCGCTACTGGCTTGGTCGCAGTAGCAGACAATGACAAGCGAGTATTTCGAGTATTTTGATGACATTTGGCAGGGTCCTAGTTGGACTGCTCGACGATTAGGAGAGGTGCTAGGCCTCACACACGAAGTACTGGTACTGGGATGAATTCGAGTGAGGAGGAGGGGGAGGAGAACCGAGTGGGCGTCTCCCGACGCGACTACGACTTCATTCCCTACCACTGTGTCCACAACATCGCCAACATCGCCCTCGACGAGCTCGCCATCATGCCTGTCGAACTCGAAGTCGCAGTTAGCGAAGGGCGAGACTTTGCAATGCTTGAGCGCAATCTGCTCTCGCATCTCCGTCTTGCGGTCCTCCTGTGCTTGCTGTCGGCGTCGCTACTTCTCCACTTCCGTCTGCCCGAGCCCAACGATCCTGAGACGTCGCATACACCGCACACCAAGGCTGGCACCGCGATCGCCATCGTTGAGATTGGAGCTGCCGTCGCCGCCATCGGTGCAGGCGTGTGGGAGTATTGGCAGGGATACGCGGATATGAAGGCCCAGAGGGGCTTCTTGAGGGCGAGCAAGTGAGTCTTCCCGGCGACCATCCACAGTCTCCATCTCATCTTGTTTGTCTCCATTCATATCTCCAGAATCCATCTTGGTATTCTCAGTGGTCTCGGCCTCGTCGTCTTCGCCACATGCCTCGGCCTCATCATCGACAAAGATATCTGACGGACCGTCGCAGCCTGACTGTCGCTCCGCCGACGCAGCGCCACAAAGCCATTGCCCAAGCACCGAAGTTTGCGGCGGTAACCCTCCATCCTGTATCGCACGCATACACCTAGACGTGTCCTATCTATCATCGCTGTCGCTCACTGCGTTCTTTGATGATGAATGCCTTCTTTCCCCTGGCAGTTCCCATCGCAAGCCTCCGCAACCGCTGCAAATCCGGCCATCTGCTGCGAGAACTTTGAATACACCGCCCGGCACCTGTGCCTCGACCTCAACTCTTTTCTGGACCTGAGAGATGTGCGCAACTCACCTCCTGCCGCACCCGCCCTGGCGTCCTCTCCTCTCACATAAGACAGGGACGAGACCGGTTCGGTCCCGTACATGGCTATCCCGAAAGCGCAAGCAAACGGCTGCCCCCAGGGCAGGCCGACCGGGCTCCGACGTCCACGAAGCCGGCGCGATCTCTGTGATGGACGTCTACGGCGTGTCAATTCACCTGTCTGCCGGACTTCTAAGCATTCGCTCCATAGACAGGCACTCCCTCCGAGACTGCACCGCTCTACCCCCAGACTCGCGTTCGGCTCTTCTTCTTCAGCGGCCTCGCCCCCCTCCGCTGTCGCAGTCGGCGCCCCTCCCTCCCTCGCCATGTCTGCCGCTACCACCACCATGACGTACTCGCTGCCCCCGCTGGCGAGCGTCCCGCACGCCGACACCGTCCCAGCCATCGTGCTCCGTCGAGACCACAGCGCAACGCCTCTCTTTCTCCATCGCACACCTGTCTTCCACGTCCGCGGCACAGCGTCGATGTCACAACTTCCGCAGGCTCCGCCGTTCGCACCATCCCCAAGGGCGTCCACACCTGTCCTGCCCCGCAGCTCGAGTGAGTTAGCGTCGAGCACTGCGCATGTGGTGTCGACATGTCATCCATCTCACCCCCTGCGCCCAAACGCTATCAAAGATGCCTCAGCCATTGCGCTGAGGCAGAGGCATCACTCCAGGACAGCATCCTATCTCTCTCGCTCACCACCATCCACACCGCGGAGGGGACCTTTTCCTTCACCACCTCCGCCTCCACAGAAGGCCCTTCCTCCGATTCCTTTCCCTTGCAGCCCTCCGACGCCACCAGAGCCGGTCACTATCGCATCAGACTACTTTGCGCCGTCGACAGATCCGCCGCGCGTCTCCACCCCCCGGCCTCTCTCGCAGTGCACAGAAGAGATCTATCAGGAGCTGGAACACATTGCTGCCTCGGTCAAGCACATGGCCACCGCGCCGTCGTCGACGGACGTTCGCACGGCGGAGCGCGTCGGGCACGATCGTGATCTGTCCTCGGTCAAAATCAGCGCCACAGTCCCCGGTATCGCCACCGCCACCACCGCGTTGTGCACAGGGTCTGCTGTGAATCTCAATCTCGGTGAGAACATCTGCCAGTCGACCGCGAGCCTTGCTGTGCCGGACATTGTGGTGACAACACCCTCGGGCGGCATGGATGAAGTGAAGGCCACGTCCAGGCCGCCCTTCCAAGTCGATGGGTCGGAGAGCGACGATACGGATATGACGGAAGACTCGCTTTGGGTGGACGAGTACGGCGCGTGGGGTGCTTCCGAGAAGGGGAAGTGGAAGGCGTTGGTCGAGGAAGACAACGACGACGACATCCTTCCAGAACAGGTGAGGGTTTACCTTCACTTCCTACTTCCTCCTCGGTCGCCGACACTGATCACAATCTCTTCCATAGCACGATGCTTCCGACCGACCGGTTTCGCGTGCCAGCACTGAGAAGACGTACATCTACGAACAGGGCGTAAGTAGACCTTCCAAATGTCTCCAAGTCTGGCTGTCGCTAACGATCTCCGCCGGTCTCTTTACTGTCACCCCGTCACTTCGCTCGTAGGGCGCACCCGAGTTCCTCGTAGGCTCCTCCACGTCGGACATCGCGCGCGCCACCGCGGGATTCCGGAGCCGTCCCCTCGTCCGCAAGCGCAGTGTCAACGCAAGCCCTCGGCCCCGCCGCCGCCGCCCTGCCCCGCTCATGCTCGCCAACTCCCACCAGGTCGAGGAAGACCCCGACATGGCGCTCGCGAACGCGCTGCTCTTCGGGTCCCCGTTCAAGCGGAGCACGACAAAGTCGACGCGCCGCCCGCAGACCGCCCCGCATACCCAAACCGCACCTAGCTCCTCGTCGCCGCCCGCGCAGCGAAGTCGCATGCCCACGCCTCCAACGTCGTGGCTCACCAAGCGAGGGCGCACGGGCGAGCAGGGCGACGCTCCACCCCCGCTGCCCATGAATCCTCGCGCGAACAAGAGCACGGCCTCGCTCGCGGGCTCGCTTGGCGATGGACCTGTGTCGCGCCACTCTGAGCCCCTCCCTGCGATGCCCCTCCCAGTTCCGTGCGCCGTCCGGGAGAAGGCCGAGCACGAGCGCGGCCGCCAGATGTCGTGGGCGTCCTCCGCGTCCGCGTCCACGTCTGCCGCCTCGACCGCGACGGGCACGAGCTCGGAGCCGAACTCGCCTCGGCCCGGGCACGCGCGACCACGGCTCAAGAGCCTCAAGGGCCTGTTCAAGCACTGGTCGAAGTAGTGTCCGCTCCCCTTGCATGCATCCCTCTCTTCGACTCTTCTCCGCTGCCGCCATCTGCTCTCTTCACCCTTCGTTGTGTTGCACCGAGCCGTACCGTACCGCACCCGACGCACTGTTGTATCCCGGCGGGACCGAGAAGCACGTGTGGATGGTAATTTTTCGCATGATCATTATTCTCGTCGATGTCCTTCGCCTCCGAAACTGTATCCCTATCCCTATTTATCTATGTATCATCCACGCACGTTCCCTCCATACAATCGAATATCAGACCCACTATCCCATCGCAACCGTCTGGACAAGCACTGGCAGCACTCCCGAGCCGAGCTACGTAGTCGCTACCTCAGCCTACCACGAACACGGACCCGCACTGTCCTAGCACTACCGAGGCTCAGGTACTATATAAACGCTGCTGTGCGCGACACAGCCCATTACGCCGACGCAGGAGTCTATTACTTTAGATTTCGGAATATACGCGAGCGAACGAACGAGTGAGAGTGAGAGTGATGGAGAGAGAGAAGAATACAACACCGTACACCGAGAGCGGACAGAGAGCAAGGCGGCGAGCGTATGCATATGTAGCGTATAAAGTATAACGTAGTATACCGCGCGCACGCACGCACACACACGTACTTCTACAGCAGCCACCCGACGACACATTACGACACGACACGACACGACACGACACGGCACGAGTACACGTCAGTCTGACGACACGGCACAACCAAATTAACACGAGAGCACCTCGACAAGGACAGAGACGACAGGGGACCCAGGTAACGAGAGAGGGATGTTAGAACGCGCCGGCCACGACACCAGCACCTAAGGGCAAAGACCCGACGACGGTTATGAGGACACAGCGGCGGTCTCTCCTGCGGTCGCCGGCTCTCCGGTGCTCGTGCCATTGGTGGGCATCGCCGTTGGCATACCCTCGCCGAGGGTATCGGACAGCGTGATCGAGCGTATCTTGTCCATCAGCTCCGACGCACTCGATCCCGTGTTGGCCCGACTCCTGCCTGGGTTGGCCCCGTTAGCCCCGTTGGCTCCGTTGCGAGCACCACCCTTGGGATTGAACAGCTCCGCGTTCTTGGGCGGAGGCCGCTCGAACGCCGGCTCCTGTTCGTCAAACCGGCTGATGGAGATGGGTGGCGCCGCCGGAGGAGCCTGCGGGCTCGACTGCTGCGACGTCGGATAGTGCACGAGAGCGGTACCTTGGGCGTTCGCAGGGCCTTGCGGGCCAGGCATCATCACGCGCGACATGGACGCGTTCGTCCACGCGCCCCCGACGACTGGCTGCCGCGTTTGTGGGCCTGACGAGAGCGGAGGGAAGTCGTTGGACTGGAGGAGGGGCTGTGATTGAGGCGGGAGGTGCGGTGCCATCCTTGCAGGCGACATCGTCCGCGACGCAGCGTTGTGGTTGTCGTGGTGCCGTGAATGATGAGGCTTGAGCCCAACAGCCCAGTCAGGTCGTGCAGGAAGAGGATGCTTCGATGAGGTGGAGGTAGACGTGAATGTACGCCGTGAAGACGAAGAAGTCGTAGAAGACGACTGCGATGCGCGAACAACGAAGCACGACACCGAAGAAGAAACCGAGAAATCAACACAAGGTAGAAAACCAAACACAAATATAGCGGGAACTCGGAAGCATGACTTACCGCTGTAGATGAGGTTTCGTCAGCGGGTGTTCTTGCACCGGCACTACCACCGCTGGAAGTGCCAGATGTTCGTCGCATGTTGGTCAATCGAGGACCGTGGGCATCGGTGATGCCCATACCATTCGGTGCGCCGCTTGGATTGTAGGTGAACCCGCCAGTGCTGACTCCGGGGCCGTATGTCCAAGAGCCACGTGTCCGTGGTCCTCCACGTTTGCCGTTGACACTACCGTGTCCGTTGCTGTTCCGAGATGATGTTCTACTGATGTTTGGTCCTTCCATGCCGTTGCCGTTGCCAATATTGGGGCCCATCATCTCCGGCATCGAACTCGGGGGAAACATTTGTGGGCCGGGTACTTGGGGCGGAGGTGGTGGAGGACCCATAGGGGCGCCAGGCTGATAGGGTTGTTGAGGATAGTAGCCTGGAACACCGTAGCCATATGGAGCTGGTGCCGGCGCGTGAGGAGGATATTGAGGGATGCCTTGCATTGGGGGTGGCATTGGGTGTGTAGGTGGGTGATGATTGTCAGGATGCGGGGGAGGTAACCCCGATTGAGGCGGATGTTGTGGAAGATGTGGAGGTGGGAGAGGCGGTTGCCCCGGAGACGGGGAGTTTGCCCAGCCGTATGGCGGGCCATATGGAGGTTGGTAAGGAACGTTCTGGGGAGGTGGAGGCGGATACATCGCTTCAGGGCCGCCCGCGGCAGCGAGGTCCGAGTGCGGGGGCGGTTGAGGTTGATACTGGTACGGCTGGTAGTAGTATGGACCGAGGTAGGGCTGCTGCCCAGGCGGCGGATGGGTGTATGGAGGATATCCGTACTGACCAACGTAGCCTGGATGAGGAGGGGCCGGGACGTTGTATTGACTTTGATCGTATTGCGGGCCTGCTGCCGGTTCGTATAGAGAGGGATACGTGAAGGAAGGGGATGTCGCGCGCGAATTGCGAGAACTCCCGGAGCCGTTCGCGTTGAACGAAGCTCCCGAGGATCTCAAAGACCTCACCGAGGATGTCGTCGACCCGCCTCCCCTCCCCCTCTTATCTCGAGTGACGGGCCCCGACCACTCGCTTTCGGTCGGCGCGGAACTGGCCGAGTCGTCCATGTCTCCAATGCTGCTTCCACGCCCGCCGCTCGTCGATCCCGACCCGGAGACGAGGCTAAACGTTGATGAGTTGGCGCTCATGTCTTTATCCTTCTCTTTCTTCTCCTCGAAGCCCATGAAGATCCTCGAGCGCGCCTCATTATACTCGGCTGCCCGCTCCTCTATGGTTTTGAACCGCCTCGCAGTCGACGAGGCCGCGGTACTGACACCACCCACGCTACCTGCCTCCGAGGCATCGACGTCTGATGTGTCCGCGTCTTCCCCAGCAGTGGATCCCGGCTGAGACCATTGTCGACCTCGCAAAGGACGGTCGGCGCGGCGCATGATTTGGAATGCGGGCTGTGTGGACTCCTCCGCAGGAACAAGTTCGCAGATACGTCGCACCGGGCTGCGGGCTATGTATGAGGCACGCATTCGTTCGCAGTAACACATCTAACACGCACATTCGACTCTCCGCGCGCCAGCACACGAAGATATTCTTCGTGACAGGATCGGCTTCGGGGGCCAGCTTGTAGTAGGCCGAGCATCGATGGATGAGTAGCCGCTGGTACGTCGTCGACGGCGTGAGCTCGATTCGTACCCTGCATGAAGCAACTTGTCAGAACGCGATCATGGAGCAGGCCGTGCTCTTGCGATGGGACGGACCGCGCCCATGGACGATACAAACGGGCTCGTGGGGAAGGGAGCGCATCGTCGTGTGACGCCAGAAAGAACGCACTGAGAAGACGGCGAAGGCGTACCTGCGTTCTTTGATCAGCCCCTCCATCTGCTCCCCGAGCTTCAGCACATATATCCTGTCCTTGCTTTTCAGGGCTTCTATGATCTGGGGATCGGGCTCGACGTCGACAACCGTGCCAGTCGTCGAGCTGGCCTCCAGGGGCCCCGCGGCGCTAGAAGACGATTCCAGCTTCGTATTAAGAGAAGATGTCGACGATGCGGGGTTGAATGAAGGCGATGCCGCGATGGGGCTTGCGGAAAGCGACCGCTCCGTGAGTGTGTCGGACACGCTCTTGCTTGTGCTTGCTGTGGCTGCGTCGCCAGAGCCTGTCACCATGCCTGTCTTGGGCGATCCCGACGGCTGCCGTGGTCGCATGTGGTCTGTCGCGTGCGTGGAGGCGTCTGCGGGCTGGATGGAGGGTTCTGCGGGTGACGAGTAGGATAATGCGCAGGCTCAGCGTGGAGAACGAGAAGGAGGGCACGTCTCGATGCTCGAGTCCACTCGCCCTCGACCGGAAATAAGGACATATACGCACCAGCAGGCATACTAGTCAATCAGAAGAGTACTCGGGATCCTGCAGACGACACGAAGGACGAGTTCTGTGCAGAGGATGAGCGAGTGTGCATCAGGTCGGAGGGTAAGGTGCAGGTAACGACAGGCGCTCAGCGTGGTCTGCAAAGTCGCTCGAGCGCCCGTCGTCCCATGCCGCCGAATCGCCGCCTTGAGCTTGCGGTCTGCAGCAACAGCTGATCTCGCGCGTTCACGAGGGAATGGTTGGCGAGTGATATATAATACAAGGCAATGAGGACGATGTGCATATATAAATATACGTTGGCTGATTGCTCTAATTACTAGTGCACGGTCTCCGTCTGCGGATGGAATAGACCCCAGATATTGAAACTCAAGCTAGAGAGCGATGTCAGGCTGATGTGTGTGTCTGCGGATTGAACCACTCACCAGAACACGAAGATGAACATGCCGTAGATGGCCAATCCCAGCGATGCTTTGGACAGGGTCTTGTTCGCGCTCGGGTCATCGCGCGAAAGCTGTGTGTGCGACGCATCAGTCGTCGGATAACCTGTGCGCATAACACTCGGATCTGCTGACCTTCCACCAGAACAAACCAGGAAGGATGAACGAGATGGTCGTTGAACCGGTTGACCCAACAAACGAGAGTACTGGTGCACACGTAAAGTTCGAGGCGATCAGGAACGTGCATCAATGGACCAGAGATCCGACCACATACCCATCTTCAAGTCGTCTACAAAGTACGCAATCGTGAAGCCGCTTGCGACGATGGCGACGGTCAACAGTGTGTGTTTGAACGTGGTCATGTCATGGCTTGGATGATACTCGTCTTCAGGCTCCTCATCCTCGTCCTCGGTCCCCGGTATTGGCTTGTTTGCTTGTCCAGCGTGGAACACCTTGTCCAGGCAGTTGCGGCATGGGTGAACTTGCAATGGATAGGAGAACATGACCAGAATCACGATCGCAAGTTGTCCTACGGCAATAAACAAAGAGGTGGACGGATACATGGCGATGATGTTCGGGCCGACCTGCAAATAATCGTCAGTACCGGGGTCAGCGGGCGCGGTATATGAAGCACATACCGCAGAGCCGAAGGTCAAGTATCCGAAGACAGCGATAATCTCGTAGATTAGCGCGGCGGAACCTATTGCCGTACTAATCACAATGTTCATGCGCTTCTGAGTGTTGGATTGAATCTCATTGTAAATGGGGAATAGCTAGGGATGAACACATTGCGTTAGTATCGCCGAGGATTTACCACATCCTCACTTACGTTCTGGGCGCACGTATATGCGAAGACTTGTACAGGGAAAGTAGACACGAAACCGGAGCTGAACTTGATCAGGTGGATCTCACCGGGCTTCTGCGTGCCCTCTAGCGGGAAGAAGTAGCATACGATGACGATGAGCACCAGGTACGCTGTCAGAGTCCATTTAGTATGTTCACGAACACGTTCTATGACTTGCGGCTCACCAACGGAGAATAACGCAACATAGCTTGTATGCCTGAGACTATCAAGTTTCCGAAGGAATGTAAGGGGAATTAGGGGAATCATTATGATGGAAATCCAGTTCTGTCCGGACAGCATCCATGGTGGCGGGTTTACGTCTGGGGAAGTGAGATCGTGATAGAGGGCAAGCACCACACTTGGCATGAGCGACTTGATGATAATGAGATAGCTGGTGATCACAGTGAGCACAAAAGTGCGAACACCGCCAGGGCGCGCGTACGCCATCCGACATGCCAGTGAAACTCACCTGATGGATACTCCGAAGCACTTAATGGCAATAGCAGCATCGAAGAAGACCGCAGCCTTGGGGAATGTCATCTCCGCGATAGTGAAGAAGGAAGCTCGCCTGTGAGGGGCCTTGGCCGCGCATAGGGAAAGCAGGTAGAGTCCGAAGGCTGCTACGCCTCCCGAGAAGACGCAGGTAATCACTCCGGGGATGATGCCCGCAGAGGCCATGGCCTACAAGCCGTTGAGGACGCATGTAGCTATGCCAGGTTAAGGAACGCACCAAGGGGAATGTGAGCATGCCTGGCAGCACCGTGTATTCAGGACACGCGTTTACACCGGCAAGCAGCACCACTCACCACTTCCAATGATTGTATTCGCCAAGTTGCTCGTCGAGCTGACGAGCGACCCATGCCCATCCCTCTTCGGTTTCCTGGCTGTCGCCGCTGCACCCAGCAGCGCATCATCCTCTCGGGACGAGCGTGGGTCGTCCGAGGTCTGGTGGCGGTCCCTGTCTCCATGGCTGTCCGCCGCGCCGTACAGTTGCGCCATCTCGTACGGCTCTCCGTCAACGTCCAGAGCAGAGAAAGTGTTGGTGCGGTGGCCCGGAGAGATGAGGTTAAGCGCGGTCGACTGGACGGTGCGTGGCCGTCCTGCTGAGAACGAGGATGCCGGATTGGGACTGTGGGGAAGGCTAACAGGAGCCAGATTTGTCAGCTGCGTGGTCCGTCAATGGCGTCTGTGGCGTCCGAGTCGGTCCGACGACTCGTGTCCGCCGTCGTGCCAGAGGTTCGTGAGTGGAAACAAAGCAAAGAGAGCAAGTACACAGCAATAGTTCAGCCAGCGTAGGCCAATATTGAGATCATTGATACCGGACAGCGCAGAGGTCGCGAGAACCACTGCCCTGGACGCGCGCCGCCCATGGACCAACATACGCTCCTTCCATTTACGGATTGTTTGCACATGTTAGATTCAGAAGGCTTTGCACAACAGCGCCAAACAGCCGTCTTGTTCCAGCCACCATGTCTCTCCGTCATCGACCCGCGTACGAGGAAGAGGATGCCTCTTCTCTGAGGCTCGGCTCCGGTTCGCTCTACTGCTACAAGGAGTCTTGATCTCGCTCTCAGAACGCTGGTACAGAATTCAACAATGCCGGTTGTCTTCTCATCTCCGAAGTTCGTTACCTGCTGGAACACAGGCCGTCCGAAAAGGCTGCCCCGGACACCGCGTATGTCTTTTGCAGTTTGGCTTGTGCTACTCATATGTCGACTTCTTATGACCAGTGTGTACAACAAAACGCTGGACTACGTGAAGACGTTCGCGAAGTTTGATAAACCGGAGGCTGCGGCTGCAATTCGAGAGTACGTCCCACAGTACTTCCAGTCTCGGCTGATGAGACAACGTCAACTCAACTGCTAGAACGCTACGGAGGGAGTCCGCGTTGACGCAATTTGAGATCGCTCAGATTGCCAACCTATGTCCAGTGACGGCGGAAGAGGCAAAGAGTATCATCCCAAGGTGCGTTCCCTCGTCTGCCCCTATTCTGTCCGCCTCGTCCAACGACGCATCGCAGCCTGGTTAAGATTGATGACGACAAGCTACAACCCTTGCTTGACGAGATTCAAACTATGCGCAAATTCCAGTCATGACATGGTCGACACCCGAGAGGCTCGACGTCCACCATCTACCTGGAGATTGGGCCACGCCATAAACAGCACGTCAGGGTTCTCTGTGCGGGCAAACATCATCCGCTACTACCAGGCCAATGGACGCGCGCCTCATGCGTCCCGTGCCAGACTACGTAGGGAGAACGCGTCGCTGTCCAGTCATTCCGTCCTTGTAGAGGTTTGGAAATGGAATGCAGTGTTGTTGGCTCTGATTGGGAATTTCTGCGATGAAGCTCCGCCAGTCACTAGCGATGCCCCAGTCCAAGGTGAAGATTCGCTATTCAAACAAGTCGCATGATGTCCGTGTTTCTTCTAGATGCACGCAGCGTACCGAGGCGGACACGCCTTGTCGCCCCGGACATTCCGAGGGTCTTTGTCGCCACGACTCACAACAGGTGTGGTGCTGCGGTAGCATACGCGCTCACGCAGCCCTCCATCGAGGACTGCAATATCCTTCTTTACGCACGGAAGGAGCGTGTGACGTACGTACTCGGTCAAGGGACATATATAGCTCCATCTGCTTTCTGACCGCACAGGGTTCTGCCTCCCACATCGCTCCTTGCGCTACCCGTCTCGACGCTATGTTCGAAGACATCGTAGTCCTCCCGTCGATGGCAGGCGACGCCCCTGATAGTTCAGCTGCACCCTACCCATTCAACAAGCCCGACGCCGATGTCGTCCTCCGCAGCACCGACTCCGTGGACTTTCACGTACGCAGCCACATTCTGCTGGAGGCGTCGCCGGCATTCGAGCGCATCCTCGCCTCTCAGCCCTCGGCGCCATTGAACGCGCCCATCGGCGTCAACGCCGACAGCAAGAGCCTGGACATCCTTCTCCGCCTGTGCTACCCTATCAGGAGAAAGCCGAGGACACCCCGGACGATGGAGGAGATCCGTTCCGCACTGTGCGTCGCGATAGAGTATGAGATGGAGCTCCCGATAGAAGCCCTGGAGGACGAGTTGGTGGACATCGCGGCTCGTGGGAACGCCTTGGAGGTCTGGGTCCTCGCACGCGAGCTCAAGTCGGAGGGTCTGGCTCGCCGGGCCATCGAGTGCACCTTCGGCACTGAACGCCTGGTTCTGGAGAACCTCGCGCACCGGGATGGGATCACTGCTGCAGATATCCTGCGCCTGCGGGAGTACCACCGTCTGAGGGGACGCGTCGATTCGGACTTCAAGCTTCTCGGTCCTCCGCGTATCGCGACCGCACCGACAGAGGAGGACCCTGAGTTCCTTGCTGTCAGCCCCATACCAGCGTTTGTCTCCCCTTTACCCCATCCTGATCTCGACTGCGTATCATCCGACCATGTGGAGTTCTCTGTGCACGAGCAAATCATCTCAAACGCTTCGGGATACATTCGCCAGCAAATTGCCGAGATAGAGGCTGCCCAGTGCTACACTGCCACTGTCACATCCACGAAGACCAAGAAGGGCTCAAAGAAGAAACGCATGTATGTTCTCTACAACGCTACAGCAATGAACATGGTCTCACTGAATGCAATGTACAGCGTGCGCAGTAGCAGTCCAATTGCTCCCGTCATGTCACTGCCGGTAGGGAGCAAAGCTCTCGCATCGGTGTTCTCGTTGTGCTACTACGACCAGGCCGTCGACGTCTCCCTCCCTCCTTCCGAGTTCCTTGACGTCCTCCTTGCCGCGGAGAAGCTCGAGATGCCGGGTGCAGTCAAGGCGCTCCAAGGGTCTTGGGAGATCGTCGCAGCGCGAGATCCCCTGCGCGCGTACTTCGCCGCTGCCTGCAAGCAGCTGGGCGAATGCGCTACGACCGCGGCCAAAGTCGTTCTCCAAAACCGACTCGACGGTCACTACATCCCGGAAATGGAAACTACCCCGGCACTGGCATACATCCGCCTTGAGCGCTATTGTGAACGATGTCGCGCGGCGGCGAAGCAGGCACTCTGCGATGCATATGGAGTCGGCACGGGTCTTGCGCCGCCTGTGAACACGGGTTCCCCGCAGGCACCTGAGGGAGACACCGCAGCCGGGCTAGCCGCCGATCTGGGTACCCCAGAGAGCAACGTTTGGTTACAACGCTACATTGAGACGCTTTCCGAATCGGGCGGTTCGTCTGGCACCGTGGAAGACATCCTTCAGCATGCATCCGCCAATGGCAACTGGTGTCCCCCGTGTGCTGCCCTCGTGCAGAAGGTTGCTTGTGTCAGTGATGCCCTTCGCAGCGTGCCGATCGTGGTCAGTCAAGTGAGTCTTGGTCCATGTTCACCTCCCAGAGACATCGTGAATTTGATACTCATCTTTCCGCCTGTAGATCACTCTCGAACTCTGATCCGGCCGGACAACTCATCGTCACGGCCACACAACAATGTCTGACGCTCCGGCACCCGATTGGACACTTGCAATGTTCATACGAGTTTCATACTCTACGGTATCTTGTATTTATCCGAATGTTGGAATCGCAAGCATCTCAGTCGAATGCTGCCAAACAAGTACGCCGGACTCGAACAGTCGGCGTGCGATCTGGTTCGCCATGCGGTAACTGTCAATGTAGCACCCCAACAGCTTTTGAGAAGGCAACATCGAAAATTTAGGTAGCTGACAGGACCCAACAGCCGTCAGTTAAGCTGACCTCGCTCGCATCATAGAAGAGGTCTGTGAACTCGGAGCTGCAAACATTGTCTGACCAGGTGCGAATTCATGTTGCATCCATGACAAGACACCTGCATGGCAGCAGACAGTATGCATCTTAGAACACCTCCACATCGCAGACTGTGAGCGTCGATGGTGGTACAACATGTCGTTACACAGGTTCTAAACATTTTACACAAGTGCTTAGCAGCCGGAAGGGACAGTGCTATCGTCGCGGAAGTTGGCAGCACGCTGACCAAGACCGCGGCTCGCGAATGCGTTCCAGAGCAAGCACCTGTTCGCACCTCCGTACCGGTTAGCGTCCGCCTGGATCCACGAGTCACGGCCTGTGAGCAGGGTCGGGTTGCACGGCTGGATCGCGAGCGCGTCGAGGAAGAGGTGGAGCCAGACGGAGTTGCCCGCCGTGCTGGCGGGGTTCGTGCGCGCGTCGGACGCGAAGCCGTGCTCGGCCACGAGCGCGCCGTAGACGACGTGGAGGATGTTCGCCCAGACCTCGCCGATGTCGTGCACCTCGTTGAGGCCACCGATCGACGAGTAGCGGAGCGGGTTGCGAGACGCGGACGTCGAGTAGGGGTATGAGCGGATGCCGCGCGAGTCGTTGATCACCCAGTGGCCCATGACAAAGTCTTGGACGGTTGACGTGGTCTGGTGGACCCAGCTGTGAGGTGGGAGAGGGATGTGATCAGTAACCGGGACTGAGAGAACACCGCGTGCGAGAGAAAGGACGTACTCAGCCATGGCGTCGGACCAGCCCTCGCCCATACCGCCGGCCTCCTGGGTCTGCAGGCAACTGGCAGTTCCACCACCGGTCATGCGGTTGGTGAGACCGTGGGTGTACTCGTGTATGACGATGTCGTTCTCGAGCGAGCCGTCGCGCATGGGGTTGGTCAGGTCCCAGAGGAACATGCGCATGCGACCGCTCTGGCCGTCGGGATATGTGGCAAAGTCAGCGTTGTTGCGCCTGGCGGAGTCCTGGACCGAGATCAGGACACGGTCATTGCCGCGGCCGCCTTTGTTGAAGTTGTTGTTCTGGAAGTTGAACGCCGCCTCGGTAAAGCCGTAGCGGTACAGGATGTCGTGGATCGAGTTGCCGACGTAGAATGCGTTGACGCGTCCGGCGTGCACGTTGGCAGTGGTCGTGGGCGACGTAGTCAGGCTGGCGGGGTAGTTGAAGACGAGACCCGAGCTAGACTGCGAGGTCAGAGACGTTGTGGAGCCCTTGTAGGCGATGATGTTGTTGCCAGAAGTGGTTGTAGTGGAGGTCGTGCCGTCGCTGTGCCAGCCTTGAGGCGAGGCAACAGTGTCCTGGGGGTTCGTGAGGGTTTGGAAGCCCTCGGTGGGGATCTCCTTCCATACGGGGAGAACAAGATACTAGAAGAGCAGAACTGTTAGTGAAGACGTTCATCACACATGGACGCATGTCAAAAGAGACTCACGGTGGCCTGGGCGACGAAGTCGACTACTGAAACAAGCTCGCCAGTGTGAGCGTCGATGAACGCCTCGTACGCAGTACCAGCCTCCTCGTTGTGGACCTGGAAGGAGTGGGTGAGGACAAGCGAGCCGTCGTCCTTGGCAAAGTACTCGAGCTCGGGGGCGGGAAGGTCCGCGGTGTGGGTACCGTCCAGGAGCTTCTCGGCAGTGGCGATGGCCTCCTCGACGGAGATCGAAGGACGGGCCGCCGCGGTCTTCTTCGGCTTGAGGAAGGAGGAGCCGAAGGCGGAGATTTTGTTCGCCTTGTTGAAGGCGACGTTCGCGACCGCGTTTGCGACGGGCACGCCGTTCACCTGCTGCTTGAAGTAGATGACACGGGAGACATCGCCCTCGAACTTGGAGCGGAGGTGAACGGCCTTCGCATCGACGCCGACGCGCGACTGCACGAAGGCGACGGCGGATTCCTCAATCGACGCGTCGGCGCGCTTGGACAGAGGGTGGTCGACACCATCCCCGAACGTCTGGAACACAATGAATAATCAGCGCGAGTCCCAGCGGAGGGACTAGTCCTAGCTTACCTCGTAGGACGAGATGGGGTGGTAAGTATCGAGCTTGAATCCCTGGCTAATCTCGCGGGTGCGGTGGGTCGCGTACTTCGAGGTCACCGGGTACGGGACGGCACTGGCAGTGGTGGCGCAAAGCACAGCAAGGTAGACGGAGGCAAAGACCTTCTTGAAGGCGAACATGTCTGAGATGTCGGAAGAGGTCCGTGAACGGATGCGGGAGCGCGAGATGACGGGAGTGCCGGGGCAGAGACTGGGACCGTGACAGTCTGTCTCGAGCGAATGCGTTGAACGAAGTCGCCTGGAGACCTCTGGGCGAACGCAGGCTGGCAGCTTTTATAACAGACCCCGTCTATCGACTACGGGCCGGGATCGTTCCAAGTTCCGTGGGCTCATGCGTGCTCCAGAATCCGACCGCATGGTAGTAGCCCGGGCTCGCTGTGAACAAAGTACACCAATTTGGACCACGACCTAGTTGACGCAAGGGACGACCATCACGGGTGGCGAGGGCAGGGCTGATACGGAGGTTGGACGAGCGGTTCTTACCCGTGCAGAAGTACTAGTCCGAGTCTTCTATGGACGGAATGATCAGATCAGACTTGATCCCGTGGGTACGTCGAATTCTGTGATCCAGAGCAACGTACGGGCGGGGTATTGTCTAGAGAAGAGTCTACATGAGCAATTATAATACAGCTGAGGTAGATCAACTTGAAGGTGGTGCTTACCGGGAGCTCTTTCAGGCAAGGTGTCTACACAAAGGCTCGACATTCTTTGCGTGCAGTCCGGAGAGTAGAGATGCACCGGAGTCAAGCCAGCACACCTCATGGCCAGCGCAATGCATCTCATTCTAGACTATCGGTGAACACCCGTCCGTGTGATTTGCACGGTACGACAGTATTGCCAAGGCCCAAGCGGCCGTATCACGCTATCACGACCATGGCTACGTTCCCGCCGGGACAGCGCCACCGCTCGCGCATACCGCGGCCCGCAATCGGAGCCTGCTGCACCGGGGGTAGAAGAATAGAAGATCACAACGGTCAAGAACTCGGCAAGACTACGGACTTTCCACTGTTGCGCCCATGTCTTGGCGAGCGGACGCAAATGTGAATCAGCCTCGGGTAGCAAAATCGACTGTCCCAGAACGGCGTGTTGAGAGCGCAAAGACTCCGTATGTTTGTCATGGGAGGCTTGGCTGTCGAAAAGTCCGGGTTCCATGGCAGACATATCCGCATGGTTGCTCGTGTGAGCTGTCCTGTTCTCCAGGTCAAGTGGGTCAGGCGGTCGAAGATACAGTCGGAGCCGGGAGATCGACATGCATGGCATCCGACGTCAGTATCGAACATCACGCCGGGCGCAAACAAGGCACTACTCACCGATTGGCAGTTCGAGAAGAGTCAGTACTGGTACGATATTTCCTGCTCAATATTACTCGATAATGACGATTCCTCTCCTCCTGGACCTAGACGCACTAGAAAATGCTGTAGAGTGATCAGCGAATGGTTGATTCTGTTATACAGGTCAACGATGCCATGACTCACCTCCTCGTGAACACATCGCGGTTGGCAACGCATGTGCGAGTTCTGTCCATCCCTTCGGCAAGGGAACGGAGGCGATCGAGGCGTTCCGTTAGATCCACATCATATAGCGCCCACAGAGATGACATCGGGTTTTGATGGATGGAACAGAACGCTGGAAGGATATCTCGGGGATGCCGGTCAGCGCTCTTAGCCTGATAACAGCATCCATGGGACACGTATAGGAGATGCAAGACGAATGCGCGTCGAATATGACGCGTGCAGCGACAGCGAGACTACTTATCCGACGTTGAACCCAGGCGTCGGATCCATCCTATGGTTCGACATGCATTGGATCAGTCGCCGGTGCAGACACGACGCATCATCGCACGTCAACCAGGAATGTCCCAATGCTCTCGCAATCACTGACAGGTAAGTAGTGCTGCGGTACGACAATGCAATGTCTGGCCCGGCCACCAATGTTGGCACATGAATTCACACGCACCTTTTGTTTCGTTTCATCGATGATCGCGTATTCAATGAGCTCTTGTACGTATGTGACATCGGAGGATCGTGATGTTCCTCTTCCTTTCCCCTGAATACCAGGCGGAGAATTCTTGCGTCAGTGAGTTGTGCGCAATTCTGAGTCAACGCGCCGGATAGATATCATTGCTGTTCAGCGTTCACTGCAGGGCTGGTGCCACAAAGTGTGCTCGAAGACATGAAAGTTCGCCTCAGTAGTGCGTGCTAGGGGATGAGATCAGTAGAAAACACAACTGCGAGCTTGAACGTGCCCCAAACGGGTAAACACCACGTGGAGGACACGTGCTACCGCCACCACTCGGCAGCACTCGGCCCGCACCTCTCCGAGCTCAGGCGCCGGCGCCGGCGCGCGTCTCGACGACGAGACATGTCAAGTTCAACTTGAAGCCTGCGTTGGATGAGAGTCCGATGAGAAGCAACTTTTCCATCACTCCAGATTTGCACTTGAGTTGGACGCACACGGCGTTGATAGGTGCGTAATCTTGCGTACAATATCTCATTGTTCGTTGAACCTGAACTTGCGGCAGATGTCCAGGAGAACACTCAGGGCGTGGCCTGACTCCAAGCCATGTCATGAAACACTCGCACGAAGGAACGCCTGTAGAGGACATCGTGCACTTTTTACTTTATCCCCTCTCGACCCTCAAACTGCATGATTTGCTCCGAGCCCGGTGTCACGTCCAAAGGGCCGCAGTGGATGCAAGGAGTCCTTCCACGAAGCTTCCTCCGTAAAGTTGGCTGGTCGAGATTGCAGGCCAGGGTTGTTTCCTTGTCTGGATGTGCCCGTGCTCGACGACATATTGGCGTGGCGGTGAACCAGGATAGACCGTACTGGGCCCGAGACGGCAACCTTTCGAGAGTTCCTAGCAGACTTCCGAGGCCTGTGTTTCGCTAGTGTGCACAGGTTCTCCCCCTCATTCTTAGGGTGGGAGGCGTCCGGCGCATCAACATCGTTATTCGAGGCCTCTGCTGCTGCCGCGGTCGCATCATGTTGAGCTGAACCACTTCTGGAACTCGTGGCTCGTCGATAAGAACGTGCTCAGCCCCAAGTCGCAAGCGTCGCCGTCGACCAACCACTCGACATTCCAGAGGGCGCACACGCTTCCCGATACACCCATCCTCTGCACAGACTCACGTGCAATGTGCGTCCCGATCGGTGGAACGACGCAAAAGGACATCGCGCGTTTTCTGTTTGCGCTGTTCCCGAACCTTTCGGCCATCGAAGCAGAGGCGTGGCGCGAGTATCATGTCCTCCAGCAAGGTACTCTTCCTCACTGTCGCTCTTGAATCCATCGACTGAGTTGTATTGCAGATGAGGCGCGAACCGCATGTTGATGCGTCGAGTTGATTGATATCGAGAATAGGGAGATATGTCAGTCTACGCTCAAGAGCCGTGGTCGCATGCACCGGTAGTTGATATAGCACTCAGCGATCCCGCTGGCGTAGACATTCTCGCCACGCAAAGCCGGACTGTTGCGTAGGCTGACTTCCTGCTGAGTGGGGCACGGCCGCCATTCTAGAAGGGCCTTCGGTGCGCGATCCGCGAGAGCACCATCAACAGACGACGGTTACAGCACGTTACCTATGCTAAACTCTATTGTCCGTAGCATATAAGCCGCTGCCTGGGCCATGCGTCCGCTCTCTCCCTCTCCCTCTCTCTCCCTCTCAGCATTCTTCCCCTTCCCCGACGCCAACATGCGCCGTGGATTCCTCCTCGACCGCGACCGCGGAAAGCCAGGAGCGACGTCGACTACGTCTGCTATAATACCGGGGACATCACAGCCGACGTCTCCCTCCGTCCTTCTGGCCAACTCCCCATCCGCCCCGTTGCCAACTCCCGGTCCGCACGAACTAATCAAGATACCGTCGCCGGTGCCGTTCACGCAAAACGTCTCGAGTATGCCGGACCTCCTTCCGATGCTAGGCCGCAAGGTGCTCTACAAAAACTACCCATCCGGAGAGGGTCTGCCCCCTCATCTCGTGACGGGAGTCCTGCTGTACGAGGGTATGGAGGAGGAGGTACGACGCACGACATGCCCCGACTTCCCGATGCCATTTTCCACCCCATTTCCACCTGTGTACAAGATCGCGCCCGTCCCAGGGTTCGGACAGAGCATGATAGCAACTGCGGACATTGCGCGCGGACAAACCATCGTATGCGAACGTCCGCTCATGATGTACCCCGTCGCTCTACCGGGCTCTACGATTCAACAAACGCTTCAGATTTACGAGTATCTCGTGGGGCAGGTGCTTCTTCCCGAGAACCGAGCGGCTGTTTACGCCCTCATGAACGCCAAGGGACCGGACTGGCCATCCCATCTGAAGGGGATTTGTGACACCAACAGCTTCGCCGTCGGGGCACTACCGGGGTACGACGCCCATTACGCTGCCGTATCCAGGGATATCTCGCGCGCGAACCACAGGTCAGCTCATTTCCCCTGGCTGGAGGCCGAAGCGCGTGGCTCATTTACACACATTCCTGTGTCGCAGTTGCTGCCCAAATGCCTGTTACCAATTCGATGTCGCGACGTTGACTATGACGCTCCGCGCGCGTGCTCCCATTCGCCGCGGCGAGCAGATCACCCTCCCCTATGTCGACCTCACTACGCCCCAACACCAGCGGGCTGCAGAGCTGCTCCGCAGGTACAAGTTCGTGTGCAAGTGCAAGTCGTGCGACCGGAGGATCGAGGCACGGTACATCAGCAACATGCATCGCGCGCTCCTCGCCACGCGCAACTCGGACGCTGCCAGGGCTGACGACGAAGCAGCGTTCCAGAAGTGGCTCGCGGACGGCGCCCCTATGGTCTACGAGACCGTGATGGCGCGCACTGTTCAGGAGGTGGTCGGCACGTACGAGCGCATGAACGGCTTCATGCGGGCGATGTACCTGCAGACCATCATGGAGCAGGAGGACTACACGCACCCCACTCTGTGGGAGCCAACGCTCATCCGTCTCGTGATCGCTCACTCGATCTTGAAGAATGAAGAGCGCGTCCGCAAGTACGCGCTCACGGCGGCGCTCTTGAGAAAGGCGAAGACGGGCTCGGATGGCGGCTGGGCGGCTGTGGTGAGGGCTCCCAGGCAGACGGAGTGGTGGGGAAAGCGCCTCAAGAACTGAAAGCTAGACAACGAGGGGCAAGTTTCGGGCGTACGAGTGGTAGCGGCCATCTCGACTAGTCTCGTTGTCGACTATTCCGCTATCCATGACTCGGTGTCATTCGCTCTTGACTCTTTCCGAGCTTTGCAACCCGTCTTATCGGGTCTTGGGAAGTAGAATGCAGCGCTGTAGCGGTGCACGGCGCATGGTGTGAGGTCAACAATGGATTGGCAGAGCGATCCACGAGGTAGAGAGGTACGAGACGGATACAGCACTCTGCTCGTAACCGTGCTGACATGGACAAGCCCCACACCGAGTAGTCTAGCGTCGATCATGAGCAGGTCGTAAACAGCCAAGTTGGGTCGTTAACGTAGGATATGACGATGGTCGGACGGCGTGAGTATGACCTCACCATCGGCAATGGTGGACTTTGGCGCACTCTAGTTGTGAACGGGACCAGTCTCGGAGTTGAGCAGCCTTCGGATACGCACTCCCGCGAGGGGGTACCCTCATTTGTAAGGATCGACAGTCCCGAAGAGGCTCGACCTCCGACGGTGACGTCTCTGCATGGAGCGACTCGGGAGGTTAATGCCGACTCGGTGACAACAGCTTGCAGAGCTTGCAATCTCACCAACTATATGCGGACCGACGAGCGGAAGCAGACTAAGTAAACCTGAGATCTCCGCGGCATGCTGGCTACCCAGCGTGCGACCACTGGTCGGTCTGTTATGAATATTATGGCTGACATATTCTGCGGTCTGAGCTCAGTTACTTAGCGTCACAGCAACATGACTAGATACTTACAGCACGAGGTACTGGTCCCCTGAAAACATGCGTTCGTTTGTCAAGATGAAAGACTGCCGCGAGCTGCCGCGCGGCGACGCGCATGCGAGCGCCCGGCAAAATCCGTAACGGGTGGCTGTGCAACCTTAGTTGGTTCCTCTGCCAGCTCGGTAGTGTGTTAACAGTTCACTTCCTCACTTCTCCGCGGCCTTGATGTTCTGAGAGCTCCTGTGATGACGAAAATGGCTGTGATGCGGGAGCGCGGGCAAGACAGATGAAGACAATACGCATTGCCTCAGTGAGAGGTCGGGTAAAGTGGCTATTGTCGACTCCGAGTCTGTCACGCATCGTTGAACGACTCCACTGCGATGTATCATGTATATAAGAACACGATGATGGTTCCCAAAACCAGCACCAATCCCATCCTCAACCTTCAAGCATTACCATCTCACCACTACACCTGTTTCCAACATGCACGCCTCTAACATCATCGTCGTCCTCATCACTGTGTTCCTTGCCACTCTCGCAGGGGTAGAGACCAAAGGTTAGTCATATCCCTCCCTCGCCATCGACCACGTTCACTCACTTTGCTTGTGCACAGCGATCCCCCCAGTCCGCAGAGAAGCAACAAAGCCTCTGTCGTCGTATCCCGCAACAATCACCAACGCCTATTCCGCGTACGACGCTCCTCATGCCATTCACGGCAGCTATCATGTCTTCCCATCCAAGCGTCAGGCCGCCTCGCAGTCCACAGTGACTGTCACCGCGACCGCGACTCCTGTCACGAACACCGTCTCCTCGACCGTGACGTCGACGATCTCGAACACCGCAACAGTCACTGCGCTTGCCACCGCGTACACCACATCGACCGTCAGATCCACGTCGACGATCACCACCACTGTTCGCGAGACAGCGACCGCGATTTCGCTCATCACGAAGAGCACTACCCGCGTCGCGACTACCACCGCTGTAGTCGTTGTGACCAAGACAGCGACTGGCCGCACGGCTACCGTTACGCGCACCGTCACGGCCTGAGTTTGAGATCTGGAGCGGCTCGCATGTATCTGTTACATATCCTAATGTCTCGCTGCTGATATCGTGGAGAAGCATGAAATCATGTTGACTGGACGTCGATGGTTAGTTAATCGTAGCATTTGTATATGGAGAATCACGAACATTGGTCAGATGCGCATTGATACTGGTGTCCATCGTTGACCTGCTCTGCGATGTGGCAAGTGAGAATTTCTACATCAATGGGCACTGGGCAGCGCTGTGCATCGCTCGATTCGTGGGGTATGAACATGTTCGTCATGCATGACAGATCTTGACAAGTCGGCGTCACATCTGAAGACGTCATCGATGGGAGTTGCCTCCTACGGCCTCGAGACAAGGCGAGCGAGCATGTTCGAAATCTTTGCGCAAGTACTGCGACATGTCCGAGCCCATCATCTTCTACGATATTCCCGGAAACGCATCCAAGTACAGAGCGTGGTCGCCCAACACCTGGAAAACGAGGTGAGTACCCTCAATTAAGCGTCGACTCACTCGCCTGAGTCTAACGTCCCTCACAGGTACTGCTTGAACATCAAAAGCCTCCCCTACAAGACCGTCTGGGTCGAGTACCCCGACATCGCTCCTCTCGCAAAGAAGCTCGGGGCGACCCCTACCTCGACCACTGCGGATGGCGCGCCGCACTACACCCTCCCCATGATCTACGACCCCAATACGGGCACGACGGTGACAGAGTCCGCGGCCATCGCGCGGTACCTCGACAGGACGTACCCCAACCCGGTCCTCATCCCGAAGGGCACCGACGCCTTGCACGAAACGTTCACAGAGGCGTTCCGCATCGTGCTCGCAACGGACCTGATGCACGTCGGTCTCCTTCCGACGTGGGCGCAGTTGAATCCGTACAGCCAGGAGTACTTCCGGCGGACGCGCGAGGCCCGGTTCGGGAGGCTGGAGGACGTCGCACCGGAAGGGAGTGAGAAGCGGGCAAAGCACTGGAAGGCCGTTGAGGACGGCCTGCATATGTTCAAGGGGTGGATCGAGGCAGACGGGGCCGAGAAGCTGTTCTTCACCGGGGAGAGCATTGCATATGCCGATGTGACGGTCGCGGCGTTCTTGACGTGGATCAAGACCGTTTTTGGCGAGGATAGCAAGGAGTGGAGGGACGTGATGGAGTGGGATGATGGCCGTTGGACGAAGTTTATGGGGGAGTTTGACGCGATCGGGGGCGTGGACTTTGAGAAGGATGTGTGAATGGACATACGCGTGATATTGGCCACGGTATCGCACAAGCTACGTTGTCGATAGCCTTACATCCTGCCCATCTTTGGTAACGCGAGAGCCCAACACCAAATCGTCTTTGGAATTAATGTGGGCTTGAAAGAGGCGTCCGTTTGGTGAACACGTTCTTGCAATCATCATGAGCATCAGTCGACTAGAGTCTGCGCATGTCAGAGGGCCGAAAATCATAGGCTCGCATGCCAGCCTCGAGTTACTCGTACCTCATCAGGTCACGGTGCAAGGAAGCCACTTGTATACAATCTTGAGGATACAGGTGAGGTGGTGCGGACGGGTGATAGACTGCCGCAGCGGAACAAAGGTGTGAAATTCAATGACATACCTGTCCCTTCTCCATCTCTTCGACTTATCCCGCAGCTTTTGAACCTCCTGGGCCTTCGCCAGGCCTTCGCCCGACTGACAACCGAGCTTGTTGCTACCGTGGGTGCGGCCGCACTATGGGGTGTTTCTACTGCAGTCTATTCCGTTGTCGAGGTGCTCTCGACTAAGTCGAGCGGTGAGAAGACAGAGCCATTATTTATGGATGGGAAGAGGAGACGCAGTGAAGCGTGCGAAGGACTTGCAGAGGATGTCGATGAGCGTCCGCGCTCGACTCCCACCGCGAGCGCTTGCAACTGCTTCATCTGAAGACACCATGAACAAGTTCCACATGTAGGTGTATTCTCATTGTCACCTGTGTTCCTTCCTTGCTGTAAACTCATATTCTATCAGCACAAGACAATCTGGGCGCTCGCGGACATGTCGGTAGTACTAGTGCCGACTCATGCAAATCTAGGCATTCATATTCGTCGCCGATATCATCTCCTCGCGAGCTCAACCTCACCTCGACTTAGGCTTACGACGGGGAAATATAATACTTGCACGCATGTGCAGTTTGCGAGACACGCGACTGTCTCATCGCGCGAGATTAGCCTAACCGAACTGGCAATCGTCCGTGTCATATCGGTATCCAGCCCGTCGGACTCCCTGCTCCGAGTCCCCGATTGTCCGACCCGGATCCTTCGACACGCTTCCGACATCGCCGTCATCCACTTGACTATTTTCTAGACCTCAAATCTTCCATGAGTGGCTTACTCGCACGAACATTGACGGGAGCATGCTGCGACAGCTTCTCTTAGACAAGGATCGGTGTCATTCACTGGTATCCACGTTCTTACAGTACTTCAGTGCCGACGTCCACTAGCGGAGCGCAACGCTGACATATCATGGATCACGATAGGCAAGTCTAGAGGTCTAGATGTCCGTGTTATGTCGCTATCTGACGGCCCAGCCCTCTCAAGGTATCTTAAAGGCACCATCGTCGCCGTGGGCTTCAAAATCCCGCGTCCACGTCCTCGACATCGATCCCACATAGTATGCACTATCTATCCCTCCTCTTCCAAGTCGGGCGGAGGAGACGCACATCGACAATCGCCTCTGTTCAACCGAGTTTGGAACCGCAAGACCGCTCGACATTTCCTGCGAGGTCTTCCTCCGGCACAATCTCAGCTTCCCCGTGCAAGACGGTCGAGATTCCAAGGGCTCCTTACCGTCGTCCCGCTCCTATCCCCTCCACTTGCGAGGCCGTCGCTCGACGTCGACTCGTCCTCAAGAACTGTCCGCTGAGGGAGGTCCCTGCTTCCCTCGTCACAGGTGTTCTACTGTATGAAGGAGTGGAGGAAGATATACGACACACGCTACACACCGACCACTTCCCATTCCCGTTCTTCACACCCTCTCCACCCGTCTACAACATCGTGCCAGTCGCAAGTTCCGGACTCGGCATGGTCGCTACCGCTGACATCGCGTGTGGTGAAACTATCGTATGCGAACGGCCGCTGTTGGTGTATCCCGCCGCCGTTCGCGGTGCCACCGTGCGAGACGCGCTGAACATCCTCGATCGTGGGGTCCAGGGACTGCATCCCGAAAACCGATCGGCGGTACATGCACTCACGAACGCGAAGGGACCCGACTGGCCGTCCCATCTGAAGGGAGTCCTCGACACCAATAGCGTCGGAATTGGCGCATTGCCGGGTTATCACGCCATGTATGCGGCCTTGCCGAGAGACATTGCGCGCGTCAACCACAGGCAAGTGCATCGCTCATCGGGAACATGAGAAGAGCTGACGACACATTCACTGATGCTTCCGTTTCGCAGTTGCAGCCCGAACGCCGGTTTCGACTGGAATCTCGCGTCGTGCACCCTCGTCCTCCGCGCGCATACATCGATCCGCGAAGGAGAGGAGATCACGATTGCTTACGTCGATCCTGCGAGAACGCGCGACCAGCGCCAGGAGGAGCTACGCCGCAGGTACAAGTTCGAGTGCAAATGCAAGGCGTGCAACAGGGGCGCAGCTGATGTGTTGAAGAGCGACCTGCGTCGATTGCTCATCTCCAACCGTGCCACAGAGGCGGGACTCGCGTCGGATGAAGCAGCCTTCCGCAAGTGGCTCGTCGATGGCGCTCCTGCCATGCAGTCCAGGGACGTGTGCATATGGGATCTTCCGGAGGTTCTCGGAGCCTTCGACCGACTGGACGGTTTCGCACGCGCGAAGTGCTTGTATTCAGTCATGGAGCAGGAGTACTTCCATCCCGATCTGTGGGAGCCGGTCCTTGCCAGGCTCGTGAAATGCTACTCCCTGCTCGAAGACGAGGGGCTGGTCCGGCAATATGCACTCACGGCAGCCCATCTGCGGTCGGCGCACACAGGTTCGGATGGTGGCTGGGCCGCTGTCGCAGAGCACCCAAGGCAGAGCGACTGGTGGGGAAGTGGCGGAGTCGGGCATGAATGTCGCACGCGGCACTAGTTCGCATACCGCGACGTGACCGTCTCAGGGATTATTCTGGTCATTCGACGCGCGAACCCGAAGGTAAGTTCAGAAGCCCGCATGCATACGTGAGAGTTGAACTCTAATCATGGGCAGGTAGATAATGCCGACGGGCGAGCTCTTTCTCCCCCTGGAACCCCATCTACTTCACCATGCGCCGCGGATTTCTCCTATCCAAATCTCCTGCCACCCGTACGGTACGACCAGCGATCGCACCTGAGTCCAGTCAATCAGCCAGTCAAGGATCAAAGGCATCTTCCACCACAGCACCTCCATCGAGCTTTCCAGCCACTGTATCTCCAGTCACGGAATCTGAGACGATCAAAATACCGTCAGGGGCGTATGAGGGACCCTTTGAGGTTCCTTTCTTCCATCAGGGTGCGCACGAACGCACTCAAATATTCAGGCAGTACCTCTCCGGAGACGAGAACATCCCTCCCTCTCAAGTCACGGGGTTTCTGTACTACGATGGGATGGACGAGGAGATACGACGTTCGCTTGGTGTCGACACGTTCCCGATGCCCTTCTCTCCACCGTCCCCACCCGTCTACAAGATCGTGCATGTGCCCGGCTTCGGCCTGAGCATGATCGCGACCGCCGACATTGCGCGGGGACAAGTCATTGCGCGCGAGCGGCCCTTGCTGGTCATGCCACAATGTATGATAGCAGTAGACCGCGAGGTCACCGATTTCCAGGAGGAGCTCGTCAACTCCATGCTCCCCGAGAACCGCGCAGCAGTGTACGCACTCCAGAATGTCAAGGGCCCCGAGTGGCCGTCGCACTTGAAAGGCATCATCGACACGAACGCCCTCGGAATTCTGGGTCTGCCCGGATATCCCGCAATGTACTTTTCCCTCGCCAGAGACATCTCGCGCGTAAATCACAGGTCAGCCTTGCGCTCGCGTGGACGCGCGAACACACTCTCATAACTTCGAGCTTGCGACGTTGACCGTCGTTCTCCGCGCATGCTCGCCCATTCGCGCGGGAGAGCAGGTCACGATCAGCTACATCTGCCACCGGTTGATGCGAGAACAGCGACGCGAAGAGCTCAAGCGCAGGTACAAGTTCGACTGCCGGTGCAAGGCCTGCGACCAGAGCCCGCTAGATGTCTCCAAGAGCGACTTCCGTCGCATCACCCTCATCCTCCATTTGACCTCAAATCGTCCCGCTGTCGATGAAGCGGCGTTCGAGAAGTGGCTCGCGGACGGTGCGCCTGCGCGGGATACCCCGATGCCCGTCATTGGGCCGCACATTAGAAACCACCAGCATATGCTGCAATTGATAGACAGACTGGACGGCTTTACGCGGATGAAGTTCATGTACAGTCTCATGGAGACTGAGGACCTCTTCCCCAGCGAGTACTTTGAGCCGGTGCTCGCCCGGCTGGTGAAGGGATACTCGATCCTGGAGAACGAACAGGAGGTGCGGAAGTACGCGCTGATGACGGCGCGGTTGAAGATGGCGTATACTGGCTCGGACGGCGGTTGGTCTGCCGTGGTGCAGCATCCGAGATCTAGAGAGACCGACTGGTGGGCGAAGCGTCTCAAGCGGACGATGTGAGCGATATACCTCGTACTTCTTGACTAAACCTCCACCTCGATTTGTCCGAAGATTGCAATTCAACGTCATTTTCAGTGCGTCTGCATCTTAAGTTCCGCTGGGTCGTGATGGACGGTGGATTTGCACAGGCTACATATGTCTTTGATAGGTACTTGTAGGTACCCTTATGCGAAACCTTGATCTTGCTGGAGTGCGTCGCATGGCAGTACCTACCTGAGTGGACTTCAAGTAGACTGCCCACTTCAAAGTTACATTCTGTCCAGGCGGCGGGTGCGCGAACACGTGACCGGCGCGCCCGACGCGACAGAGCGCGACATGCGGGCGCGAGATCCAATTACGGACTGGTTCGAATTCGCGGGCGTTCCAAGGTTGCTCTCTCTCCCTCACGACCTCCTCCCTCCCTTTACTCCTCCCTCCCTTTACGAGTCCGCCACGCAAGACGACGACGAACAAGCCAACGACGACGATGGGGTTCTTCAAACGCTTTCTCTCCCTTGGCAGCAGCAAGCACAGGAAGAGCAAGAAGAAGCAGAATGCAGCCAACGCACGGGTCGATGCTGAGGGTCGTATAGTCGAGAGGGGGCAGGATTCGGACACAAGCGCAAACCGTCTCCTGCGTTCGTCGTCGACGAAGTTTTCAGTGATGTCCGAGATTGACTACACTGCTCTTCCTCCTCTCCGTGAGTACCACGCGCTGTTTGATTGAATAACGGGACTCATGTTAGTGCAGCACACTCTGTACAAGACCTTCTGAACACGCCCTCGTTGTCTCCATCCCCATCGCTCGTCACCGTTGCGACTACTCCAGGCTTGCCACGAAGTAGCACACCCGGTCTACAGCGGAACGGTACCTATGTCGTCAAAGTCCACGGTCGTACTACACATTCGCGCACCGAGTTCCCGCACGCGAACCCTCCTATCTCGCCTACAAAGCCTCGCAGGAAGCAGCCTCAACACCTTGGGGAGCTCGATATTGACAAGCTCGAGCGTCCTGAGGCTGTGGACTCGGACGCGGGCGCCGATGCGGAGGATCTCGAGAGGCAGCCTCGTCTGAAGGAGGTGAACTTCACCCCCAGGGACACTTCCCGGCTGTACAAGCTGCGCCGGGACCCCTCCGTCGCGTCACTGTTGAACCTGTATGACGACAGGGGCTGCCTCGACTCGGCTATTTTCGAGAATTCGCCCGCCTCACCTGCTCCTCACTCCGCCTCCTCGGAAGGACGCGAGCCTACCAAGCGCGCAGGATCTACGCTTCGTCAACTTCTTGGTGGTCCCGAGCCTGCATTCTTGAACAACACTGCCGAAGGCGACATTTCTTGGGCTGAACGATTCTTGGAGTGAGTGTATCCTGGTGTCAAACATCCGTGTAGATATATGCTAACTTTTTTCTTCCCTCTTCAAGCGAACAACTTGCTGACGACTCACCTCTCTCCTCCCCCTCTTCCCCCGACCTCGAAACCCCTAAAGACGCTCTCTTCCACGACATTCCTTCTGTACCACGTATCGCACCCGCCGATACCACGCTCTCTTCGCTAGACCCCGACTCTAGCGTCAACTACCCTGCAATCTCCTCCATGGAAGTGGAAGTCAGCGGTAGCGAAGAGGATGTGCCCACGGTTGAAGTGGCACCAGTCCAGAAGCTGCCTCTTCCCGACCCGAAGACTCCTCAACGCGCATCAGAAGTCTTTGGCTTCCTCTCCCGCCGGAACACACTCACCGTCAAAGAGCGAGACCTTCCTCCACTACCTCAGATCCTTACACCCGACTCCACTGGCGACACCTCACCCCTTCAGACCGACTCTCCTGGTAACGACAACTCCCTCGGTGAACACCTCGACGCGACACCCTCAGCTAACACCAGCCATTCCACTCAACACACATCCAGCGACACCAACTCTCATGCCTCTCACGCTCAGATCCAGACGGCCACGATGACGAAACTCTCAAGCGCCTTTGCGGCCTCTACGACCTCTTTGAACCTCTTGATCTCACAAGGAGACGAGGTGATCGACAACAGCAACACGAAAACTGCTCCGACTTCAAAGGAAGTCGGCGCCAACCACACGGGTAGCACATCGTCTTCTACGGCACGCGCGGCAAGCCACCACACCGGCTCCTCGCTGTCGAGCAGCAACAGCACGAAGGTGCCTCCCAGCAAGATTCCCCGTGGTCCACGTCCGCGTCCACAATCCATATGCGTGCGCGACGCGCAAGAGGCTCCTGAAGCTGATACGCCGCAGTCAGATGCACCGGCCCTCACTCATCAGCGTAAGACCTCAGCCGACCATGCACGACGCAGCAAGCGCGAGGCGTTCACCCATATCCCGCAGCGTCAGCACAAACGCATCACCTCCCGTTCCTCTGCGCGTGAAGACGACGACGACGCTGTCGTCAAGCCTTCCGCGCCATCCTCCAAACCCCCGGCCCACGCACGCAAGCGATCCACCAAGCCCGAGCCGCTTGCGCTCGGCAAGGAGAACACTCCCAGTCCCCCGCCTGCGCCTCGCCGATCCGAGTACGAGTGCGCGTACGAGCCCACGCTCGGTCTTGGAATTACGACCCCCGCGCGCCATCGCCTGCTCATCGAGCCGCCGTCACCCGCGTCGAGCTCGGAGCTGTCGCCGGTCGCCCGTGAGATGATGAACGACCTCCGGCAGCAGCGCATGCGCGTGCGGCATCTCGAGCGCCGTCAGGGACTGTGGACGCGCTCGTAGATCGCCACCCCCAGATGACTTGCTCGACGATATGGACCCCGACATGGACCTTGTGGTGACGCGGACACGACCTTCCAGTACTTATATGTTATATGATAGATATCGGGCTTGCACCGCTCGTGCGAGTTGCACCCCGTGCGTGCCCAACTCGCATAGCCGTGCTCGCGCCTTCGCTATGCTGGCTACCTGAGTCAGACTTCCGTATTTTCTTTGTGTTATCGCATTCCGTACCTCGTTCTCGCTTGTATGCTGTGGACGCCCGACAGCGCTGGTCGTGCTGGCATTGTCGGGTGATAGCTCTCGATGCGCTCTGACTCTGGTTCTCAAATGATATCGAACTTGTAAGCAAGAATATTGTCTGTCTCAGGCCCAAGGCGCGGGGCAGCGGAGGGGAACTTGAACGATGATAGTGCACCGTACGTAATCCAGTCAATTTGGAAAGACTCAGACTGGGAGTGCGCTCAACCGTCGACAAAGCATCCCACGTGGCGCCATCGGCGTGTTGCTGACCGCTGGAGTCCGCTACCCTCTTTGTGAGTCTCTCATTGAAATCTCCCGTCATATCCTCAAGAGTCTGGGCATTGCGTTCCAGCTTGCTAAGAGCCGATACATACCCAAGCAGGCGGATGAGACCCACGACGGTGAGCCACTCCGAGTTGGACACGCTTGGCTGCGCAGCCGACAGCAGTACTGACGATAGTATCTATCTATGCAGGACTTCATTCATCAGATCGATACCTCAAAAATTGCTAACAGGCGTAGCTACATCGCTGCCTACTTTTGGCCGCGATCACTTACATACTACTATCGTATCATAAGCAGTACTAGTCGCTCGACACTCACAAGGAGCCTTGCGCTTCGGAGCTGGTACGCACATTCGCTCATGTATGACAAGGGACTATACCCGGATTGACTCTATTCAGTCTCATCGCTACTCACTGCCCATTCACCGGGACCTCCCTGCGTGGCAACGTACTCATGCTGCCAGTGGTGGGCACGCACACAGCGGCACAGGCCAGGTCATAGCTGTTCACTGATCATCTGATCGGCCAAATCGCGGATGTGGCGATCAGTCTTTGACAGAAGGTAAGTCGAACGACTCATATGTCCGCAGGACACGGATGTGATGAGGATGTGAGTATGTGCTGTCACGGCGTTCGGCATGAGACATCCTCATTGGAAAAACACCGATGCGTCCATGAGTGCTACCTGAGGTACCAGTGCGGCAGCCTCGTACCTGCACGTCAAACAACCCGTGATTGACCACGCTAATTCATTCTCGTTCTGTGTCAACCCCGCTAGACGTCTCAATGGGGCATTCTCAGGCTATCGTGCAGCTTGACACCACTTCCATTGTCCATGTCACCCGCTTCGATCGCGTTGAATGGTAAGAACATCGGACCTGGGTAAAACTCATGCGGCTTTGATTGCAGCTTTCCCCCGTGTCCGGGGCTTTCTCCTTCCGAGTGCACGTTCCGTCCATAGATGTTACCACAATCAAGGAAGACCCACGCTTATCTCGTCTACGCAGAAGCCTCAGTACAATCAAGAGCGAGCCTGCGGCGATCATGATACGACATGTGGATGATTCCACTCAGTCCGTGTAGGTGCGCCCTCGTTATGCGGTTTTATTCGTAGACTAGAGCCTCCCTGCTATTTCTACAGGAAACGTATATACCGGACGGTCATCGAAGACATTGGGCTATGGAGCTCCAGGAACAAGACCAGCGGATTCGGTACAATCAGAGTCCCGGATTTACATGCTTGCTTCCATGGAATGTGGAAAATAGCGGTAGGTCATAGAATCTCGTGTCTTCCAGGATTGACCTATGCATGGAAGAGCTAATACATTGTCACCCAGGGCGATGTCTTCTTAGGGCCATCGATTTCATTTCTCATCACGCGTTCACCATCAGAGCGGGCGCGGGTATATGGGTTAGTGAGGTTGCCATTCTTGTAGGTGCTGGCTCAGCATAGTGCTAACTCATCATTGTCACCGTGAGACAGGGAAGTCTAGTCAACGTGTAGCGGAGATATGCGTCTTACTCGCTAGCCATCCACTGTATCCACCATACTTCCGGACCGGGGAGATGAGTCCTCGCTTATCATGGAAAACCGCAGATACAGGCCGTGGTGACCGGTGAGACGGACTTCCGGTCGAGCCCTCGGTCAGACATACGGTCTCTGGGCCCTCTCGAAAATAATTTGCTCACGACGAAGTCTGGGACATCCCTGAAACTCCGACCCCACTGCCAACATGAAAACATATAAGATGCGCCCCTCGACATTCCTCTTGTTCACCATCCTCTCGTCCCTCGCACATCGAGACACTCATCAGCATACGCAATGAGCAGAATTGACACTCTCTCCGTTGGTACGTTGCGCTTCAAGCGTTATCAGGGTCTCCGACTCGGAGTTGACCTCCGGACGGTGCATCTTGGTTACAGGAAACTCCAAGATCGTTGCTCATCACCATAGCGAGCAACATGTCTACGGCGAGGAGAAGATCCACGTATACGCAATTGCGGGTCAACAATCCTTCGGCTCATCGTCCGGGAGCGAGTTGACGATCATCGCTCAGACCCCGCTGTGGGGTGTCATCTTTGGCGTCAGTTCTTCTGTGCATGCTTTCTCGCTACTGCTGAATGCAGATGTCCTCTCCAGATCCAGGGAACTATCGACAAAATCTCGCACAAGATTGACGCTGCGCTCTCGGTCCACATCCCGATTTTTGGGATGTTCCCACTCGCAGATGTCAAAGGGGACCTCAATGATGGCGGAGTCAAGACCGGATTCGGAGCTAGCATGTTGAATGGTGAAGCTCGCTTCTTCATGGTGGAGAAGTGGGTCTGCCTCGACCTGTCGGCCAAGGTGTACGACACGGACCACAACTCCGTGATCGTCAGGCTGATTGAGCTCCAGTACGTGCTCCCGCTTGGTATATCGACATGTAACGCTTACTGTCGTCTGGCTAGGGACTAAGCTAGCAAGTTGTCATATCAATTCTTCGTTCAATTCGGAAGCACCGTACTTGTGTAGCCATCTATCCATCGGCCGCGATACTACGTGTCTCAGTCAGAGAAAGAAGTCTCCTCGCTGTTGGTGTACGATCTTGTCTGATGCTGAGATCATTCCATTCGAAACATATGTCATCTATGCAAGGGTGAAACACCTGTCATAACGGTGACTCGGATCCACTGATGGGTAACTCGTAAGCGGGTGACCAGTCGCCGCGAACTTCTCGCGGTGCACATTACTACTATTACCATTGTGCGGTCAGTGGCAAGGGGACAGTGCGATATCATCACGGAGCTCACCCGCTTTGCTTTCTTGCCCCGCTTGACCTTGGCTTTCAATGTTGATTGCGGGCCCGGGGCATCGAACGGCTTGTGTCTGTGTCAGACAACACAACAATGCCACTTCTAGGGCGCTGTCGTTACTCACCTCCAGTGACACATTGGGCATTGACTTGAAAACGTCACGTAGACTTCTGATGTGCGACTCATAATCTCTGACATTATAGTACCTGCCCGAGGCCGTTCCAGCGATGCCTTCTAGGAGAGACCCGGCGTTACAATCGACGCGACCAGAAGCAGTCAGATGCATCCCTGAAAACGTCCGGGCATCCCTAAGCTCAACGAAGCTTCCGTAGCAACCGTTGTCCGAGAAGTGACGTTGTATGGCTACGGCGGAGGTGTTGTGGTACACAAGGAGCTTGTGATAGGTGACGGCTGGCATGCTTTCCATCGCGTGAAAATATGCGCCATCCAAAGGGACGAACGCCAGGCACCTAGCGGCGTCCTCCGCGCACTTCTTCCACCCTGCATGGATCGCAAGGAAGTATGCGTGAAGAGGCTCCGCTCGAGCGAGATCGTGCCATTGCCTCTTCAATGCTCTGCAGACGCCCTCCATCTGGTACTTTTGAGCGGAGGAGAGAACATCCGCGAAGGTGTACAAGTCGGAGCTCAGAGCGGGCTCGTCCAGGTTGACTGGATAACACATCTTGAATAACACGGAGAGGACGACCCCGCGATCCTCGAGCTGCAAGGAGACAGGAGCATCCGCCGCCGTACTCAGCGCCTGAATCTTCTCATGTAGAATGGGTGAAGCGGCTGACAGAGTCCCTCGATGGACATGGAACTCCACATCGTCAGATGACACGCAGATGAGGTCGGTGTATGGCATGTATGGGAAGGATTCGTGAGGGGGAGAAGAGGTGGTGGATTCAGAAGGGCGCATGGAAGCGTCGCCATCCGGAGCGGCAGCCTGAGGAAGGGGGCTCAGCAAGCAGAAGTTGGGGTCAACTACACCTCCCAAGCGATGGAACTCGCGGACGCGGTAATACTCGGCTGCGGTAACGCCTTCGATGTCGTCCGGAGTGAGGTTCAGCGGCTGATAGGGTAACATCAACGTCGCCGCGTGTCGAGCAGCGTCCTCGAGCCCCGTGCGACAAGCCGTGGCCCAAGCCTGTTTGGGAGCGTCGGGTGCCGCAGCGATGAGGGCCTTTCTCAGCACGGTAAGAGGCAGGGCCATGTCGTACTTGATGGCAGCCTTGAGCGCCTGCTCGATCTCGGTGAGAGAGCGGCTCGTCTCCTCCTTATCGATGGGGTAACAGATACGAAGGAGGGTCTCGATGGTCTTGCTATCCTCAGTGACAGTGATGATGGGTCTTCCGGCGGCTTGCTCGGACTGAGACTCGGGTTGGGGAAGCGAGAGCATGGCGTCGAAGAAGGATGATGCGAGGACGAGGACATGACTATACACACGGAAGTCGACGCCGTCGGCAGTGCGGAGGACAATGTCCGCGCCGACCCTGTCGAATGGGGATGATGCGAGGCAATCCGATACACCCGCTGTACTGGGCTGCTGAGGAGGTGAGGGGGAAAGGGGGGGTTCAGTCATGGTCGCGCGAAAGTTGATGAGACGAAGGGGCAGGCTCGGAGACCCTGCGTCCCATGGCACTTTACCTTATAACTCTTATAGCTTTTTCCGCGTCATCCATCGATCAATCACTTTATAACAAGACTCCAGGTACAATGTTCCAAATACGCTCTGGGGACAGAAGACGGACCTCGTGTTCTGTGCATGGATTACCGCAGCATCGAAGAGCAGACACATGGCTTCTTTGTGAAGCCCGTCGAAGATGGGCATCCTCTATTCAAGAGGCGATTCACTGCGGAAGCGGGCGAAGTATTATGACCCGTCGTTATCTCCTCACAGGTTGTGTTAGACTGACAAGATCACACTTCCTGTAGTGGGCGGGGATGCGAGATAAAGGTTATGGACGCACATGGTGACGAGTAAGTACCAATCTTGGCGAACGGTTGACCGGAATAGGTCTGCTTTATGAGCGGCAACTGAAAGCTGACGGAGGCTTACATCCAGCTTAGTGTACGCTGAGCCCTTGTAGTCGACTTCGGTCATCCTGGAAGGCATGAAATGAGAAGTTGTGTAAGTAGACGTGGCAGTCGAAGATAAACAAACAAGCACAGACTGGGAGGATCCATGGCGTACAAACACGTACAAATGGCCTCTGGCGCCTTAGCACGAACCTCCGAAGCGCCGCTCAGGCTGACTCCGAGTCTGCTTTAGTCTACTCTATGGTCTATCCCTTGCCCTCGGTAGACCCGGCCATTGCGATTTGGTAGAATGTGAGACGCAATTTTTGTGCATTTCTAATCACTGCGAGGCTGTTCTTACGCACTCTAGCGCATCAACCTTGCATCCAGCATATGCTACAGTGCCATCGTACCGTGACACGGTCCACAGTCTTTCATGACTAGTACAGACACCTTAAAGATGCCGATTGAATTGGGTCTCGATGACAAAGATCACACACCTGCTCCCCACGAAATGACCCAGACTTACGACATAACCGGGGTCGCTGCCGGAAGAAGCGTGAACATGTGCCATGGCTGCAGCAGATCGCCAGATGACTCCGAAGACAAGAAGTTGCGCAAATGCGCCGCCTGCTCGATTGCCCTGTACTGCAGCAAAGAGTGCCAGAAAATGGACTGGCCCCGTCACAGGTCTGTATGCGGACAATCTAGACTCATATCATGGTCACTGATCCGAGACTCAGGTATTTCTGCCGTCAAACGAGCTCTACCCGAGGTCCGGAATGGTACCGCGAGCTCATGGAAGCTACAAAACCGCATGCAGATGACATCGCTGCCGGTGATTCCGCGGAGGCCCCCATCGTCCCCCTCTCTACAGCTACTAGTTTCGACACTTTCCGCATGATGCACTCCTGGTCGATCCTGACGATGTGTCAAGCGTCTTTGCACCTCATGAAGAACGGCCGCGGCGCGGAGCACTTCCGGCAGACCCCGCAGATTATGCGCATCGAAGTCGGTGCAGTACCAGCGTCGCTTCGTCGCACCAAGCCATGGAACTCATGGGTGGTACTCGAACGGACCCTGATCCCCCGCGAGAAATTCTTCAACAAGGATCCCGCATTCGCCGCAAAGTGGCGGAGCGCCGAGTCTGCGTACGCCGAACAGGCTGAGCAGGACATGGCCAAGTACGGCGATCGGTACATCGGCCAGCTGCCCGTCCTCCTCTATGTTGCGGGATCCAACGTGATGCTTTCCGCTCAGTTCCCCGTCGTCGCCTTGCGCGATCAGAACGTTCTACAGGATCCCAGGGCACGGGGGGCGCTCGAAGACCTTGTCACCCTCTGTGCCGGCTACATCAACGCGGGGATCCCATTGCAGCAGTGTAACACCGCCAGCCCGTATGCGTTCCCTTCCCGGGTCGTGTGGCTGAAGAAGTCCAAGCAATGGGCGAAGCTGCCTCTGGGAACTCAGCAACAACCCTTCGACGACACATATGTCGCTATATTCAATAAGGCTGGACGGAAGTCTGACCTGAATCCCCTGGACCTTATGAGCTATTTCGCACAAATGTGATAGCACTGCGCATCGGTGCGTACTTGTACGTGAAATCAGTCTGCCGCTAGCTCTGACTGAATGTCTGCCTTCGCAGATTCAATGCGAATGCCATTATCTCTTAAGCGATACCCTCGAAGTGCAACGCACCTTGTCTTGTGGTGCTTCGTAGACCCCACGGACATCTCTCAGGTGCAATCAACGCGTCGTTTGGTATGATTCAGGCTGCCTCTGATACAACGCCGTGCGCAGTTCTTGTTTTAGCCTACACTGATCACGGTAGTATTGTGTATATAAAACATCACGAAACAATCATGCGAAGCCCCGGTATGCTGTCAGATGCCTGTGCCGCGTCCAACGTCACGTAAGATGCAAGCTCTGGATATGAGTCAGGCCCGACTTCTCTCTAATGGATCGCGCTCATCAGGCGGACGGCTTGAACCACTTGAGCTGGAGCGCAACGACCACAACCGGCAGCACGCTCACAATCTCGCCCAGCCCCGCATACGCCGGCGCGATCCGCACTCGCACAAACGCGCCCGCCGCGAGCAAAATCGCGAACAAGTTGTACACGAACGACCACGCAAAGTTGAGCGCGACGCGCCGCGCGACGGCGTCCGACAGCTCGAGCAGCGTCAGGATGCCCGTCAGCGACGGGCGCGTGAGCACGACCTCGGCCGCCGTGGACGCCGCGACGCCCGCGCCGTCGCCTGTGTGCAGGTGCACGCCGATTGCGGCCTGCGCTAGCGCAACGGCGTCGTTCGTGCCGTCGCCGCAGAAGAGAACCGTCTCGCCCTGCGCGGTGAGCTCTTTGATGTACGCCTGTTTGTCGACGGGCAGACACCCAGCGCGGACGCGCTCCGTGGGTATCCCGAGGCTCGCGGCGGTGGCGAAGACAGCCTGGGGGTGGTCGCCGCTCAAGATGGAGACGCGGATCTTGCGCGCGGTGAGAGATTGGATGACTCCGTATGCCTCGGGGCGGAGAGTGTCGGAGAGGCCAAACGCAGCGACGAGACGGTCGCCGTGCACAACACAGAACGTCGTGAGGCCCTGCGCAAGGAGGGGTTGGACCGCGACGTGTGCTTCGAGACCGAGCCACTGGGCGCTACCACCCCGAAGTGGATGTCCAAGTAGGGTGCCCTGTATGCCCTTGCCAATGACCATCTCGATGTCCTCGACAGACGCTTGACTAGTGACGCAGTCACCCACGTCCACCGCAACGGCGCGCGCAACCGGGTGACGGCTGGCCGCGACGAGCTCCGATACAGCGGCAGGGACGTTGAAGCCAGCAGCATCATCCACGAAGCGGTTGACCACCGACAGCTTCCCCTGCGTGACCGTCCCGGTCTTATCGAGCACGACGTGGGTGACCTTGCGCGCCTGCTCAATAGTCGTCGCTGCCTTGAACACCAGCCCGAGCTTCGCGCCGACTCCGCTGGCGATGAGGATCACCATCGGGACCGCGAGTCCGATCGCGCACGGGCAAGAGACAGCCAGGACGGAGATAGCGTACGTGAGCGCCGCAACGGCCGCCTCGCCCCCTGACTGATGACGCACGGCAATTCCAACCGCGAGCCACACTGCGAAGGTTACGGATGCGAGCACGAGAACGACGGGGACGAACCAGCCGCAGATCCAGTCGACCACTTCCTGGACGCGTGCGCGCGAGAAGCGCGCGTCGTCGACCATGGCTGCGATGTCGCTGATGGTGTTCTCGCCGGGGAGGCGCGTCACCTTGACGAGGAGCGTGCTGGGACCGTTGAGCGTGCCGGCGATGACTGTGCTCCCAGGAGCCTTTTCGACCGGACGAGACTCGCCCGTCATCATCGACTCGTCGACGGTGCTGGTGCCATAGACAACCTCCCCGTCGGTGATGATGTTGGAGTCCGGTAGCACCTTGAAGATATCGCCGTAGTGGAGAAGTCGGACGTCGACTTCGCGCTCGGTGTTGTCGGGGAACACGATGCACGCAGTGCGTTCCTGCAGCGAGCGGATAGAGATGGCCTCTATGGCGCGCTGGCGTGCAATCGCGCTGACAAGCTGGCCCACTATAATGAGCGTGACGAGCAGGGTGCTCGTCTCGAAGAACTCCCCGGTTGCGAGCGGCTGGCCGAGCATTTCGAATGCGAAGGCGACGACCGAGTAGACGTACGCGGCCGTAGTGCTGAGGACGATGAGCATCTCAACCTCGACGAGATGTGAGGAAACCAGGCTCCTGAAAGCGCTCGCATAGATGGGGCCAGTAATGACACATTGCACGATAGTGGCGAGCACGAGGGATGCGATGGCGTACGCGTGGGGATGGGGAGGGAGCGGCGCCCATGTCATGATTAGCACTGGGATTGTGAGGATGGCCGACATGGCAGCGCGCAGAGCCAGGGTACGGATGTGCTTCTTTCCGGCCATGAGCGCGGGATCCGGAGGCTCCGCTGCCAACACTGGAGAGAAGGACTCGTAGAGCTCGAGGACCATGCGAGCGCTGATGATGTTTGGGTCATAGACAACCTGAATGTGGTCCTTGTCGGCACGCACGACGGGTCCCACGCCCAATGGGGGCGCCATTGAGATGAATTTTTCTTGAAGGGGACGTGGGACGGCGAGGAGTAGGTCACGCGTGGACCCCGACTTCATGACCTCTGCAGAGAATCCAGAGTGCTTCTCGATCAGTTGAACGAGGGTCGAAACGTCGGCCAGGTCTTTGTCATAGTCGAACTCGGCGCGACACAGGACAAGGCTGGTCTTGACGTTGCGGATGGCCGGAATGCCATGGAGAGTGCGTATGAGCTTGTTCTCGCAACCGATGCAGGTCATGCCTTTGATAGCCAACACGGCGTGTTCTGCGAACTTCCCGGCCGCCTTCTCGGACATGTCGACCGCGACATGCTCACTCTTCTCCTCGCGAATGCTGCCCTCATCGTCACATGACCCTCCGCCACAACAGTCGCCTCGGCAGGAAGAGTCGACGGAGACGCGCGACTTGGACTTGTTGGAAGCAACCGACTTGGAGTCGACATGACCCCGGAACGGGACGCTCCGGATGCTGAGTGCTGGCCCACCGCAGTCGCTCTTGCCGCAACAGGAATCAATGGAGGCCGGACGGGAGCTGTCTGAGGACTTGCGTCCAGAGAAGACGCGCCGCGTGCTGCCCTTGTCCGAATTAGAGCGCGCGACTGCATTCCCTCGGATAGCGGTGGGAGTGCAGCAGGAGTTGAGGCCACGTGCGAGGAGGGCCTTACAAATGCATCCGAAGGCTGCCAGCGTGTCGTTGTAGCGGCTGCGAGCGATGGTACGATGCTCGCCGCATGCCTCCTTGGGCACGTCCTTGGCGGGAGAGGTTGACTTGCCCACGGATCGTTTGCGTAGTCCGGCCTGCCCACAGGTCGCAGAGGCAGTGGCCATATTGGTCTCTTTCGGGGTGACATCCACGGTACTGTGCTCCTCCTCCTCACCGCAACAGGAGCAGTCGTCGGCGGAAGCTGCATCCACGATGAGATAAGGTAGAGGGCGGAGCGTTTCCAGAGGGCTCACCGGCTTGGTCGTCGGCGCAGCACGAGTCCCCGTCGCAGCAGGACTCCTTGGCCTTGTCATGGAGGTGAGTCTCATCATCGGCGCATATGGCTCGAGCGAGCTGACTGAAGCACGTATCTGGCCAGAGAGGGGATGATGAGCATGAGTGACGTGAAGAGATCACAGAAAATGTATTCTCACCATCGCAAACACAGGTAGACCCGTCGCAGCAGCCAGGGTCCTCGGCGCCCTGTCTGCCCTCAGCGGCGACGAAGGATCCTGGTTGCACGCTCTGTGTCTCAGCGTCGCTTGCACAATCGTTGCAGCAGCCACCCATGGTCGACGTCGTGGTACCTGTTAAGGTTCTAAGCGCGCACAGAAGAAATGGCGTGATGTCATCGTGAGAGCTTCGGGCCGGGATTACCGGCCGGTCCGCAGTCTCAGCCCGAGATTGGCGCGAGAGGGTCTCCTTCAGAGTCTCAGTCTATGTACGCGTACGTGTTGTGGGCGTGCTGTGGACACGCTCGACAGAACTGCTACAAGCACATTTATGTTGTATCTTCCGCTCTCCTACGCTCGAGTCGGACATGTCAATGACCTGTCAGCACGCCTTGCGTGCGGAACGCAGGAGAGTTCGGTCGAGCGTGATGCTCCACGTCGGGCAATCTCACATGGCGATACAGGTCATTAGTAGTGTATACTTACACGAGGCAAGCGACACATGTGGTTCTACTACCATCATAACTCGCTCGCCTCAAAAGCTGAGAATCTTGCCAGAGTCTTCCGGTGTAAGCGACGAAATCGTCCTGATAATCCTTGAGGCGCGAAAAGGAACATCGTGCTGTGCGTTTGTCCCACCCATCTCTGTACCTGTGCCCGGTGTCGATGAGCACCGAGGGTATTTAGTTCAACAATGGGTAGAAGCATCCCCTCTCAGGGCACTCACCAGTGTGCTTGAGCCGCCCGGTACACATAGAGACTGTCACAAGGTCTGGACGCTCCTTGGCCTGTATACATGTCTGACAGGGCGCCCTGTTAGTTGAGCACACTATTATCTTTGGACATCGTGCAATCCCGACGCACAAGTATATCCAGGGCGGCTGCGGACATGATGGAGCACGAGGTCTGTATGCCACCATGGGAGTCCAGGCCCTTGCTTGCAGGCATTCTTGAAATGTGAACGATTGTCTTCCTACGGCTCTTCTCCACGAGCGGAAGGAAGGCTTGAGATATGTATACCGGTCCAGCAACGTTGGTCCTGAAGACCGCTTGCAAGCCCGTTGGATCAATCTCACAGGGATCTTCTGCAGCTGCATTGTCGGTGGGAGTCTGCTAGAGAGAAATACGTACGGTTATCTGTGCTGTACAGCAGCCGCAAGAACGATGCTGTGAATGACGGACCATCTCAGCATTGACGACGAGATAGTCGATGCCTTCCGACTCCCACAACATCGCTGCGACTTCGTCCGCGCATGCACGGATAGACTCGCGATCGACAGCCTCAAGCGCCACGACGCGCAGTCTGCCCTTGGCGTGCCTTGCGAGTGCGTTGAGCTCGTTGGCCTCGGCGGAGTTGCGCGCTGTGGCGATGAGTGTCACGGCCTTGGGCGATTTGAGCAGTTGTCTAGCTAACTCCAGCCCAGCACCGCAAGCCGTACTATTTGAGAAATGAGTTTGTAGTAGAACTAGATGCATCAGGAGTGGACCGCATACCCAGTGATCAACCATACAGGTCCTGCGATCTCATCGACCTGGCGGTCATGCGCAATTGCGACCTGAACCGCCGTGTCAACTTCAAGTTGAGGTTTGATTGCGGACAAAGAGTCTGGGGGTAGAGAAGGGCTCATGTAGTATAGCCAGCATGGTTGAAATGACAGACCTTATACCGAAGAAATGTTCTTGGTGGGCTGCGGGTCTGTGCAAGGAATCGGCGCCGTATACCGAGGCTCGGTATCTGGCGCCTTTACTATGCCCGTGTGTCATGGAGTGTGACACATTTGAGACAATTTTCCTCTTGACGATGTCATTCAGGAGTTAACGAACAACCAGCAATGAAAGCATGCACGAAGCAGTGACAGTTCGAACTTGAGTCGGCACGGAGGAGCTTCAAGTTGCATAGGCGTCTCTGCCACGTGGGCATGGGCGCTTTCTCAGTACACAAGCGGCAAGACGCGGTACGGCGTCCTCTTCGCCCATTCCTCCCACTCTCTCCCGAAATGCGCCCTCATCATCTCGTCTTCAGCCCTCGTCCTCCATAACAACTCGCCCGCCGTCCAGCTCAAGTGAGCAACGAAGACCACTACGAGAGCCTTCCCGAAGCCCGTGTCCCACAGCCCCGCCTCCACAAAGACCGACCCGCTGCTCGTGAGCAACAGAGCAATCCCAACGACGAGGAGTGCCAGACCGGTGTAGGATGGGTGCCGCACGACCCTGTATGGTCCGGTCGTAATCAGCCTGTGGCCGTTGTAGATGCTCATCTCCCAAGTGAAGAACCGGCCGAGGGCGCGGTGGCATGACCTGCGGATCAGACCTCCAGCGATCCCCAGGAGACATGCCGCGGTAGATGACCGGGTGAGTCTCAATCCTTTCCCTCCCATATCTGCATGAGACGCGTCGAATACGCCGCTGAGTCCATGGGAGAGCACGGGTTCCGACGCGCACTGGTCTATGAGGATCAGTGCCGCCTCTCCGACTGCTAGACCCAATATGGTCCACTGTAGCGCCGCGCTGTCAATGCGCTGAGGAATCATGAGTACTGTGATCATACCTTTTCAGTGCGACCCAGGACGGTATGAACTAGCATCACCCAAGGCTGCACGGGTGGGGGCGGGACGCGCTTCTCCTTCTCGGGCGGCGGAAGGGTCGGCGGAGTCATCGCATAATACGCGCAATGCGCGAAGCCCAGTAGCATTGGGACCTTCAGGAGGGCGGTGGCCGTCATCGTGTTCAGGAGGCGGAGCGTGTGCGGTAGCGTGTGCGGTCTCTGATATAAGACCTGGGGAGAGCGCATGCACTTTCATGGGGTATATATACCGTGCATGGGTTCGCGCCCAAATCATGAGAGATGGCTTCTTGCCAGCGCCTGGTCGTAACGTCCATGTTTCCTGTCAGAATGGTATACATTTCCCCATTTCCTCGGGTCAAGACTCAATGTCGCCCGCCGGAGCAGGGACGCGTCCAAAGTCCGCTCCGTCAACCGTGCCGTTTCGTCACGTCACCGTCAACCAGTGCATCGCTTGCAAGCGGCGGGATTGGGCTGGTACGCAGAGTACGGGGAGAGAAGGGTCTGAATATTCAAGTTACCCAGGCCTATGTCGGGGCTGAGTAGAGTCGTCTCCATCAGGTAGATCGGCAACCAACCCTGTCGGGCTCGGCCTGCAGAGCACACAAAGACAAAGCATAGACAAATTGTTGAGCATTGGTGTGGAATGTACACTCCGAGGTCCTCTCCACTACCTAAAGCGTCACAATCAGAACGCGACACCCTCAGCCTTCGCCTGTGCAGCAGCCTCGAGCTGGGCGAACGTGCCGCTCTTCAGACACATCTCTCTGAAGATGCCGTCCTTCTTCCGTATGAGGTTGAGCGGCGTGTCGAACTCTACCAGCTGACCGTTGTCAAGCACAATGAGCCGGTCATAGTCAATCACGGTCTGCAGACGGTGGGCCACTGCCGAAATACATACAGTCAGGACATCACACGACGGAAAGAATTAAGAGGGAAGGGGGAGAGCAGACGGACCTGTAAGCAACAACGAATCTCCGAATTCTTCGCGGATCGTCGCTTGTATCTTCGCGTCCGTCTCGTAGTCGATGCTACTCGTCGCCTCGTCAAGCACGATGATAGCGCTCCGGCGCAGCAGGGCACGCGCGATGGCGACCAGCTGCCGTTGACCCTGCGAGAAGTTCGTGCCTCCAGGAGAGACTTGCGTATCGAGCGTGATGGTCGTCTGTCCCTCCTGCTCCGTGTTCGGCGTTGACGCCGATGCAGCTGTCGACTCCCGCAAGCTTCCGTTTGTGGCCTCAACTGCGGTGTCTTCGCGCCTGGAGGGTGATGCGGCAAGGTCAGAGACTGAGGGGGTATTTGTGAGCGAGGTGCGGTGCGATTCGGCTTGAATGTCGGTCAGCATGTGCACGCGACGGAGGACGTCCAAGCACTCTTCATCCGTATGCTCGTCTGCAATATCATATATGAGGATAGGGCAGTCAATAATCGCTTCGGACTCACTCAACGGGTCCAAGTTCTCGCGCAGGGTGCCCGAGAAGATGGCAGCATCCTGGGGGATGAATGTCTGAAATGGCTCCGTTAATGTAGGACGTGGACCCGTGCGACATCGTATGCTCACAATCCGCGACCGCAGATCGTGTAAACCGATGCTGCAGATGTCGATACCGTCAATCAAGATCCTCCCTCCGGCAGGGTCAGTCTATCAGCAGATGAGTTCAACGATGTCAGCGTCAGTTCGAGCAATGACCTACAAATCGGAGGATGCTCATCGCGAGCGTGGACTTGCCACTCCCCGTCCTACCGAGGAGCCCAACACGCTCCTTTGCCTTCAGCGCGAACGAGATACCTAGGAGGACGGGTGGGAGGTCGGGCGCGTACTTGACGCTCAGGTCCTCGACAACGAGCATCGAGTCCTGATTCTGACTCGTCGTGGAGGGCCAATATGCAGGCGGACGTTTCGACTCGATGATGGCAGCCGGCTCCTGCGGAACATCGAGATACTCCAAGATTCGTTCAATGGAGCTATCGCACAGACGTTCGTGAGTCAGAAAAGACGGGGCACGAACGGATCACTCACTTCAGATTGAGCTCTAGCTCTGTCCAAGTCCGACATGTCCAGTAGACGCTGTTCGTGAACGTCATGGCCGACGTGATACAGACGCCAGCCAGCCCTGCATTGACGTACTCCGAGAGCGAAAGGAGCATCGTCGCCAGGATAGCCGTGGCGCTCAGCGTCTCGAACGACAGCAGCACCCAGCGGTTCGCCATCCAGAAGACGTAATACATCCGCGCGGACAGGTCGACGTTCTCGTAGAGCTCCGCGAGGAAGCGCTTTTCCACTGAGAATGCGCGCACGGTGACGATGCCCTCGAGGAGCTCGCTGAAGTTCGCGAAGATTGGACTGCGCGCGTTGGACTCCATGCGACGGATGTCACGTCCTGCGGTGAGGTATGTGATGGCGATGCGATGATAGAAGAAACCGAGGATGGCCGCAGGCACTATGAAGAGTGGAAACACAACCCTAGCAGTCGCAGTGTTATGAGTTGATGAAGGGAGGACGCATATAGCCACGTACTCACACGATCGTCAGCATAGAGATGGTAAATGAAGCCAAGGACGAGGTTACTCCTCTCAACGACGAAGCGATGCTGCCGTCGAGGGTCTCAACGTCCTATCGTACCGAGTGGTTAGTTTGATTGTGAACACGTTCCAGCATGGTGAGCGCACCTTGCTGAAGCGGTTGAGCATACGCCCTTGTGGAGTGGTATCGTGCCACCTCATCGTGGCCCCAACCACGGCTTTTACAAGCTTATCGAACAGAGTCCTTGATCCGCGGAGGGAAGCGACGAGCTGCATCACAAGACCCGAGACACTCACAAGACCCGCAGCCAAGGAGATTGCAGCGTAGATGCTGAGGTAGAGGTAGGGGTGCTGCTGGGCGGGCGGGATTCTAGACAAGGTATGATTGGTGAAGTGCACGAGATCGAATCGCGCCATGCGGGCTGCGTCCGCGCCGCTATATGCATACGAGGGAGAGCGTGCATTGATGTTCTCCCTGTATGCTTCGCTCCACACCTACAACAGGGTGAGAGAAGTCCAGTTCGATATCTGACCTATCATCACGCACCTTGATCCACAGCTTCTCGCCAACACCGAGGAGGTGCGTGAGAATAATCACGAAGAAGAGAAGACCCCAAATCCAGTAGGAACTGCAAATGCCTGTCAGCTGCGTTGTGATTCGCCATGCACGGGAGCTAACTCACGCAGCCTTCAGGTAAGTACCGTAAACCCTCCATGTCACTGACCCAGTCTCGCGATGCTCATCCTCGACAAGCCTCCGCGACGGCTGCGATTGCTTTTCCTTCGCCTCAGTTGCATCGTCGTCCATCGAGGTCTCGGTATACTCTTGCTGTTCATCGGACTCGGTTGATTCTCCAAGATGCGCAACGTCAGTGAGCCGACCGCTTGCCCGGAGGCCAGCGATTGTGCCTTGTGTGTCGATGCGACCGTTCAACATGCACACAAGGTAGTGCGCGCTAGGGAGGACCAGCCCGACGTGATGCGTGACCAGTATCTATACGATATTGGTTGGAGTCTCAACAGCCCTATTGATCGCGAAGTAGGGAACTCACCACAGTGCGATTAGCCAAGAGAGTGCCACAGAACAACTTGTCGAGTAAGAATCGTGCGGTATGACTGTCCACCGCGCTCAATGGGTCATCCAAGAGAACGTACTTGGTGGGGGCATAGACCGCCCTAGCGAGAGCTACGCTACAGGAAGACGGCTCAGACTGCATAGAACTCACGACTCGTCATGAGACTCACCGAGCTTTTTGGCCACCGGATAGATTGATACCTCTTCAATATCGAAAAGTCAGTATTTCCACCCGAGTTGGAAAACAGCACTACACTCACCGGGCTCCGATTTCAGTCCCGTCGCCGTCCTCCAAAATCTCCAGATCGGGCTTCAGCGCGCAACACTCCAACACTTGTTGGTATCGGGCTTCATCGTACGGGTAACCGAAGAGAATGTTGTCCCGGATGCTTCGGTGCCGTATCCACGGCGATTGGGCGGTGTAAGAGATGGTGCGAGACAGACCACGCTCGTCTACGCTGAACGGGTTCTTCGACATGACGATCTCGCCCTCGAGCGTTGTCATCTCCCCCAGGAGCGCCATGAGAAGAGCCGTCTTCCCGCTAGCCGTGGGACCCGTGACGACCGTCAGTTTGTTCTCAGGGAACATCACGTCGATGTCCCGCAACTCGAAGCGACGGCTGCTAGTCGAGGTTTGCACCTCAGAGTGAGCTGGAGAGGCATCGTCGACCTCGGTCACGATCTGGCCATTCCTCGCGAGGCGACTCGTATCGTTGGCTTTCTTCTGTTCCTCGACGGTATTCCACACAAAAGAACCGTTGTGTATTCCGAGACCGGTCTCTGGGTCTGCAGAGAGCGATGAACGATCCTTCTTGAGGGTAGAGACTTGATCGTCCACCTCCTCCTCGTCGAGGAACGCCGCGATACGGTCTAGAGCTACCTTCGACTACCCGCAGGGATTCAGCGACGTACGACGTTGGAGCCAAAATACTGCTGACATACCTGCAGCAACTGCATAATCCACCCAGGGACGACGTTGAGGGGGTTCTGAATCATTTGATACAGAGCGATGGCCTACAGGATGTGAACACTCGCGGCAAGTATCGGATGTTCTGGCCGGACTCACCGTGAACGCCGTGCCAACGGTCAATTCGTTACCTTGCGCGACATACACAAGGAAAGAGGTCACAGGCACCAGGAGCGGGGTACACGTCCAGATGAGTGTCAGGATGACCGAGTTGATGCGCCCTGCATCTTCACGGTCAGCGGTTGAATCGACAGCGCACAACGTCGGCAGCCGCACCTGAGATCAGCCACTGTATCTCGACCTCGCGTGCGTCGAGTACGCGTCGGATCCAGTGGGGCTCCCATGCGAAGAACTTGATGAACTTGATCGCGCCGATCAGCTCGTTCAGGACACTCATGCGCTTGTCGCGCGCGGCTGCGTATCCTTTCTGAACGCGAAAGGACCGCTTCGCGACAAAGTGATTGGTCACCCAGCTGAAGATCAGGACAGGGAAACCCGCGAACGCAGACCAGCTGAGTAGCCTGATGTAAAACCGCGTGAGCAGAGAATTGACAGCAGCGATCCAGATACTCACTCATACAGGAAGACGGAAGCGATTATGAACTCAAACGGCGCTATTGTCATGAGTCGTCAGATGACGATCACGGGCATGCAAAGACGGAGACTCACGTCCATAGATGAAGTAGAGGTTCGCGACCATTGCGGAAATGGTGTTTGCATCTCCGGCCATGAGGTTGACAATCTTCCCGGTGTCGGCCCTAGACTTCGATTCGCCCCTGTCTTTCGCTCCCGGTAGCTTCGGGTTCTTGTTCGTGGCGTTCTGCTCGACGATACCAGAAGCGTCCTTGCGCTTGAGCGCTTTGTCATAGATAGCGACCATCAGCTCGCTCTGAATGCGCGTGCATGCCCGACGGCCGAGCCAGAGGTGCTGCACGTTGGCCTGCGATTTGGCGAGCGAGCTGACAAAGGCCAGGAGAGCGTAGATATACGCGGAGGCGCGATTCTCGGAGTGGGGCCCTTCTTCCAGCGTATCGAGGATCCTCTTCAGAAAAAACGGCCCGGCGTAGGTGAAGACGATGCCGACATACGTGAGCATGAAGTCCAGGATGAGGTCGAGCGAGTTGGCCTTGAAGAGTCGCCAAAGGAGCGTTCCTCGGGTCCGCTGAAACTTGATGTGAAGCGGGCGCGCTCGCATGCGTACACTGAGCTCCCATACATCATCATGCTCGAGCCTCTTGTGAGCTCCTTTCTCTAGCAATGGGACGATCCAACGGAATGACGCCCAGCCCCAGACTGTCGTGTAGTCTTCGGGCGAGACGGACTTGCCCTGAACGATTGGTTTTCGTCAGATGAGACGAATTCGTAGTAGGGATGGCGACTTACAACTTCTTCAATTTTCGTATGCGTGGTGGGGACGTCCAATGGGATGTTCAACACGAGAGTGAAGAGGCTTGCAACTGCGAGGAGATGCGCGATGCACAAAGCTTGATGAGGTGGTGAGGGCAAGGGGACGCCCATGACACTGTGATCATAGAGGTACCCGAAGATAGTGATGGACTGCAAGACGAGATGCAACGAGAAGAGGGAGAGCAGGTCGAGCGGGGCAGTCGCAGGGGGCCAGACAATGGGGCGAAGAGAGGGATAGAGCCAAGTCGACGCAAGCAGGATGTAAGAGACGCCGCTCCGTGTACCTTCAGGGTGTGCTATGAGACTGTAGCAGCCGATCCCCAGCCAGGACAACGTTTCGACGAGTGATACGGAGGATAAGACGAGTGTGCGCCAGAGCGGCGGCGGGGCCTTCCCCCCTCCCACAACATCCCTTTCCTCGGCAATAAAGGCCTCAGCTTCATGCAGCGAAAGGAAGGGTGTGAGCAATTCCGGAGGGGTATGGAGGAAGGCACGAACAGGCTGGATGGTGGTAAGTAGCAAAGTCCCCACGAATGCAGCGGGAATGACGGCAGTCCAGAAATCACGCACGCACCGATCCGCAAGCATGGTTAAGCTCGTCCCTGCGCACGGCACCATGCTCTCCATGTTTGATGCGTTACGGACAATCGATCCTGTCCTCTTATAGTCCAGGGCCTAAGAAGCATTAGTCGCGGGGACTAGTTGCCGACCATGTTGAAAAGATGATAGTCGATCTTTTCTTATCATGGGCGGGGACGGGAGCCGTGGGAGGATGCACTGGATTAGACGGTGCGTCCATGCCGGCAGCGCTACTCGTACTACTACGTAGGATTGGATCAACCGGAGGTGTCGGCAGTCAAACAGTCAGGGCTGACGCAAAATTAACCCGCGTAGTCTCCAAGCTGCTGCAAAGATGATGTTAATCAGCGATCTCAAGTCTTGCCCAGTTCTACCTGGAACCGACTAGGATCGCATACTGAGCATGAGAGACGCGGGTGGGAACTAACCTCATATCTCAATTGTGTCGAAACCGCAGAACGAACGTACGGGTGCATCATGTTCACTTCTCTGACTGCTGGCGACTCGGAGGTAAAAGCAGAGCTGCAGAAATCACGTTCGAGTCGCTTCGCAACTTGGCACAGCCTCACGGATCTTGCCGCGAGGCGTCTTCCGCTTGCGTGCGAGAGCGCCGAAGGGGGTTCATTTTCCGATTGCTCACCTTCCTCGCCTTGATAGACTGAGCATGTGCGAAGTAGGCAAGAAGTAGGGTCGCATTCTCGGATACGTGAGAGGTAGTACACAGGTCTCTTCTCTGACACCCTGCTCCATGATGATCCCGGATCTGCAGGTCCATCGCCAGCCCGACGCCGTCCATTCACCGTTTTTACGCGCAGGGCATTGAAAGTGCTGAACCTCCGAGTCGACTGCGGCTCGGAGTGAAGTATCTCATCTGTCCCCAGTCCGCTCCTCGAAGAAGGCGCAAAACACTCATGCTAGTAATTCAACATACAACAGATTCAACCAATAGTCTACAGTGACAGATAGAGCGACGACGGCAAGCCTCTCCTCTCGGAGTCGTAAATGAGCGTCGCCACCGACGCGCGCACGCGCACAAATCCTACAGAACCGTACCTGCGATCTATAGCACTCGGGGATGGATATATGTAACAGCCACCACCATAGCCCGCATCGCGGATGCGGACACCATGACCGCGATCCCTCTATCGTGCCCTCAGAGCCACTTCAAACCCGAGCGCCACGGTACGATCAGTGCATCGTCGTCTCGACAGACGTCTCGATGAACACCTCCGGAGGCCTGTAGACGATAGACGTGAGGATTAGCCCACCGTGATCGTCACGAACCAGAGGATTGTGTACGTACAAGCGCACTTGCTTGCTGCCCTCGCCGAGTCTGCTCGTCGTTGTCCCGACCGCGGTGATGCTGGGCAGAGTGGTGATGCCCGAAGCCTGAGCCATGTGGTTGCGCAGACCCTCACGGGCGTTGAGACTGGCGATCATGGAGACCGCGTACACTGTCGATGTCCCATGAGGTCGCAGCAGGGGCACGGGGTCAAAAAGGCGATACTCACGACTGGCGCCAATGTAGGAGAACAGGATGAAGAGGTTCTTGTCCCGCTCAGTCAGATTCTGAGCAAAGTGTCAATAGGTGTGCTCTACAGGGTGCGGATATAGTTGGACATACCGTAACGAGTGCAAGGAGGGCGCAGACGCTGTAATTGAGCATGGTGTTAGAGTACTGGGCTAAGTCTTACACGCAGGAGTCGCTTACCTCGTCATGAAACCGGTGTTGATCGTGTAGAAGATCTGACCCACGTATGAATGTTACATTCGCGTGACAGGCATCGCTCATGCGACGAGAGACTTACCAGACGGGTGATCAACCGCTTCGACCTGTCGAGGTGTCAGCCTACGCTCCAGGCGAGAAGGGACAATCAATCTTGCTCACCTGGAACCGCTCACTCTTGACGTGTACAAGAGAAGAACGAGTGCAGCCGTGATGGAGATATCAGTCGCCGCGATGAGTGCGTTCGAGGCGATGACGGTATTCTGCGTCGATGTGAACGAACGTTTTGACGGCGTACACACGATAGGTGACTCACCCCGAGGGATTCGAGATCTGCCAAGTTTTCCAAGGTAGCGCTGAGAACGAGGTGTTGATAACCTCATCCCTGAGAGAGACTGATCGTCAACGTACCTCTTAACCATGAGCACTGTGGATATAACGATGAGCAGATAACCCCGAGTGCACCAAGAGACCCACTCACAAATTCCCGTGGCTGTGGAACATCCACCACCAGCGTCTTAGTAGGTGAAGAGCAGATCGTTATACATGATGACTCACCCCAGCAGGCGGCGATCATGACGGCCTGCCGTGCGATACGATCAGACCGGTAGCTGAAGGACAGCATGGCGAAAACATGTACGCACCAAAGGGATGACAACAAGTAAGCGTCTGGATACTGCCGGAATGGTTAAGTTGGGAAGTCAGCACTATGGACGAGTGGCACGTACTCGACCACACTCGTAGGAGATAAAACCTTGCACAGAACCAACTTCAACGGGAGTGCGGGAGATAATTACATGGTGACGTACGATTGCACGAGGGCGACGAGAGTCGTCTGCGAACATTGTGGTCAGTCAGAGGTACAGACTCGAATGACGCAACTCACGTTGATGACCAGCTGGGCCTATAGGCGTGTGTAAGCTGACGGTGAGACGAATCTCCATGAACGCAAGCCAATCACTCACATCCGATGTCCTGAGGTACATACTCAGCATACCGCATGTATAATTGGACGACTGACGTACCAGGGCAATACGGCCTGACCAGGGTAGTCGGCATGCTTGAACACCAAGAAATGATATACTGGACGTAATTAGGACGCGGGTACGCGGCGAGAGGACGGGGGGAACTCACTGGTATATGCATATAACCCCAGGTGGAGGCAATCCAACGTCCAGACGGATAGGACCTAATGACACGGCTCTTCAGTCCACGAGAAACGGAGGATATCATGTGTACTCACGATCGTCTTCAACAGGAACCTATCCTCCTGCCAGTAATGCTTCGCATACAACATCAACTGCGAGGACGCCACTGTGAATGTCGTCAGATGGACGCTGACCAGCGGAGGGATAAGGCACGCACCTCCAAAAATGGCTCCTGTGATCCCCAGACCTGACAGGATGACCCCGAGGCTGTCGAGAGTGAGGAACGAGCAAACGATGTGCGCGACAAGGGTGACTCACTGCCAGAACATGTAGAAGTCGAACTCATAAGGCAGAGCACTCATGTTGGATGTACGTCGAAGGACACGGGTGTAAGTTCAGTGGGCGCGCAGCGAGGGAAGAAGGGACACGAGGGGAGGATATAAGTATCGCAGACCGGGACAGGCCATGATCGGGACGCACTACAAATTCGAGTGATTGCGCCACAAAACCCCGTACTGCTGACAACTTAGAATTAATGAAATCAATTATGGAAGCCTTCCGAAGGATAACAAGCTTGGCCTACCCCTAACTGGGCCGGAGGCCTGAAGACTCTGAAGGCCTGGCATTTGAACACCGTCACGAGTTTATTTCTTCGAGACCTATTTAGTAACCGGCCCGGACCTGGAGCGGGTAATCAGTTGCTAGATATCTCGCTGAAAGGGGCTAATCCTGGGGGACAGACCCCAGTACTGTCGCGATGCTGACGGAAAGTCCACGCAGGCGCCGAATTAATGTGGCAACGGCAGTGACCGAAACTCGACTCAGTGACTGACGCGATGCAGGCACCCAGTAAAATTCGAGCGCGATTCTAATGCGCTCGGTTTGAACGAACCACATACGTAGCAGCCTTCGTTGATCATGATGCGCTCGCTCAACGAGGGATCCGGACTCGCGCACAAAGGAGGCACCCGAACGAGCGATCGCTGCGTGGCTGTGCAGATAGCGGCCAAACCCTTCCTAAATGGTCAGACCATTCCGGCGGCGCTCCTGGAGTAGGGATAGGTGCTGGAGGCGACCTCAGAGTCTCAATACGCGTGCTCATCAGGATCCCCGAGTCGTGCACCATTAACGATTAACTCACCTCATGGGGCGGTCGTCATGAAGGGTTGTGAGGCGAGCTGCGCTCCAGCATCTCCATCAGCATCAGGCGGAGGTCTCCTTTATTGATCTTAGTACTGTCGATCGTGACTGGCAGGTTTCCCAAGAGTAAAATGTCAAGCTGCGGACCATGTCTGATTGGCGAGATGGAGCACTACATGCTGACTGTGAAGTAAAGAGACAACGCGTCAGATTTCGAGAGTCACCTAGACATGTAGAACAGTATGCATGAGGACAACGACACTGACACGCGAAGAATGACGCTCACCGCTTGCATACACGACACAATTGCCCCTAGATCCAGATCCTGATTCATGAGCATGTCCGTGTACGCCTGCAAACCAGCGATCATATCTTCAGAGTGATCGTGTGATACCATTACCGCGCATAGCGAAGTTATCGAACGGAGGAACTGCTCGTCTGGACAATCTATCGGGATGAACGTGTCGTGAACGGCGTTGAGCGAGGACTCGTGGTACCGAATCAGTCTGAGGTAACTGAGAGCCGTCGCGGTCTCTAGCTGTGGAATGTAGAGTGCGTTGAGAGAACGGGGGAGAGTGTGCGCTGCAGCCTGCTTCGTCTCATCCTTCCAGCCCCATCGAACAGCAGAGAAGTACGCCCGGAGTGGAGAAGTACGGGCATACTCGCGCCACTGCTGTCGAATCTGGCGTCGGGCCCCCTGCATTTCATACTTCTCAGCGGCACGGAGGATCGCCTCGTAGTCGGAGTCCGGGATGCGTTCATCTCCGGCTCTAGTACCTGTGTAGCTCATCCGGAGCAAAACACTGAGCACCGCGCCACTCTCTTCGAGTTGCAGGATGGGATAGATAGACATGGCGGATGGCGTCTCCGCTAGAGTCTGGATCTTCTCATGAAGGAGGGGAGACGCCATGGACAAAACCCCACGATGACACTGGAAATCCTTGCCGTCCGAAGACCGACAGATAAGATCGGAGAAAGGCATGTTGTGGAGGACGTCATGAGGACTGGTGAGTGACGGCGGGGAGAGTGGGGGAGGTGAACTTGGAGACGGTGTGGAAGGAGGTTCGAGGAGTCGAAACCCAGCCTCGACTCTGCCACGCAAACGATGAAACTCACGGAGGCGGAAGTAGTCTCCAGCGCTGATCCCTTCGAGATCGCTCGGCAACACGTCCAAAGCGTTAGACGCCAACGTCTTCTCCGCTGCATCCCTGGCGACGCTCTCCAGCCCTAGGCGACAGGCGACGGCCCACGTCTGCACCGGCGCGCCAGCGACTGCTGCAATGAGCTCTTTCTTGAGCACGGCGATCGGAAGCGCCATGTCATACTTGAGCGCGGCGCGGAGTATCGGCTCAAGCTCTGCCAGCGTTCTGTGGGAGTCCTCTTTCTCGATGGGGTAGCAGATCCGGAGAAGGGCTTCCAAAACGATACTATCCTCCGCAAGTTCGACGATGGGACGTTCGTCTGTCGTCGGCGACGGGTCGGATGGAGGTTGAGGGAGCGACAGCATGGTCTCGAAGACGGACGAGGCTTCCAGGAGGATGTGACTGCGAACGCAAAAATAGACGCGGTCAGACGACCGGAGGACGAGGTCTGCACCGGGTTTGTCGAAGGGGAATGGTGCAGTGCGCAGAGGGGCCGACGAAGACGTTTCAGACATGATGCGCCTTGTGAGTGTACACCGTGTAAAGAGCCGGTATGCGATGAAGGCGAGAGTGGACGGGTAGTGTACGCTGAGCTTAAAGTTAAAGGGGCCACGCACCTCGTGTACCGCAAGCGGACCCTCATGGAACAAATCCAAACAATGCCTCATGTGCCTTCCTCCCTAGCACCTACACCAAAGTACTGAGGTCCGCTCGAGCACTTCTCGCCTCCGGCCTCTGCACAGAGCTCAAGCACCCGTAGTCCCAGCGGTGAATGGAGTGCTCCCGGGCCTGCACATGTCACCAGTGTAAGTTGTCCGTCGCGTCCACTGAGGCTGAACTTGAGTGAGAACATCTGAGCATTGCAAGATGGCGTGCGGCTCTCGCATTTCGCTTGGGCACATCTTTCCGTCTCGTCCACCGAGAGTCTGCAGTTCCAATCGCGTAGGAAGAGGCGGGCTTGCCGCGGAGAGAGACATCGTCGTTGGAGAGCAAGGACAACTGGCGCCCGGGTCCCGGGCCGGCTTGGACTATCCCCGCTACCTTTTTGAGGTAGTGGGTCTTGTGGTTCCTGGACGTCCTGGGGCCCTCAGTTCGAAAAAATCGCTCCACGTGATATGTCACGCGCACTTTCACACGCATCGCCTCCTCAACGTCCCGCTATGTAGGTCCCGCTGTGTCGCCAAAGCTCGCCGTCGTTTGCTACAGTTTGCTACCGCACTCAGCGGGCCCTCCTCTGCTCCCTGAGCCTCCTGCAGTGCTTAGGGACTCATGCATCATGAGTGGACTGTGGGTTTCCAGCTCCATGCTGCGTCATGCTCATGCGCCGCGGTCCCACTGTCTCGACCGCGACCTTCTTTCTCGGTGACTTTGACGGGGCTATGCGAGGTCCATATCCACACTTACTGTGGCGGAGGCATGCAGTACTTATTAACAACGACGTTAACGTCGAACGATAATAAGCTTGTAAAAAGGGAGCGGGCTCTGCCGCTCGCCGGCGCTACGCCTTATACAGGAACATGGGCGTCAAGTACATCTTGAACTCCTTCCCAGTGCCACCTGGATCCCATGGGCGGCCGAGATGTGGATCGTAAGTACTAGTCCCGACCAGGAGGGCTTACCGAGCTCGCTCGGTGTACTGCATGATGATATACTCATTTTCTGTCGTGGTGTCTTCCAGGTGCCGTCTAAGTGTTGAATTCGGGCCAGCACACTCGCGAGCATGCCCTGGATCCGGGCCTTCGGCTTTCGGCGTGAGTTGGGAAGTGTTGATACACCTTCCTTACTCTCAGAGGTGATTTTATTACTTTGCTCTTGCTCGCAGCAGCCGCGAGTTTCCTCAAGACGGCCGTAATAATATCGTCGCACAAACTTGAAGTGGCTACCATCGCGTGCCTTGATACCCAACACTTCTCTGCCAATCGAATTGACGTGCACAGGTGCGCTGTTGGGTCTTGACATTGCATTGGGTACGTGGAGGACGCCGGCGTTGTTGGGTTTGCACTGATAGCCCGGTCTGCACAGACAACGCAGCCTCGGATCTCCGAGTTTCACACTCGAACATCATCATTCTCCTTCAAGACGCACTCAATAGCTCGGTGGTGTATAGACGACCGTGCCGCGCCCGGCTTCAATCCGTCAACGCCTGCCTGTCACCTGATGGTACGGTCACTCTCGGCCTCAGGTGTGTACATAGGCTCACCATGCGCATTCTGGCAAACGTCGCTTATTTCTGGCACAGACCGCGGCGTGAGAGCGCATGTCACGCCCACGCGCGAACCTGATTACCCGATATCCCAGAGATAGGACAACAGAGGTGGCAGAGGAAGAAAGAGGTCCATGTTGATACGAGATATCGGAGGCGTGCTTATAGCCGTATGAGCGTAAGCCTTTGCTATGGTTCCTGTGGCCTGATTATTGACAAAGCTTCAGATCATGTGGTTATGTACCCTCCAATTATATCTACACTCGCAGCGTGGGGACATTTAGTATCGCATGCTCTGAGTGCTATATGCTCGCTATCTCAACCGAGATGAAGTCCGTGAGATTTAGAACCGCTGCCGTGATCTGGATCTGTCGTGCACTGACGTGTCACGGACAACAGCAGACATGCCCTTCCCGCCGGCAAGTCCTGAAGCGGGTGCTCACCGATCGCACTCATACTGCCCACCTAGAGACGGTGACAAGCCCGTGTAGGAAATGACGTCCCGCTCTGGGAAAGGCTTCACGCATCAACTTCTAACCATCTTCTATCAACGCTTCACGTCGTCGCCGAAGCTCAGCTATGCCTTGCGCAGCGGCGATGTATTCACCTCCCCGCTGCGCCCATATCTCATCAACGCGCAGACCGTGCCTGTAAAGCATGCGAAACGGCGAGGTAATAAAGAGCGTGTTTCTTGGCACCGTAGGTCTCAAGCTCCTCAGCTCCTGATGGTGTCTCCCACCGCGCAGTCCATCTCGGCGGCCAACCTTGGCTCTGTGTGCTTTCAGAGCGCAGCCTACGGCATATTCTTTGTCCTGTCATTCATCTCGCTTGCTCTCCTCTACATCAGACACGGACACGAGCTGGGCTCTCGCCAGAGCTTCTCGTCGAAGCAAAGTCGATGGTCCATATTGAGATCTCCACTCTTCATTACGACTGTGATACTGTTCATGTTGGTCACTGTGGTGAGTACGCGTGTTTTCCAGAACGTGCAACGATCGCACTGACACTTTCATCCACCAGCAATGGATGATCTCGGTCTTCCGCGCCTTCGACGCGTTCATCTACTACGAAGGGGGTCAATCACCCGCCGAATATTGGCTTGATTTCACGATATGGGCGGAGGTTGTCGTCAATTCCTTGACGGTGTTTGCTCAAATCATCTGCGACGGCATGATAGTAAGTTTATCATACACTCTGAAGCCCGCAGTCTAGGTCAGTCTCATACCGTACTCTCACAGACCTACCGGACTTGGGTGGTCTGGAACCGAGATTACCGAGTCATTATCCTTCCTTGTCTGGGCCTCTTGGCGCTGACCGGTACGTTGTCCTCTCATTCACCCTGTCCCGGGTGCATGCTCACTCAACTGCTGGTCAGCGGGAGGCATTGGTCTCGCGTATGTCGAATCGCATGTCACAAGCGTGTTCGCACAACAAGCAGCTCTCTGGATCCTGATTGACACGATCTTGACGCTCTGGTACGTCCCACTGTATCGCGCTGTATCCAAGTTTCGGGTCGGCCTGAACACCGACCCCTCTCCCGCAGCATCAATGTATATGGAACAGGTCAGCACCAAGTGTGGAGCTTCCCACATGCGCCGTCACTCACGTTTGAGTCGTAGGGATGATTGCTTTCCGCATATGGTCTGCTACAAGGAACATGAAGCACGTCGGGGTGCCGAGCACTCCCAGGTTCCAGGTACGAATCCATCGTGCCCGCTCTCTACCCGCAATCTGACTCCGGCGACACTCCAGCACGTGCTCAGCATCTTCATCGAGAGTGCGGCTCTGTACACGTACGTTCAGTTCCTAGCATGTCGCTCTAGCACTTTATCCTGACCCCCTCCCCCACGACTAGATTCTGGACTCTCTTCTTCATCATCACCTTCAGCGTCCGCTCGATCCTGCACTACCCGGGGAGCAACTGCTGGCCGCAAGTCTCGGGCATCGCATACATGCTCATCACGGTCCGCATCGGACTCGGCTGGGCGCACATGGGCGAATTCAGCCCGATCGCCTCTACGGGCACGATGAACATCATGGCCACGACGTCGGTCGGACATGCGGCTTCCCAGGGCGCTGTCCCGGCACCGCAGTCGTACCCCTTGCGGACGATCTACTTCAACCAGACCGTCACGCATACTGATGACCAGGACGTCCACTTTGCGTCGCCCTTGAGAGAGGACAAGCATATGGGCGGTCCGTTCACAGTGGTGTGATCGGGAGACTGGGAGCACGGTGTTCATTCTGCGATCGCGATTCTGTGTCAATTCAGCATGTATGATTCTCAAGATGCTGGAGCCAGCGAGCACTACAAAGTACCATTGTAAATACATTCAGCCACCCGAGGCATTACTATACGCTCTGATTGGCTGGAGAATGGTCCTCGGCCAATCGGGCGCTGGAGATACACTCCCCAAAGACGATGATGGACGTGTCTTGCGAGACACGGCGGCTTCGTTCGTCAAGTGAAGATCGAGAGACGACATGCAGAAAGGTCCGTGTTCAATGGCTTGCCACAGTCACGACCACCTCCAGTCGTGTCCCTGCTGCCCGAATCGCTCCCAGCCCTTTATTCAACATCACCTCCTCTGCACGCACTGCCTCTCGGATCTCCTCAGGGGATACCCGACGTCGATACGAGTCCGACCAGAACCCATCCATATGCGAGTGAACCTTCAACAGCCTCAGGAACGGATACTGCTTCCGATTGGTCTCGGGAAGTAACGCGTCCCGGATGAGGGCGCAGGCATCGGCGCCTCCGGGAAATTCGTCGGTTGAGCGTGACCAGTAAATGGTGAGCTCTTCTAGCTGGGGGAATGGAGGAGAGTCGGACGAGGCAAGCAATTTTGCTAGCGCTTCTAGGAAGGTGAACGGTCGACCGTTTGATGATGCAACGGTGAGACGCGGTGCGCGGATAGAGAGCAATTTCAGGGCGCCACATGGCCGAAGACTGTCGAGGGTCGCATAGATGTCACTTGGGTCCTTGGCTGGAGATGGCGGTTCATCAGCAAACAACGGATTCGACAACTTCGAAATGAAGACAGACATACCCGCAGCAGGGACCTGCACGCCACAGCGGCGCAGTTGGGTACCGAGTGATGCGTATACTCTCGCCGACGCCCTGATCACCTCTGCGTTCGTCTCGCGCATTACATACGAGTCCCAGCCCAGCGCTAACTCCTGCAGTGAGACATGCATGTTCTGTTCAACCAGCGCGTCGACGAGCTCAACGATGGAATCTTCATCATTTCCACGTATACTGAGGCATTTGAGAGTAGAGGCGCCATGACATGATGTAGAGACACTGTCCGCTGGAGCAGGGGGTTTTGGATTGAGAATGTCGCTGAGGGATAGGGCGCAAAACACGTCCTCCAACACGAGTGTCTCGAGGGATAAGGCCTTGCTGAGCGGGAGCAGGATGTGCAAGGAAGGGAAAACCATCCGGCGGAACGTGAGTGCGCGCAGATTGGGCAGCTTGTCCCAGACTTTGACCGTGTCCCAATCTGGCATCGGCACCCCGTCGTGTGGGACTCGCCATTCTAGCGTGAGGGAGCGGACATACGACGCTAGATCGGGATTGGAGTCGATGGCTGCCAGAAATCGCGTCATGCTGGGCAGCTGGGATGTGATTTGCTGATCCTCAGGTATGTAGATCCAGCGGCTCCGGTCGGTGATACAGACCACAGGCAAGGATACCTTGCGCCAGATGTGTCTGCGACAAGTTGGGAGAACAGTGTGACACAGAAGAGCGCATCGAGTAAGAGTAGGCATGTCATCACATAGAAAACCGAGTATGTGCTCGGTGGTTTCCAGAGGTAGGCGGGGAATGATCATGTTCCTTGAAGTGCAGGTCTGAGGCATATCTGGCTCGAGTCGCGAGAGCCTAAGCTCAAGTTCAAAGTTCAACGTTGCAACCTCCAAGTCACCGCTCCACGTGGCTTGCACATGGCGGCGCCTACCGTATCCTCAGGCCTCAGGCGTGGCATGCGACCTCAAACGTTTACACGTTCAACGTCCAACTTCAATCAACGGGATAGCGTTCAGTGTGTCTAGTAGTCACTGGCCAGTGGCCTGTCGCCGGACTTGGATCCCTGTCTCATATGGTCGGCTGCGCGTTCACGATCAAGGCTATGCTATGGACGACTCTTGACTCGAAGCTGGGCCGCCACTGGAGTATGGGGTGTTCGAGGTAAGCACTGCAATCAGCAGGCCTTCATTAACATACTTATCTCAGAACTCGTCAATCGTTCACTTTACAGCGCTTCTGAACTATGATTCTACTGATGAGCCGTGGAGCCCGGGGTTGCATAGCGCTGATAGTTGGGCCGTAAGTACTCAGACTCGAAGTCTATCATCTTCGCCACTGACATCCAGCAGCCATCCGTCCAACCTACGAGGACGCAAGTCTTCTTGCGAGCTCCATGGCGGAAGTCGTAAGCGATTCACTGCTGAGAGACAGTACTCATATAGAACGCAAATCACCGCGTCCAACGGTCGCCTCCAGTGACAGTCGATGCAACAAGAAGGTCATCACCGCATGTGTCCCATAGACGCTTCTCTCTCGGTGGATGCGTATCACGAACTCAATTCTGGGTGTATAAAGCCTCGCGTCTTGCAACTCAGCAGCGCTGTAGCTCATCTGCAGACACAATCGCAAGATGGCTGTCTCCGTCACAGAGGCCAACCTCGGTGCTATATGCGTTCAAAGCACGCTCTACGGCATCTTCCTCGTTCTCTCCTGCACCGCTCTTGTATTGCTGGTCGACCAGCGCAACAGGGAGCTCACCGCACTGTCCAGCGCAACGATCGCCCCCTCTCAAAGCCTATGGTCGGTCTGGAAGTCACCCCTCTTCGTCACGACGGTGGTTCTGTTCGTCATGGTCACTGTGGTGAGTCGCATTGAAGCTCTAGATCTATTGATATTGTGCAAAATTGACTTGTGACCCTCGCGTGGTATTACGGGATGCTCGACGCACTTCAGCAATGGGTCATTTCTGTTTACCGAGCGTTCGACGGCTTCATCTACTTCGAGGGCGGCCAAGCTCCGACGCAGTACTTCCTGGACCTCAAGCGGTGGGCGGAGTTAACAGTCATCGCGCTCATGCTATTCACGCAAGTCATATGCGATGGCATGATCGTACGTGCTACCTTGTAATGCCTAACTGACATGTCAGCTGATGAGAATTGTCCGCAGACTTACCGCACTTGGATCGTTTGGAACCGGGACTGGCGAGTGGTCGCTTTCCCTCTGGTAGCTCTCCTGGCCTTGACAGGTAAGCCCCAAACTTCACTGCACTACAAGGTGAAGGTTGACATTGGTACATTCACAGCGGGATGCATAGGTCTGGCTCACCAAATGACGGTACAAACGAATCAGCACAACGTCTATGCGCAAGCGATGGACCGATGGATCATCGCAGATAGTGTCTTGACGCTCTGGTATGTGACGTTCATAACGTTTGCCCGCTCTGATGACTGAGCTTCCGCGATGCAGCATCAACGTCTATGGGACAGGTATGTGGAGCACGGCGCTATCACATCAATGACGGAACTTATGGAGCGTATTTTAGGGATGATCTCTTTCCGCATATGGTCAGCCACACGCAACATGAAGAGCATGCGCGCACCAAGCGATCATCTTCTAGTAAGCCCGGCATCTGCCCCCGCCAGCTTCGAGACTTACGTGACGTCTCTCCAAACCTTAGCGAGTGTTCGCTATCTTCATCGAGAGTGCAGCGCTATACACGTGCGTCCCATCCGTCCGTCCGTCCATCCATCTCTTCCTTCACGTCAAACCGTCCACGGAGACACATATTGATCATCCGTCACTGACGTCGACGTGCCCGGCAGATCCTGGTCCCTGTTCTTCTTCATCACCTACAAGCTCCGCTCCGCGCTGCACTACCCGGGCAGCAACTGCTGGCCGCAAGTCTCCGGCATCGCCTACATGCTCATCACCGTCCGCATCGGGCTCGGATGGGCGCACAAGGGTAGCAGCATGGGGTACCCCCCGCACGCGGCTGGGGGCGCGGTACACGCCGGCTCGGGCGGAGGCGGGCAGCAGACGTATCCGCTCCAGACCATCTCGTTCAACGTCACGCAGACGGTCGAGCAGGAGACGGACTATGCGATCTCGCCGAAGGAGGATAAGGGTCAGGGGAGGTCGTTCCTCGCGGATGTCTGATGTACGGTGCAGTGGTTCGAGTGTAGGTTAGTCACTGAAAGCCGGATCGTTAACTGCGTATACCCCCATCTTTCACGGATAGTTCACCTATTCAGGATGTCCCCCTGAACATCATCCAAGCGTTTCGCATACAGCATACAGTTTGTTGCGTGCGGTTCATGCACGCCTTTCGAGCGCCGCTAAGGGGTGGGATGCCTCTGAATGTCACTCAGATCGTCTGCGTCGGGCTGGGTACGTTGACAAGAGTCAATAAAATCTCAGGACGTAATCCTTCCGTTGAAAGATTGTCTCAGCTAGTAGTGGCTCTTGATATGTACTCTTGCTGCCTCTTCTTTCACCCTTCTGCGATCGTCACATCTGTGAAGTAGTCGCACGCCCGATCTCCTTGCTCTGGTCACCGGTATATATACCTCCACTTCTCTTCTTGACATCGTTCGCACTTTCCCTCCCACACTCACCCTCTCCTCGACTATCTTCTATTCAAGCCGTCCACTGCCTCAATCTCGTCGTCTCCCGTCCCGAATTACTCAGCGATCCAGGTCTCCACTGCTTGGCCCTTGTCCAAGCCTCGCATACCCTATCCGTGATCTCAAACTGGAGCTCGACGCTCTTGCTGAAATATTTCGGAGCAAACTTAGAGGCAGGATGGTCTCGTACCCAGACGTAGGAGTACAACAATCCGCACCCCACCACCGCGAGTACTCCGACGTCTGGGGCATTTACCCCCGCCCCTCCTACGTACCCCCTATTTCAAATTCAGTCACGGTCACAAGCCCTCGGCGCGCCCGGCGCCGCACGTGCGCTTCGCATGGCTAGATCGAATCGCGAGACTGTCTACCCCAAGTACAGCGACTCTCGGTGGAATTTACACCGTATCTTGTTCAGGTGTATTCACTGAATAGTGCGCCATTGGCGTACAAGGTATCATGCATGAGTTGAAACACTCCGTGTGGCAAAGATGCCTACACAGACCTCGCCACCAGGCCAGTGGCAGCGCCAGAAGGCTCCTGATGAACCCTTGACTGATTCTCTAATTCGTGGCTTGTTTTCCAGCATTCAGTATTCAGGTCTAGCTCAAATGATACACACGATGGAAGTTTGGTGGTTACACCCTCTGGTGTGCGAGTGCACAGATCTTGTTATCTAATCTACTCACGCGAGATACACGTGCTGCGCCGGGCGCGCCGAGGGCTTGTGACCGTGACTGAATTTGAAATAGGGGGTACGTAGGAGGGGCGGGGGTAAATGCCCCAGACGTCGGAGTACTCGCGGTGGTGGGGTGCGGATTGTTGTACTCCTACGTCTGGGTACGAGACCAAGGCAGGACTGTCAACAGACTCCAGACGTCATGTCTACTCGATGTACGCCAGTGACGGATTCGAACTCGCGACTTGAGCAGTGCGCGCCTATCTGCGTCGGTGACTCGGCTCCGAGTCCCGACCTCACTAACTTTTACCACGACCCGGACCTACGACGGGCCGGACCTGTTCATCCACGCTTCACTACGTTTGCTCGAGGCTTGGGTCCATCCTGCTGACTCTCAGCACACGATCATCAGGGTCACACCTTTGACTACCTCTGAGTCAAGACTATTCGGCGTGGCGCGCCGGGGACCCCACAAAATGCTCTGACCTCCGCATTTTCCCCGCACGAGGGGAAGGGGAAGGGAAAGGCCTCGACCGCTCTGTGGAGGACGAGGGCGAGGGAGAGTGCCGGCTGAGAAGGCCCGTCGCCATTGGTCGTGGACTCTGGCCTCTGACCATTAGGTGAGAGCTCCCGGACCAATCTTCAATCTCTTGCCCTCTCGTCGAGCCTATAAATCTGCCCTGATGGCTCCGTCCTGCCCTCCCACCGTTCCTCTCCCATTCCTATCTCAAGCCATCCATCCCACCTGATCCCATACATGTCGCCGCACATCGACGACCCCCTCTTCCTCGGCCTCGACCTCTCCACCCAAGGCCTCAAGGCCGTCCTGATCGACGCCGACGGCACCCTCGTGCACGAATCTTCTGTCAACTTTGACCGCGACCTCCCAACCTATGGCACTACAAACGGCGCGATCCGCGGTCCCGATCCCGGCGAAGTGACCTCGCCCGTCCGCATGTGGCTCGACGCGTACGACCTCATCTTGGAGCGTATGCGTGTTGCGGGTGTAGACTTCAATCGCATCCTCGGGATATCTGGAGACGGACAGGTGCGTACGCTGCTTCCTCAGCTATTGTGCTCGTGCTGAGGATGCGACTCGCCAGCAACATGGTTCAGTGTATTGGTCGGAAGATGCGGAACGGCTCCTCGCCTCCCTCGATGCTTCGCGGCCTCTCGCGGAGCAATTGGCTCCGGACGCCTTCTCTCTTCCCCGCGCTCCGATCTGGCAAGATTCATCCACTACCCGCGAATGTCGCGAGCTTGAAGAAGCCATCGGTGGTGCGCAAGCTCTTGCGGATCTTACGGGCAGCCGTGCATACGAACGTTTCACCGCGAACCAAATTGCGAGGGTGCGTATAGAATTCGATTGTCATGACGCAATACATCCCGGATCGTCTGCTTCATCTGCGCTTTTGAGTTTTGCCGACATTGTTTGGCTTCCTCAATTCCCTCTCATTTCCATCACAACTTTCGCTTCTCCCTCTTCTGCAATCCCGAAAGTCTGCCAGATGCTGACTGATTGACGCATACATGCATAGATACGTCGCATCAACCCGGATGCATACCGACGGACGGCCCGTATCTCCCTTGTGTCTTCATTCATGCCATCCCTCTTCCTCGGGTCCATCGCGCCGGTCGAAGTATCGGACGCGAGCGGGATGAATCTCATGGACGTCCTGACATGCAAATGGGACGACCGTCTGCTGGAGGCGGCCGGCGGCCCGGAATTGCGCGCAAAGATTGGCCCCGAGCCCGCACCCGGCGGCGAGTTCCTAGGCAAAATTAGCCCCTACTGGGTTGAGCGCTGGGGCTTCAACCCAGGTAAGCAGTTCCATCCCACACGACACTGAATGTGCTGACGGTCCGCATTCCTAGATTGCGGCATTGCTCCCTTCACGGGAGACAACCCCGCAACCGTCATCGCGCTCTCTACCCCCGGAGACGCCATCCTCTCCCTCGGCACGTCTACGACCTTCCTACTCTCCATCCCCCCTGCCGAGACGGCGCCGAAGCGCTTCACGACCTCCCATCTGCTCTCTCACCCGACCACGCAGGACGCGCACATCGCGATGCTCTGCTACAAGAACGGCGCGCTCGCACGCGAACAGGTCCGCGACCGATACGCCGACGGTCACTGGACGCGCTTCAACGAGCTCGTCGAGCAGCGGCCGGCCGGGAACGACGGGTACATGGGCTTCTACTTCCCGCTGCCTGAGATCATCCCGCCCAACGTCCAGGGCAGCTTCTTCTTCGGCCCCTCCTCCGCATCCTCCTCCCCCTCCTCCTCCTCCGATCCCGCCTCCATATCAGAGTCCGACATGCCAGCAGCCGCACACCCACGGGCGATCCTCGAATCGCAGTTCCTCTCCATCCGCTCGCGCATCACCGCGATCCTGCCGCCCGACGCGGCGCCCCTGCAGCGACTCGTGCTCTCGGGCGGGTCGTCCGCGAACGCGGTGATCCGGCAGGCGGCGGCGGACGTGTTCGGGATGCGCGTGTTCGTCGCGGGCAAGGAGGGCGCGGCGGAGGGCGGCGCGCAGCTCGCGCGGTACGCGTGGTGGCGCGCGGAGAACGGCGGGGAGGGCTCGTTTGAGGAGATGCGCGCGATGGACGCGCAGGCGCAGAGGATGAAGTGCGTCGCGGAGCCGAGTTGGGAGAGGGAGAAGGTGTATGCGGGGTTGGTGGAAAGGTATAGGGCGTGCGAGGACGCGGTTGTGAGGATGTGCGCTGCGGCGTAGGCGGCGTGGCGGCTTCGTTGGTGGACTATATGCTAGTGTATAGCGCGTTGTGAGTGAGTGGATAGTCTTGCTTAATTCTGGTGTTTAGATGGTGCTTAGGGTGTCGTGTCTGCTGCTTCGTTCCTCCTACGTTCGAATAGACGGTTCTGACCTTATCCCTCCCTCAACAGGAGTTGCTTGAGTTGCGGTCTGTCTCTACAGTCTCAGTGTGCTCTTGCCAATGTGGTATGTTCTTGACATGCACAGACCATCATCACTACGTACTGAGTACTGATCTTCAACCCCTCAACCAGTTACTCCGGGACCGCAGCGTCCTCATGAATCAGACCGACAGCACCTGGCACAGCGAGCACAGCGAGCACAGCAACTTGAAGATGCACATGGATCCGTGTCGCGGCTGGATCGCCGCTGCACTACGATCATGCTCGCGTGGAGATCAGGACCTGTGAGGTCTGTGCCGCACTGCTTCCCTGCCCTTGTCTCTGTCGTCTCTGTCATGGCATGTCGGGGATGCAGAGAAGACAGTGGTTCTAGACACTGATCGTTCGCAGTCATCGTCATATGCAGTTCGGTCGTCAACCTCGACGGTTCAAACGTTCACACCGCAATGTGAAGGCTGAGACGTCATGTGGGCGCGATGAGCTGCCAGTACGGTATCAAGGGGAATATCTGCAAGGTCATCGTACGTGCAGGGCGTCCTTGTGAAATTCGCAATTGGCTAACTCGCAGGAAGACCATGCATCGGTGCCTGTCAAGGCAATCGTGCAAATTCATCACCACTGCCGGGAGCTTCGACCATCAAAGTTCTCACTACGCTGACGGCATCCACGAGGCCACGATCGTCTCCCTCGAAGAACCTGCGGTCGAGGACCGCAGAACCGGCCATCGTGTCCACCAGCTGTTCAATGTTTTGAACGCTCCCCGGGCCTGTTTGGCCAGTCACACATGGAAGGCATCGCTATAGGGATAGAAGCGCTCGACCCTCGGCGGCCGCGAGGAGAATCGATGACCCTACCATGTGGCCCTTGGACTTCGGAGTACGATAGACACTGTCGTTCGTCGTGGCACCTCGCTGAGAGGCGGTGCGATCAACACTCTTCCGCTCTTCACATTCGGAATTCCTCTGAAATGGTTGTGCCGTCGGCGCCAGAGAAGGGCAGCGACAAATCCGAGGTATCAGGCCCACATGGCGAGACACAGCATCGATGGCGACGAGGTAGGCTCGTCCCCATCCGTTTCGGTACAGGCGCTAGCGCGCCTCCTTCTGTCCCGTTTTGGTAGGCGCGCTAAAGTGCTTGCGACCGGACTGGCTGGCGAGTCTACAATTGAAGGTATGTCATTCAGCTCGCACGAGACTAGGACGTCGACGGACTTAGCGTTCTCCAGCCATTGCGGACCTACTCAGGTTGTCAGATCTCAGCTCGACAGGTACGTCTTGCATGGCAGTCGCTTTCTGTACATCCGATCCGTGGGTCGAACCAGTGGAAGGGATATTGGGCTGTCCCGCCAGGAAGCTTAACACGATTCGATCCACTGATGATCTGAGCGCAGTGCGGTGTAGGTGCAAAGGTTTGATGATATTACATGACGTCCTGGATGACTCATAATAGCCCTCCTTTCCCCCAGATACATTGATTGACTCTCCACGAATGACGACCATCTGTTTCTCGAAGGCTTCCGCCGCACACATAGCCGGAGGTCACGGCGAGCGATGTAAGTAGTCGCTGGTAACTGCCGACGTACAGCTCGATCCGAACGGACACAAGCACTCGGATATATGGAAGGCTTGTTATTACTGCCGTGAGATGGCCTCACGTTCCGAACATGTGCTCATCATTGCCGACGTGAATGGTCGCCAAGGGCCACTGCGCATTACTGTCCATTGGGATATAAGGTCGGAGTCGTCACCTAGGAATCCGTATTCACTGTGCTCCGCGTGCCATGTCGGTTCAGTCGGTACGTGTTGGGCCAGTATGAGGTGAAGGTCAGAGCTAGTTCTGATCATGGGTTCTGCGTTCGTCACAGGAGTTCCCGAACGAGTTTGAGCTGGACGACAGCGACCCGACTATCGATTTTCAAGGCTCATGGCGGCAGAGCATCTCAAGCTCTTCCTTCAACGGTACTCTCACTTCAACCTCGGAGCCTGGGGGCTCCTTTTCTTTCCAGTACTATGGTTTGTCCGTTCTACTGGTCTCATCTGCCGGATATGTCGTGGAGGCTGATTGTAACATTGGGACAGGCGGCCCGGTAACCATCTACAGCACGGAAGTCACAGACGCCGTCCAATATAGAATCGTGATTGACGGCGGGGACCCTTCAGTCGTCAACCTTGCTCCGGCTGATCCGCCGGACGACGTGCTCTTCAGAACAGTCAACTCGCTAGGGACGCACACTGTCGAGGTCACCAATTTAGGGTCTTCCCTAGCTGTGGATCATATCCACTTTCGGAACGCAGACACCGCAGACATCTCGGTTACTTCCTCGCCCACTCCGCTCCCACCACCCTCATCGAAGGCTACGTCTTCAACGAGATCATCATCCACCTCATCACAGTCGAATGAGTCCGCAACACGCTCGTCCAGCTCTCGTGATGGATCGGAACCGACGATCTCCAACTCACAAGTCACAACCTCAGTGTCCCTTACCACCTCAGGCTCTTCGTCTTCCACAACATCTACGCAGAACCACGATTTATCACTTCGTGGTCCTGCAGCAATAGGCATGATTGTGGGCGCATCCGTAGCGGTGTTCTTGCTGTCGTGCGTTGTCGCGCTACTGTGGTTCTGTGTGCGACGGCGGAAGCAGGAGGAGGCGAATGAGACCCGCCGGCCGCATTCTTTCGACACAAGTGCGTCGCTCCATTCGTAGTTCACCGAATCAGTCTGACGCGTGTCTGAATGCAGGACTCGAGCGCGGTTTCAGGGACGATCGGCCCTTGACTAGAGAGGTGGCGAGCTGGAGATGGTCATCCCTTGGGGACGAGGATCGAGACCACGACACCGTCCAGAGCAGAACAACCAGCCAATGTGAGAATTCCGTCGCGAAGCTTCTCGAGTACCGTACTGAAGATCCTAAGCAGTTGCCACTGTGGGAGAAGCTGTTGCAGTTCCGTTCTCTCCTGATTCACCTGGTACGTCTCTGCCGCTCATGATTTCGCTGTACGGTAAGTAACCGGCGTACAATAATTAGCAGAGAAACCCGAAAATAGCATGACATACGTGGCCATCGATGATTCTCGACGTGCTGGTCGCGAATACATACGACGCAGCCAAGATCCGCCCCCTCTCACCCATCGGAGTCCACCTGACATCGATGTACAAACGTTGTCTAGTCACTCCACGCTCCCGCCTCCCTATTCTCCCGGCCCATCATGATACCCTCCTTGTCAGCGTATTCACAGTCACCACTGGGACTCATACCTTGAATGATTGGACATTCACTGTTTTAGGGTTGCAGACGCCATCGCAGGTCGCGCACGGACCGCCTCGTGCGCACGATGGTTGTAGGTTCATTTCTTGGGGAGTCAGAACAGAAGAAATCTGTATGGTATTGTGTAACGACTATGTCATAGTGATCCGCACCGAAGCAGAGCTTCCCTCAACCACACATTCCCCGAGAGTCCTCGCGAGGTGCTCGTACAGGTCGTCCGACGTCTTGTACGAGCGCACCTCCTCGAGCGTGCCCGAACACACAGCTTCGCACACGACGGGTTCCTCATCCGATTGCCCATCGTTTCCGGGGATGTAGACCGCCATGACATGCACCAACTTTTGGTTGCGTTCCTTGAGATGGTCTACCACCCCTGGAGGCCCGACAATACCATTCATAACGAGCGTCTCCCCACGCGCGCTGCCGTTGGACAGAAACCAGACCAGATCCGTGGCCGGGTTCGTGATGATACCCACCGGTTTGGGCTTCGCGTCCGGCAAGCGAACCTCGACGGAGCGCGGCAGGCGTATCAAAGTGAACCTCTCGTCCGTGGTGAGTCCCTGAGGCGTGCATTGGGCCATGCCATACGACCTGTGGCCTCCGACAGCCTCGACCATGGATAGAGAGCGTGGCGCCCACCGGAAGCCGGGGCATCGCATCTTCGGGACGTTGCTGATGAGAATCGCGTCCGGAAGAGTCTTCACCTCGAGATAGAAAGCGCGCATGCGAGCTTCCGCGTCATCCTCCTCGAGCAGTCTCGACACGTTGATCCCAGCCAGGCCCGCGATGGCGATCGTCTCGTCCGCAGGCTTGCTCGTCGTGCGCCCCTGGAGCAGCATGATGATGTCCCCGAAGGCCGGCGTGATGTCGCGCGCCTTCTGCCCGTCGAGCAAGGTGCGGAGCGAGACGGGGACGTGGAAGTGTAAGAAGGGGTCTCGGGGTAGCGTCCCGATCGGCGTTTCGACGAGCTCCGCGGGCGGTCGGAGCATCGCGTCGAGGCGGGAGACAGACGTGAGCCCGTCGGAGAACTCGAAGTAGAGCTCGCGCGCGAGCATCCCTTCTTGCAGGGTCCACACGCGGTGCATCCAGGAAGAAGTCGCGAGGCGCACTACAAGCTCCTTCGTCGGAGTAGTGTGCGGGGAGAGTCCGCGCAGTCCAGCGTCGAACACGACGACCTTGTCCGCACTGCGGTACGTCTCCGCCATGAGGCGGATCGCGTGCTTGCGCAGACTCTGCCCGTTTGTGACTCCACCCTCTGGGATGCAGAGCGAGTCGATCCAGAACGCGCCGTCCGGCACTAGCTGACGAGCGAGGGTCGCGATGCGGGCGATCTGACAGGTCGGGAGCCCGACTTCTGTTGTGCTTCCTAGGCCGTCTGCCCAGACGTGGGATATGGCGATGTACGGGCCGTCACGCGCGTCGCGGACCACGAGTGCATCCCCGTCAAAAATGACGACAGGGATTCGACCGGAGGAGAGCACTTCGGAGACATGGGAGAAGGAGGGGGGCAGGAACTGGCAGGATGGACCGGGACAAACAGGAGGCGCACAGTGTTGCGTCTTGTACGCGGTTGTATCCAGATCCTGCGCGACGCAACGAATACTTGTGCAAGACGAATGGGCCAACGGGGAGCCAGTTTGAAGTGGGGGGAGTGTGGCGGCGTATGCAAGTGCGGAGAGAGAGTTCCCGGTCTGGTTGCAGATGGACGGGCACCACCCTTTCCCGGCCATCGTCGTGAGGTACGAAGTGATCACCCGCATCATGATCCCTGTGTTGCTTGGTGCACCGGGATAACGACCAACGAGGGCCTTGAGACACTCGTAGAGAGTTGTGAGGCTGAAACAGAAGTCGGTCAACTGGTCCGACGGAGGAAGTCCTGTGTCCCCAAAGGCCGCTTGCTTTCGGAACTCTGGGAGTTCCTCTTCGATCGCATTCTGCGCCCAGGTGACCATGGATTTCGCGTGTGATGCCCGTTTCGGTGCTGTGTCCCCGATAATGCCAGACTCATGGGGGTGGTATAGCCAGTAAGAGACCACCTCCGAGATGCGTCGACTGGTGAGAACGAGCGGCCCATCAGATCGACGGGATAGAAGCTGGGATTCGGGGATGCTGAGCCCTGTGATGGCTTCCAGAACTCCGAACGTCAAGGCGCTTTGGAAGAGTGCGACGTGCTCTTTTCTTGAGCGCGCGCACGTTGGAAGGCGAATCCAGACATAGGCGCTGATCGTGGCGGAGCGACAGTACCCATCGTGCGGGATGGCGGTCGCGCCAGGTCCGGTGTCTTGATCGTAGTCGTTGGGAATGGTTATGCGCGGAGCAAATCCTGCAGCGGTGATGTTTGTGAGTTACCACGCACTTCTCTGAGACAAGACTTACGGTCGAATGAAGCATCGGGTGGAGGGATGCCCATACGCTTCGACATCGTGGACCAGGGCATCGGTGACCACATGGTTTGTTCCATGCGCCAGAAACTGGCATAAGCCCAATCTTGCATTAATGCGCCTATAAAGTCGCTCCAGATAGTATTTTCGGAACGGCCACCTTCTCGAAGAGAGCAGGTCTCCTCAGCTAGACAGAGCCGTAGTTGAAGCATCGCGGGTTCATGTGTGCGTTCCGCTACACTAATCCCTTCCACAAAAGCACATAAGAGAGCGTCAAGGAGTGGGCTGGCAGCGGCAGCAGGGAACGACCGCGCATGTGTAACTAGAAATTGACGGTGAAATAGGGCATGAGTTAGGTCCGGATTAAGGGCCTTAGCCTCTTGTGGTTGAGGCCGAGCGTGAGCAAATGTCCTCGCCGCTTTGCGGACGAGAGCTACCTCCCAAGCCTCCTCGGTAATTGATATCTGTACTCGCTCGCTATGATGGCCCACGGGTGGTCACCAGGGCACATCCAGGAGAACACATCGGGTTGACCAAAAGAAGTTGACGTACAATCAGCTTCCACACGCAGCACAGCGGCCCTGATATGTACTTACTCTGGCATTTCCCTTTTCCCTCCATGCTGGCTGGATTCTCCAAGGTGCTGGGCATCAGAAGACAACACAACACAACACAGACCACGAACGAGAGCACATCCGATGCTGCCAGCCTGCTAACGAGCGTGGGCGAGCAAGGATCGCGTGGGAGCATGCGTAGCAAGACTGGATGCCATGACAATATCAGCGGGAGCGATGACATGAGATTTGGGGCATGAGAGCATGATGTTATCGCATCGTGTGTGATGTTATCTGTTGACGAGCCGCATCCAGCCTCGGAGTCGGAAAGGCGGTGCAGCAGTTCTTTCGCCTATACTACATAAACGATAGAAGTCAGGGTAGCGTCTGGAGTCACAGTCTATCAAAGGGCTCACTATGATACCGCCTCATCATCTTGGCGCATACAGGACTGTCAGAGTGGGGCGTGAGGTAAGAGAGCGTCGCCACCGTCCGACTAGTAGCAAAGCGTTACACATCGAACCCATGCTAGCGATTTCGCAACTAGATCCAAATAGTCGCTGTTTAGTTAGGTCATCGCGCGGTGTCCAGAAGTGACGCAGGCTGGTGAACTAGCACTAGGTGGTGCAAGGTTGCAAACCTACCATACTTAGTGGCAGAGAGCAGAGAGTGGCAAGCAGGCGGTTGCGGCCTATGTTGTTGTACGGGCCGACCATCCGTAATTATGTAATAGTCGTCTGAGCGCCCAGTTGGCCCTTGGCGTTTATCCCAGGGTTGAACTTGCCGCCCCCTCCTCTTCGTGTCTCATCGTCAATGAAAGCAGGATAATCTCGACTCTCATACTCAGTGACTCCTGCCAGACTGAATACCCTCATCTCGACACCGATAACAATGTAATACCCGGACAATCTCACAATTTTGATACCGCGTCCTGCGGCCATGGAGTGGAGGATGAGACGCTCTTCTTGAGGAGGTAGAAGATAGGAGGGCGCGGAGGAGCCGCTCAATATTGAGCTGCGGACGGTGTGGTGAGAGGCGTTTTGAGTGGCAATCCACCTCTTCGCAACGACGTGAGTTGTGTCCTCTACGTGACCCCCTTGATATCCTCTCTGGCCAAACGAGTAAGGTCTAGCACAATGCCAGTGCCCGACACGAACCTCTTCAGCCAGATGTCAGCTGGCAGCACTGATCATTCCATGCATCCATGCTGTCTGAGCACCACGTCACAGTCGGAGGGCTCCGTCGCCCCGTCAGACTAGCACCAGACTGGCACTGTCATGATGCGATATGAATCTCGTAACCTAGTCTCGAGCAACGAAGCCACGGATGCCCTGTCCCTTCTTCTCCCTTCTCCCTCTTCCACTATTTTACTGTTTTTGCTCCACATCATCTCTCTTCCGGTCTTTGGCAATCCAGCATGGGCAATCGTCTCTCGAACCTGTGGTCAATGATCGCACAATGTTTTCCGCCAAGACCTGCATTCAGCGTTGACCAGATACCTGATCTGACAGGACGTGTCGCGCTTGTGACGGGTGAGGTCGACCTCACGCGCATCTCTCAATCTGTTGACTCCTCGCAGGCGGGAATACGGGTATAGGGTACGAGACTATCAAGGTGCGTGCACGTTTCTTGCACAACACAGGCCCACCCAATCTCAACAACCGTAGAGGCTCCTCGAACACAACGCGAAGGTGTATCTTGCTGCGCGAAACCAGGAGAAGGCGGAAGCTGCGCTTGCGACGCTCAAGCAAGCAACGGGCAAGGACGCGATTTACCTCCCTCTTAATCTCGCGGACCTCTCTTCCGTCAAGCGTGCAGCGGAGCGGTTCCTTGCACAAGAGCCCGAGCTGCACATCCTCTTCAACAACGCGTAAGTACGCATATGTCGCGCATAAACGCCCCGCTACTTTGTCCCAACTCCCGAACTTGCAGAGGAGTCATGGTACCTCCCACGAAGCTGACCACGGCGGACGGCTACGATCTCCAGTTCGGGACGAACGTCCTCGGCCACTTCTACCTCACCGAACTCCTCATGCCCGCACTCATCGCGGGCGTGAAGTCCTCCCCGGACCACCACACGCGCGTCATCACCACCTCGTCCTCCGGCGCATACTTCGGCTCGTTGCAGTTCGAGACGTTCAAGGATGGCCCGGCGCGCCAGAGGCTGTTGCCAGACACGCTGTACTACCAGAGCAAGCTCGTGAGTCGCGTGTCCTGCAATACAACTGGATATATGCGCCTCTTCTGGTCCGCTAACGGTCGTCAACGCAGGCCAACGTCATTGTCGCGCGCCAGGTGGCGCAACGATACGCCGACAAGGGCATCATCTCCATCTCCCTCAACCCCGGGAACATCGACACGGAGCTGTTCCGCAACGTCCCGGTGCCGCGCGTGGTTATGGTACGTCCGTCACTGATGTTAGACTGTGGCGATGCGCTCACAGTGGTCACTCGCGTAGCGAACACTTGCACTGTGGCCCGTCGAGTATGGGGCGCTCACACAGCTCTTTGCGGGCACGATGCCGGAGTCGTTGAACTACAACGGACAGGTAATCGTATTCATCCTGTGCCGTCGTTTCACGTGTGAGGCTAACAGCATGCGATGTAGTATCTCATCCCCTGGGCCCGTCTTGGAAGGTGTAGGGTTGAGGCCTACGACGACGAGCTTGGTCGGCGGCTTTGGGAGTGGCTCGAATCCGCTGTCAGGGTGCATGAAGACACTCAATGATCACTTATGAGAAAGTCTTGATACTGTCTGACTGTCCGCCGGTACAGTATTGCCATCACAAAGGCCGAGATGAGAACTTGTGCGGATCAGTACATACGGAGCGCAGAAGATTGGAGATGGCGAGAACCTCGTTGCTGTCATAACTGCAGCCTAATCTTCAAGCCATTCAAATACGGGTTAGGACAGGACACCCTGATAAATGAATCGAAGATCCTTACCTCTTGCAGCCCCCTTTGTCATTTTTCTCAAGAGTGCGCACGCGTCCGTCAGCGACGACGTAGACGAGTATTTGGGCTTTGACGTGGACGAGTATCTGGGCTTTGAGTTATATAAGGGACCATCTCTGGATCCAAACCTCTGCGGCAACAAGCTGACGACGTCCATCAACACATCCACATTACACAGGGGTTTGTCCGGATCGGGGAATGACTTCGCAGCTGCCTTGAAAGATAGGCGCGAGCGTAAGTCTGTCCTCTGGTAGCTCGCCATCTCGTCTTTGTCTTCAATGAATACGTTATCAACACTCTCACGCGCGAAGGTGTTGAGGGACGAATGGTACCCCAAGAGCTTGTCGTACACAAGAGGTGGACAATGCTCCATCTCCGGCGTGTACAGTCCCTCAAGTTCGCGATCCAGCAGGATACGTGCGGCGTCCTCCGCGCCCTCCGGCCAACCTGTACGGACAGCGATGAAGTACGAACGCAAGGGCGCGCTCTGAGCCGCGTCGCGCCACCGCTTCTGGATCTTCCGGCCGAACTTGTCCATCGCGTACTTGCGTGTGGCAGAGAAGATGTCGGCGAAGTCTTCCGGGGAGGCGGACAGCTTGGTCATAGAAGGGTAGCACATCCGAAGGATCGCTGCAAGGACTGGGCCGCGCTCGTCCACTTGCAACACAGGAAGGGGAGTGTTATCGTCTGGAGGTGGAGAGGCCTCGGAAGTTTGGGCGAACGTGCTGACAGCCTCTTGCACTATCGTAGCGAAGACCGGAGAGGCTGCTGCGACAATCCCGCGATGGACGCGAAACTCGAGCTCGTCTGAAGACCGGCATATGAGGTCGGGGAATGGCATATGGGGGAGGTGGTCGTGAGGATTAAAATTTCGGTCCGAGGCACCCTCCCCTCTCTCCGGCGGAGTCTCCGAAGGAGGAAGCAAGGGCGGGGTAAGGAAGGTGAAGTCCGAACCGACTTTTCCCCTCAACCGTTGATACTCGCGAAGCCGGTAGTAGCATCCGGCATTCACACCCTCGCTGTTCTGGAATTCCGTAGAGGACCGCAGAATCGCACCGTGGGAGATGGAGTATTTTGCAGCGTATCTTGCCAGATCTTCCAACCCTAGACGACACGCAGCCGCGTATGCGTCCAAAGTTAAAGACGAATTGGCTGCCGCCGTCCGGAAATCAGTCTTCAGGACGGCGATCGCCAGCTCCACATCATACTTCAGTGCCGCTTTGAGTGCTCCCTCCACCTCCCCCAGCGTGCGGCTTGTCACCTCTCTCTCGAGCGGATATACGATGCGGAGGAGCACCTCGATGACCTTGCTGCTCTCCTCGATGGCGATGATCGGACGTCCGGACGTCGTCTGACCGTCGGGCTCCGGAGTATGTGGGAGTGAGAGGATCATCTCGAAGACGGATGAGGCGACGATGAGGATCTGGGAGTGGACATGATAGTCGACGTGGTCGGACGTCCGGAGAATGATGTCGGCGCTGGGTTTGTCGAAGGGAGAGGGTGCGGGCGTGTGAGTTACGGGGCTAGACATGGTGAGCGTGTTGGATGTGCGGCGATGAGGAAGAGGAGCAAACTGTCGACTCCGCATTGAAGCTTTTGTATGGTGGCCCTGCGACTACCGCAGCAACACCACGTTATCGAGATCGTTGGCAAAACTTCGCCCTCATCCATAGTCTCGCCGACTGCAGAAAAGCTTCGAACCTTGTGAGCCCTCTCTCAAGGTCTTGAAGTACCTGTATGAGAGCACCTGAGAACTTGTAGGTGTATGACTAGAATACTAATGGAAGAAAGCGATCCTAACCTTCTTTTCGGATAATTATGTTGTCTGCTTCCTCGTCGCGCACCCAGAGTAGCTCATGTTACGCAATTCATCTGGCCATACGAACGAGGCTTATCGTGATGTTGGTGACGTTTCTGAGCTGGTCCATGGAGGCTCTGGCACACAGTGGTAGATCATGGCCCTTGCAGCAGCCGTCCTTTGAGCGCAGCGGTCAACTTCGTTTCCATACTTAGGGTGCAGTGTGTTGCGGCGTCGTGCTGGGTGAGGATTGCGAATGTGGTCCACGCCGAAAAGAGGGAGTACTTGTGGTTCCTGGCGGTACCTGACTAGCCTGACTCCTCGAGGGCGGAGCCAGATCAGATCTCCTCAGATCACAGTGCCACGTGGCGCCTTCCAAATTCTAAGCGCTGAGTGCGTCTCTGTACATGTCTGTCAATTACCTGTCTCTGCCCACCTCGAGTCTCGTGTTCACTAATACCTGGGAAGCTGGGAGCTGGAGACTCACATGTACAGGCAGCAGCCACGCATGCGACTGTGAAGCTTACGGCGCTCCTCCACCATGTGCATGCGCAGCTGACAGTTCGAACTGACAGCTCGTACTATTATGGCTCCGCGCTCAGGCTGGGCGGACCTACTATAGCTACTTGAACTGACTCACCCACCACAGTCCTCGCCATTGCATAGAACTCGAACTCGGAGTCACAGATCGAACAGCGAACAGATGGATACCGCGCACAACGTCTACACCAGGCTGCTGTTCCAGCGGGGTTACGGTTATCCTCTCTGGGAGCCTGAGCCTACATCTGCCGGAGAAGTGCTCATCGGGGATGTCGGATACATCCTCGACGGAGGCTTCTACCGCCTGTTCAACGCAACTCTGCCCAAGGAGCACGCGATCCATCACAAATACGGAGTACCGGATGGCTACGAGCCATTCGTGTTCCCGGATGCCCTACGACACCAACGCTTGCATGCTATCGACCCCGGACCCATTTGCAGCAGGAACTTGACAGCAACTGGCGCTGAAGCCTCACTGTAAGCCTCCTACACTGGTCTTACGTCTAAGTCCAAACTGGGTGACGTTCCACTGTTCTCAGCGGTCTCGGTATCGCGAGCCCAGCACTCGTTGGACAGCTTCGCTTCGAATGCGCAGACGAGCAAGCAGCGGTGCTTATTCTCAAGCAGGCCGCACACCGTGACGTCCTGCATCCATCCAAGGACCTCGCCCAATACATCACACGGAACCATCGCACCTGGTACCGCTTCGCCCAGGACGTCTTCCGGCTCGACCTCAAAGAGGAGGACATCATCTTCGTCCACGGCTCCGTCAAGACCGCGGAGTGGGCGCTCGCGGCTGCCACGCAGCGCGCTCGTGAGGGCTCGCTGCTCTTTGGGGGCGAGTTTGGTCCTCTGGCGAGGGCGACGTTCTCGGTATCTGCTTCGAGGAGTGCTGCGATGTCTATGGAGCATCGCTCGGGTCCCAAGGTTGCCCGTCTCGGAGCCGGAGCCGAGGACTCGCAGAACGAGTTCGACCAGTGCGTCTTCCTGCACTACTACAAGATCAAACGGAGGCGATTCCTGGGACCGAAGGTTATCCGTGCGGCAGGTGAACGGTCGAGCAGTAGATCGCCTCCTTCGAGTGTGTCGAGCGAGATCGGCGAGGTATCTCCCGCGGATGTATCATTGGAGTATACTGCGCAGGTCGAAGAAGTCCCACCGCGGGTCGCTGTGAGTGCGAAATCTACGTGGTTTCCATAGCTATGGCGAATCATATCCCGTAGAGGTACGAGCCCGTCGAGGATCTCCTGGACTATATCCTCGAGGTGAGCAATGCTATACGACCCTTACGGTGACTTAACTGCTCATTCTCGCCTTCATCAGCACAGCGATGCCTCGTGCGCGCTTGCTTCCGATTGCGACATCAAGACAATCTTTCCAGTGAGGCTTGCTCACCTACCGCTGCGCCAATCCTAATACACAATTGGCATCCGTCAGGACGCCGAGGTATTCCCCAGCGACATTCGTGCAGCGCTACTCGAGCGTCGACCAAAGATCTCTACACTAGAAGATTCAGCTGGTGCGTAATAGATACGGCAGCGATCATTCCCTGACAATGCTAACCTCCAGTTGATGTGCAGGAGCAGCCATTTTAACCGTTAACGACACCTCTCCAGTCCGTGCATCAACCCCTGAGCCGATGAGTCCTACAACTCAGCCCTACTTCCCATTGCGCACGCGACCGCTCTCATATGCCGGCTCCCTTCGCTTGCCGTCGCGGTCACCATCCCCTGCCATTGCACGCTCACAGTCCAGACGCTCGACTGGAGCTCGCCGATCTCTGTCCCGTCGGCTGAGCCGCTCGGGATCTCGCGGGCTCATCGAGAAACGACCGGATGCAAAAAGCCGTGAGACGACAGAAGGGGACGAGGCTACGTTGGACAACGTACCTGAGATGTTTGAAGACGAGGACTTACCACCGTTGGATGTTCCATACGAGCCGAGGGGACGAACTGCAGGTGTCACAAAGGTACGCTGTGCTATCCAGCCGATTGATGCACACGATCTCTCACTATCTGGACCGGTGCTGATAGGCTATCGGGGGAACTTCGAGATTCCGCAAGTAACATCGGCGGGACAAAGGATGTGTGACTTGGAGTGGGAACATGGTTGTCTTGGTCTGCAGAGTGAACAACGATAGTGAACCGGGGATGGTGAGTGAGGTGCTTTCACGACTCGGCGAACAAACAAAATAGGCACAGAAGATGGAGCAGCAGCTGTTCATCCCATTTACCGAGAGATCGATGCAGTGCGTCACGGCCGCCTGATACCCCATCGCTGTTTCTGGCTCGACGAGGATGATCGATGACCGGGACCCTCAGTAAGGTCCGTTCACGTGCGAGGGGTTTGTTCCGAACCTAAGTAAGGTCCGAAGAACCCCGGGCCGTTGCATCCCAAACGTATAAGTTGACTCCACTGATAGGTAAGTAGACGCCATCCACTCATGAAGTGGCACCCCACAGAGATTGTCTGCACTAATGACGTCATATCAAGCAAGCTCATCCCAGCGTCTATATGACAGAACTCAAATGCGTAACGTTAACCTTGAAGCTATGCGTTGATATAATAACCTCTATCGAATGCATGACCACGAGCATTACTGTATGCTATCGTCGACTCGACTGTGACCCCAGGTGAGAGTCACAGCAGTTGTCTACCTGCCTCCACGCTAACCACTCGCAAGGTTCCTAGTCAGCACTGATGGGTTCCGCTTCCAGTATCGATACCTTGCCACGCAAAGCGATCCACTTCGGCGCTGGCAATATCGGGCGCGGGTTCATAGGAATCCTCCTCGTCGAGTCCGGCTACGAGATCGTCTTTGCCGATGTCGACAAGGACGTCATCCAAGCGCTCACCGAACAGGACCCATACACCGTCTACATCCTCGACGAGGAGGAGTTCCGCTACCCAGTCTACAACATCTCCGGCATCCCATCCACCTCCGACGACATCATCCGCGAGTTCGCCCACCCTGCCGTTGACCTCGTCACTACCGCACTCGGACCCGCCGTGCTCGAAAAGGTCGCCCCGACGATCGCCAGAGGCCTCTGTGCGCGCCGCGAGGCTGACGCAGGCCCGATGAACATCATCACCTGCGAGAACTTCGTCAACCAGACCTCTCTGCTCCGAGACCGCGTATTCAGCTACCTCCAGGACGAGGACAAGGCGTGGGCCGAGGAGAACGTCGGCTTCGCGAACTGCTCCGTCGACCGCATAGTCCCGCCGTACGACCCCAAGGACAGCAACAGCCCGCTCGACGTCAGCGTCGAGGGCTTTTACCAGTGGGTCGCCGACAAGGACTCGGCCGCGCCCCCTGAGCGCACGCGCCCCGACGTCCGTCTCAAGGGCATCCGCCTCTCCACCAACCTCGACGCGTACATCGAGCGCAAGCTCTTCACGCTCAACTGCGGCCACGCGATCACCGCGTACCTTGGCTTCCTCAAGGGGTACAAGACAATTGACGAGGCCGTGCGCGACGCGGACATTCGCGAGACCGTGCACGCCGCGCTCTTGGACGAGGCCGGCGCGGCGCTCGTCCGCAAGCACCAGCCTGAGTTTGACGAGGAGGAATACGGGGCGTACGTTGAGAAGATCATGCAGCGCTTCGCGAACCCGCGTCTCAAGGATGAGCTCGTTCGCGTCGGCCGCCAGCCGCTCCGGAAGCTCGCGAGGGGAGACCGGCTGCTCGGACCGATGTACTTGGCCCTTCAGTATGGGCTCCCGATAGACAATCTTGCGACGGGAGTGGCTGCCGCGTTCCTGTACGACAACCCCGAAGACAGTCAGAGCGTGGACTTGGAGCAGCAGGTGGAGACGCGGGGGATTGAGAAGGCTGTCGCCGATGTGACTGGCTTTGAGGAAGGGAGCAAGGAGCACGCGAAGATACTTGACGCGTATCACAGTCTGCATGGGCAGTGTCAGCAGCTGGAATGAATATGCGCAAGCGTAAGTCGTCTTTCACCGTATCGACAGGTTCTGATATTGAGGGGATATGTATCCAGCATGGTTTCGACCAAAGGCCGTAGTAATGCCATACTGCGTGTGATTGAGCTCATTTGAGGCCTCTCGGGGTAGATCATCGTGTTGTTCTGACCAGATAGATTATATATATGCACCGTATGCTGCCTCGGATATTGATCCGGAATACTACATTGAGGAAACCTGGAACAGAGACAGAAGGCACCGCATTGTCGCAGCTGTTGCATGCGCTCATGTGCTCTCAGATCGTCGTCTATCATCGTGAGGTACTCCCGTGTGAGTACCATCCGGCTGAAAGGAGAGACTCGCGAACGAACCACCGACCTGGACAGCCAGCCATTCCTCCACTGCTTCCTCCGCGCGCCACTGGAGCACTCTCCTGCACGCACCACAGATCAACCCCTCTCTGACCCTCTCGAATGCGCCCTGCAACGCGCCTGTTGACATTATGAGTGAGATTGACGACATCGACAGTGTCCGATTGGACCTCACTTGCGCTCGGTGATGCGTCACATGCAACCTCTCGTTCCATGGAAGCCCAACGCTTCAACAGCTCCACCTGCTCTTCCTTCCCGCACGCCGCCGTGGGTAAGTGCATCTGAAGCGGCTTGCATACGATGTCCCTCAGCGCGACGGCTCGCAGCTGTTGCAGATCCACCAGCCGCTTGAAGTACGCCGGACCAATTTTCGCGGAAAGCTCCTCGGAGACCGTCGAGGTGTCGAACGATAGCAAATGCGCCGAAGCAGCGACCGCAAGCGGCTCGAGATTGTAACGCGCAGCCAGCGCGTATATCTCGATTGGGAAGAACGGTGTGTACAGATATATGAGTTGGAAGAGCGGGCGGTAGGGCACGACGAGCGGAGGGAGGGTGACGCCGTATTTGAGGAGCGTCCCAAGAGTGCACTCGATAGTCTCGAGCGAGGGCGCGAGATGTTCGCATGGGAGGCCGTACACCACATGGAGTACGATGCCCATCGTGGCGGAGTCTTCCGAGAGCGATATGATCCCTAGTGAATGTGCAGTAGTGGCTAGGAGGTTGCCCCACGAGTTGGCGGAGGCATGGAGGAGACGGCGGCGGTGCGTGTGGAACTTGACTTGATCTTGGGTGAACAGAACTAGATCGGGGAGATCCCCCGCTGCCTTGAAGGCGGGCCCGAACGCATCTGCGAAGAGCGGGTCGGCGAGACGGGTGAGACGGGATTCACCCTGCAGCAACCGTCCGATAATCAGCGATCTGACCATGAGAGCGAGTAGTAAAGAGAGCCCATTATACAAGACTCTGACCGGAAGACTGAGGGTGCGGAACAATCATATTCGTTGCCTGATCTGGAGGATTGTGGTGTTTCTTAGACCTTAGGTGCGGCGACGAGGAAGGGTGAGAGAGCACTGAGAGCTCACCGACGCTCTTAAGCTCGAACTGTCTTCTTGGGGCTATCGTTGGACCGCACTGGGGCCCGACGGAAGAAACGCCCGTGTTGCTTCGAATGTTATGCTGACGATGGGATAGCGTCATCCCTGACCGTCGAATGTCATAATCGGTCCTGGCGCTAAATTCGCAACAGGACGAACTCCGCGAACGGTCCCATCGCTCGCACGATGAACCACTACAGAGACGCTTCTTCCGTTAGGGTGAATACAGGAGTCTGATTCATGGCGAAGATATACACTTGGTACGTTGTCCCTCCTACCACTTACTAGCCTGAGCATCACAAACGGTGAAACCTATCCAGACCTAGCGGTCAGCATTAGTACGACTCAATTCGAGCGTTCTGAACACGCACCATCTGCTTTCCGGGCTGGCAGCACTTGGACCAATCCCCATGAACTAAGTACTTGCAGACGAGTTCACCCCTGAGCCTTCGGATTTGCGCCCCCGCCGTGCCCCGTAATGCAGCCGCTCGGACACTGCACATTGGTTGCAGAGCTGGAATCGTGGGCAGATCAGAGACAATGACAGGAGCATGTGAAGACGCAACACTAGTGACGCACCACTTTACCGGGATTGAGCGAAGATCGTCGCCAAATGTGCGTTGAAGTCGTGTTACAATTGTGGCACATCCTCAGCACCCGGGGACCGACTTCCACGTGCGCGTCATCGGTGTAGCTGATCGCCCGGTCATCTTCGGATGACGATATATCCCGAATGAGGGCCTGAGTTACAATTGATAGCTGGGTGAGTGGGTCTGTAGGTCGAACTGGCTCATGCATAGAAGGGGTATCCTTGAGAGAATGGGATGCAAAGATCGTAGCCACGCTCTTAAGCGTACCAGCTTATGACATCAATTAGTTGTAGGAGTAGAGTATGCGTGAAACAATGCACACCTCCAGCATCGTCCACAAATATGGGATATTTAGCGTCGACGAGGCTGGCGTAGATATCGTCTGGTATGTTACCCTGAGAGGTGAGCGCATATAGTCAGCTAGCAGGCTAAGACTCTCGTATATGCCAGACGGAATGTGCGTATAACTCACGCCATGTATGATGATAATTCCTTCGAGGTCTCCATCGGAGGCGATCGCGCATGTCGCCCCGCTCCTCTGAGTACTAACATCAGTGGTCACATTGAAGGGACTTAATCGGGGTCACTCACATCGAGGATAAAGTCCAGAACAGCGTCAAGCGGGTCGTACTAATAACCCGTGAGCGTCCCATACGACTCGAAGACCAAAATCGCCCACCTTATGATATCCGGGAACACGATCGACTTGATACTCCTCGGCCTCGTTCGCACCGATCTGAGCGACGCCGCAGGGATCGTCGGGACTCGGAGAAGGAGAGCGACGGCGGCTGGGCGACCCCGAGCCCTCCGCAGCACCCCGAATGACCTTGGGGCCCAGCAAAATCCGACGTTTGACCTTGTAGTAATGCAAGAACACGCACTGGTCGAAGCGAGGGGCTGCATGTGAGGCGCCGCCATCTTCCAGAGAGCTGGGATCGCGCGGGTTCGTGGTAACCTTGGGGCCACAGCGATGTTCCGCAGACATCGACGTGCTTCTCCCAGCTGTGTACGAGAACGTCGCCTTTGCGACGTTCCACAGCTCTCCACCAAACTGGATCTCGCCCGAGCGCGCGTTGTGCGTCGCCGCTGCCAGAGCCCACTCGGCGGTCTTCATGGAGCCAGACACGAAGATAATGTCTTCCGGCTGGATGTCGAGCCTGAGCACGTCCCGCGCGAAAGCGCTCCACGAGTCGTGATTGTTTAAGATGTAGCGGGTAAGGTCTTGGCTGGGGTGGAGCGCCTCCCGTCTAGCTTCATGTTTCAAGACGAGTACCGCTCCCTGGTCGTTCGTGCACTTGAATCGCAGGCGGGCGGCTGCACCCGGTCCTCCCCCAACACCAACGTCACTGGTGAGTGGTGCGTGCTCGTGAGCATTCATATCGCAGACAGGACGACCAATCGAGGGACCTACAATGAGCCATCCACGGTAGCGGCGGTAACGTGGTTGCTGCAGATCGGCCCCGGATCAAGTGCATGGGGATGGTGATGGCGCAGCACTCGTGGGCAAAGGAATGGCTTGAAGCCCTCGGGAACGCCATGAGGCTGGTTCAGGGGGTCTTCTGGGGCAAGCATGGCGTTGAAGAGGCGGTAGAATCCCCCGTCTAGCACGTAGCCAACATCTCCAATGAGCACCTCGCCGCACTCCGTGGGTTCAGGCTCCCAGAGAGGGTATCCATGGCCTCGCTGGAACATGAGCCGAGTATACACATCGCAGGCAAGGCCCATGGTGGAGGTTGGAGAGAAGGAGCGTATGTGCTCTCACACCCCACAGCCAACCCATCGATGAATTCCGCAGAGGGCTGTACAGGTTGACAGCGGAGTCAGAGTGGTACTCGTGAGAATGAGTACACCTACGAATACACCCTTTGCTTGATTCGATCCGAGAGGCCGGACGTACAGCGCCGATATTGTCTGCTCCCACTGTGGACGTTACGCGGAGCTAAGTACCGCCCTGCTTGAGGGAACTCATCAGACCGTTCTTCTTCTGTCAAGACAGCGTTAGAAGAACACGAACCTGGCTGACGAGAGCGCGGCCGCAACTGCATGAAAACCTGTCAGAGCTCCCCAAGTCGGAAGCAATCTGTGCGCGACATACGTTGGTAGCTTCCTGGTGGCCGTCAAACTGCAAGATCTTTCTGAGTCGCTTAACACGAGTCGGAGTGGTCCCTAGTCACTGTGCGGTGGAATCCGTGGCTAGTCGCTATGCCCGGGATCGTCCTCGTAGACGTGGTGGTACCTGTCGTAGCGTACATGCGGGGCTCGGACCTACTCCAACGTACTTCACCGTCGTCTTCGAAAGAGCTTTCAGCCTTTTGACTCGCTGAGGATACTTAGATATAGTCCACAAGAACGTCTTGACTGACAGATGAGATAAGAGTGGACAAGAAGTGAACCAGTCGGACTGTTACAAGGGTCGTTGCAGCTGAGCGAAAGAGCTGCGAGAGACATTTCCGCGCCACAGTAAGAACACAGTATAGAGGCGAAGAGACGCAGCACGTACAATTCAAGCTGACTATATAGATCTGAAGGTGACTTCAGTACTCCCCGCAGGAAGTTGCGTGTGATCTTGAGCTGTACAGGCCGATGTTGTACGACGACCTCCGAGTCTCGGACAGAACGGGTTGAAATATAGGCGCTCAAATTCCCTGTTTTCCCACCCAAATTGATGTTCGTCTATTGGTGCTCCTCCTCCTCCCCCTCCACGATATACTTCCAGCGTTCGTTCGACTACGACCACGACCATCACCTCGTCTTCCTCCCGTCACGCTTCTGACATCATGCATACCACCCTCCGCAGAAAATCATTCATTAGAGAGGCTCAGAGTATTGCTGCATCTGGTCTCTGGGGACATCTTCTGCGCAAAGACGCCTCACAATTGCCTCAATCCACCGCCTCGACCAGCACTACGCTCGGCAAGCATTCACCAGCAATAGCGCCTCTGGACAAAGCAGGGACGTCCACCCGAATCCTTCTCCACGACACGCAAGCGCACCTCGAGAGATTCACGGACCGCGTGACGCAGCTCACCGCAGGCTTGGATGACGCGAAGAGGGAGCTGGTCGGGGTTCAGAAGCTGTTCCAGGAGGAACATGAACAGCTTGAGGAGCGTATCATAGGTCTCGGTGTGTGTCCCATCCCCTCCACGCTCTCACGTACATAGTTTGGGCTGAGTCTGCGAAGTCAATCGTTGCCAGTGCGAGCTACAAAAGACAATCGGAACCCCTGCGCAGAGTACGGAAGTCTGCGTAGTCTCCAAGGATCTGAGCGCGCTCAACACTCAAATGGACGCCTTGGATAAGAAGATTGACGCACTGAGCGTGGTTCGTCTTGTCCTGTCCTCCTACATGCGCTCACGGTAGAACGCCGTTCCTGTGCCAGCTCAACCAGACACAGTCTCAAGCTCTCCAGACGATCCAAGACCAACAAGGCCAAATCCTGACGGCTCTCCTTCCGCTGCTCCCTTTGTTGCAGTCTGTCCCTCTCCATATCGAGAACGCGCGGAATCAGGTCAAGGACTCGATCTCCGAGCTGAGGCGGCACATATCGTCTGGTCAACCTTCAGCTGTAGACGTGTTACTCACAAGACAGCAATCTGCAAAACGGACTTACACTGGTGCATCTGATTCTGCCGAACCTGGGGCGATCATCGGGCGCAAGAGACGTCGCGTGGACGACCTTTCGACTGGCTTCCTTTCTCGCCCCTGCTCGGTCACTCCTGAGCATGTACACCCTTCGCCGGCCTCGTCAGTCATGAGCCGTTCTCGACAGTCCCAGTCTCCCGAGGTACCGCATTCTGCCGTCGTCTCCAGCGTTGCACGATCTACAACCCTCCAAACACCTCTGGCCGAACTGAAGGTCTCGGATCAACCCTCTCCCGCGAAGGCATTCCAGAAGCCCCGCATCGCTCCGAATCGACCTCACCCGACGACGGCACAAGTCGGAGCATCCGCGTCCTCTCCAGTTCTCCTACGCGCAACTCCTCGTCTCTCTGCTTCGATCTCAAGTACTGCGCATACACCGAGCCGCGCGTCCGGCGCGCGGCTTCATATCCATGCTCCAGCTAAGCCCCACGCGTCGACCCCGCCCGTGCCTGCTGGTGGGCGACATTTGCCCATTACTGCATCAACACATATCACGCCCCAGCAGACCCGCAAAGGATCCTACCGGCCGCCCCTGCTCCCTATCGCTTTACCTATGACTCCTGTCCAGGACCGTCTCCGGTCTGGGACGCTGCGGTCTTCACCGGTGTTCTCTTCGAATGTGCAGTCGGATATGAGGCCGCCGAGCGTGCCTCCGTCGAGTACGGGCAAGCCTATGAGCCTCAAAAATAGACGAGCGTTGCTACTGGACGATCACATGGTGAGTTCTCAGTTGTGCTATCGGTCTCGCGACGGAGAATTGACGTGGAACATGCGGTATAGCGAAGTGAGGGCAAAAGGTTCATTCCTCTCGATGATGACGACGACGAAGTCGAGTTGGTGCAGTAGCACGAAGCTTCCGCCTGTCATGTTCCATGTCTCGCGACGAATTGTTAACTTCCTGCTCCGGACGCAGTGTGGGGTCTAGTGCTGAACCCCTCGGCTTCGTTTATTCGAAGTCTCGTCTCTGTATGGTACGTTTCACACTCTATCGCACACCCCGCAGTGATGCCATCCACCTGCCGTAAAATAGGGAGTCACGCTCTGCTTCCAGCTTCCTCCGCAGCCTTCAATGTCCGTGTTTCGGGACCGTCTATAAGATCCCGTTCCACTTTGCGAAAGACTGCCTGGACAAGATGGTTCAGCACCAATGCCGCAACGCGTCAATAAGTGTGGACAGAACCCCCGTCCGACGTAGCCGGCCTGCTTCCGCTCGCGCGCTGCGGCTGGACGTCCATGTGGAACCAAGTCCTCGTGGGCAAAACGCCGGGCTTCTCGGATGACAGCCGTCCTAGTGCCCAAGTCACGATGCATTCGGAAGCCCTCTGCATGCGACATTTCTCGCTGTGCTCTGCGTCCTTGGTGCGTTAATTGTTCCTGAACATCGGCGGCCGTGGGAAGAATCGGTCACCTTACCATGCGATTCCTGAACTACGCATCACGATGAGCAGCACCTCGCTAAGAGGCAGTGCGCCCCCTCTCTTATCGTCCCTCTCAGATGGTTATGTGGTCGGCGCCCGAGGATCCCGACGACAAATACGAGAAGTTTGAGGCCTACATGGCGAGACACATGTATGGTTACGAGGAAGGCTAATGTGATTCATTCCTGACTCGCCAGGGAACTGCGACGAAGGAAGTTCAATTGAAGTTGTGCCCACCCGTGAACTTAGGAAAGACAGGCGCTGCCCCTCACACCCGGTACTGCTCTTAAGATGATCGCCACGAGAATCCGAATGACTTGTGGTATGCACTTATGCCTAGGTCAACTAGGTATGTGGGCTTCGCACTTGTCCCCCGATCCCGAGCGATTCGTATTCATTGACTGTACCACTGGCAGTTTGTGCGCAAGGTTTCGCGGTCAGGTCTTCCAGAAGGACTATGGCTATGAGACATGCGAAGCTTGAACATTTGAACATTACTCTGAACGTTAAACTTTGACGAAGGAACATGGGACTGACCGCGTGTGGCCGCTAGGAATTGAACTTGAGGCGCGTGGTGTCGGGTATCCCTGGTTGAGTAAAACCCAGCCTAAGGGAAAGATAACTGATTCAGTCCTGTCCCAGAAGTTACATCGATCAATTCTCCAGGAATAACGACCATCCGTCATGCTCTCGAAGGCTTCCGTTCCACACATCATAGCCGGAAGTTGCTGGTAACTGCTGATATACAGTTCGATCCGAACTCGCACAAGCCCTCAGATAGGGGAAGAACTTGTTACTACTCCCTTGAGATGGCTGTACGCTCCGACATGTGCTACTCCTCGACGAAGGGAATGGTCTCCCAGGGCCACTGCGCACTACTACTCATCCACTGGAGTATAAAGTTAGAGCTGTTACCTCCTAGAAATCCGTCTTCACTGTGCTCCGCGTATCATGATGTCGGTACAGTCGGTACGTGTTGCGCCAGTACGATAGGGTCAAACTATGCCCGCTCATGCTCATAGGTTCTGCGTTCGTCACAGGACGACGTTGGACTGGACGACAACGACCTGGTGGCGACGCATACTGTGGCAGTCACCAATCTGGGGTTTGCCCTGACTGTGGATCATATTCAATTCCGGAACGCAGACACGGCAGACACCTCGATAGCCCCCTCGCTCATTCCGCTCCCAACACCTACATCGAGGGCCACGTCTTCGACGAAATCAGCATCCACTTCACAGCCCGATGACTCGTCGGTGACAAGCTGTCCCAGCTCTCGTGATGGATCAGAATCCACGATGATCTCCAACTCACATGTCGCATCCTCAGAGACCTCCAACGTCTCGAGCTCTGCTTCTCCCACAACGTTGGAATCCACGCAGAAGCACAACTTGTCACTTCGTGGCACTGCCGCACTGGTAATCGGCACGATCATGGCTGCGTCCATAGCTGTGCTCTCGCTGTCATGCGTTGTCACGCTGCTGTGGCTTCGTATGCGACGGTGGAAGCAGGAAGAGGAGAACAAGACCTGCGAACCCTCTTCCTCCGACCCAAGTGCCAGTGCGTTGTTCCATCGATGGTTACCCCAATCTGCCTGACGCGTGTGGTGCAGGACTTGAGCGCGGTTGTAGGGTCTCCGCCGACGATCGGCCCTTGACCGGAGAGGTGGCCAGCTGGAGATGGTCACCCCTCCATGACGAAGATCCAGATCAAGACATCGTCCAGAGCCGAACAACCAGCCTAAGTGAGTATCCCACCTCGAAGCTCCGCGTGTATCTTACTGAAGGTCCAGAGTAGTTGCTACTGTTGGAGATGCTGTTGTCGTTCCGTCCTCTCTTGTCCAACCTGGTACGTCTCTGCAACTCATGGTCTCGCTTAGGTATGGTGAGTAACTGGTGCGCGATCCTTGACAGAGAAGGCCGAGAATAGCATGACATACGCGGCCATCGACGATTCTCGACGCGTTACATACCACGCGGCCAAGATTCGCCCCCTCCCATACCAGGTCCCACCCATCAGGACCGACTTGACATCGATCTGCGAACGCCTTCTAGTCTTTCTACGCTCCCGCCTCCCTATTCTCCCTACGCATCATGATGTTCTTCCTGTCAGCATATTTTCGGCCAATACTGGGACTTGTACCTTGAACGATTGCTCAAGGACTTTGTCTGGATTGTTGCGCCATCGCAGGCTCGCGCATAGACCCCGGTGTCCATCTCATCCTTCTACATGACTATTGAAGGCTATGACGTCTGCAACTGCACAAGCTAGCGTCCAACAGCTCCGCCGCAGCATGATGACCCTGTGGGGCCGGTATCACTCCTTACCATGTGCAGCCCCATTACTCCGCAAGGGTGTGTTGGGTGCCAGCCCGAGTCACGAACAAGGTCAAAACATTACGTCAGAAGTTCAGCGGATGCGGACGATGTGGCACACTGCCGTACGTTCGTGCCACAAAAATATCTCCTAATTGTCTCGAAGTTGACGCCCGCATTGTTAGCGGGTCTCTTGTGTACGTTGTGTGTACGTGAGGCGGAGCCGTCACTGGCAGCAAGTATGAGCTCAAGCGCTCAAGCGCGGAATGGGCGACTTATGTATCTCACTATCGAAGCACGACCGACGTAGGATCTGGGCTCATGTCCCCGGTGCGGTGAGAGCCGGATGTCAAACCACATGTACGCGCTCGCTGCAGCGTCTCAGATGGCATCACCATGCTATTCTTGGACAGCACTCGTGAGCTGGGCCACGAGCGCACGTACTACGTATACATGACACGACCGAGTCAAAGCTGCACACTTTTCTGACCAGGTCCAGCCATGGCCGACGCTGCAGATTCGTCCTCTGCTATAGGAGACCAGAGCGAGCAGCAATCTTGCGAACGGCTGGTCGCGGTGCGTGGTTCCAGAGACATTGTCACTCGCTGAATATACTGACGTTCAACCTGTGGCAGCCGGCAACCGCCCCAGAAGACCCTTTGCCTCGCCTTCCATCAAGCTGGAGACTGCTTGAGCCGATGGTACGTATGCGCTGCGTATTCAACTGCAGTGGTGTATAAAGTTGCCTGTAGGATCGCTGGTATTCCGAGCGAGATGGGGACTTCACCGAAGACGAGAAAAAGGACGCTTGGGACAAGACAGCAAGAGTGGTCAAGGCCTACAGTGATGAGCTGGTCGACAGGTGGAACAAGGAAATTGACACGCTTCTCGTCTACGTAAGAGGTCATTCCTACTTCTACGCGGCGCATCATAACATGCCATGGATGCGTCTGAACAGGCCGGTCTATTCTCCGCGGTCCTGACCGCCTTCAACGTCCAATCCTATACGCTTCTTACACCCGATCCCCAAGACCGTCTTCTCGACACGCTGCAGCAAATATCAGCCCAGCTTGGGAGCTTCTCTGTCAATCCCTCTTTCATCAACTCTACTACTCCTGCCCTCTCCCAGACCGAGCTTTCCCCGCCTCCAGCCCCGCGCTCAGCCGTGTGGCTCAATGCGCTATGGTTCTCCAGTCTCATCTTCAGCCTCTCCGCTGCATCCATCGGTATCATGGTCAAGCAATGGCTGAACGAGTACAGCGCCGGTCTATCCGGGTCCTCACGGCAGACAGCCCGCCTACGTCAGCAGCGCTTAAATGGCCTCATCAAGTGGCGAGTTGCATCCATTGTTGCCATCCTCCCAGTACTCCTCCAGATCGCCCTCGTCTTGTTCTTCTGTGGTCTTTTGGTTCTTCTTTGGGGCCTCAACCATGTGGTTGCAGTCGTCGCATCGGCCCTCATTGGCGCTTTGTTCATCGTCACTGCTGGTTCCATCATCCTCCCTTCGGTGAAGAGGGACTGCTCTTACATCTCACCTCCTGCCTATTGGGCCTTTGTGACGGCATACCTGATCCAGCGCGTATGCTTCCATGTACGCCGCGCAAGCTCGGATGGGTTAGACGCGCTCGGCAGATATGCATGTGCCCCCGTCTTTCACACTGCACTCGACACGCTAAGCTCCTGGCTGTGGACAGACGACCTACCGTCACCACTGTGGCGCGGCTGGGAGATACAGTATGTGTCAACAAACGGAAGAAGTCTGGATTGTGACATCATTACGAAGGCATACACGACCACCTTGGACCCAGAGCATCTCGACGTCGCTTCGCCCTGTCTGGGTGCGCTTCCTGCGGAGGAAGTCCTCCGCTGTGCCAAAGCAGTACACGACGAAACCGTCCGTCACTGGAATGGCAATATGTATGACGTTCAATGCATGATGTCAAAGCACTTTTTGTAAGTGTTTCGCCTTCTTCACGCCTGAAGTGCTCTGGACCGGGGTGTATTGACCACGGAACCTAGCGGTTACAGGAGTGAGTAGAAAGACGATGGACGCCCGTGAGCTGGCACGGGCGGCCATACGTCTCGCGTACAAGAACTATACAGTACTACTCCCACGGGAGGCGCTCGTATGCCTCCCTTACACTTTTGGAGCGACGTCTGGGTTGCGTTGCGCACCACTTCCCGAGATCAACGGGAGGACGCGTGGGATGCCTTCGAACAAGATGTCCAGAGTTACTGTGTTTGGGGTGCAAATCCTCAGCCAAACACTACTCGTTTTGCTTCGTATGCTGCCAACATCTGCAACGTGATATACGACACTCGCAAATCCCTCTTTGCCCTTTGGATATCCGTGCACGAACTGGATCCATCAACCGTTACTCCGGGTATACGTCAAAGCAGTGAGCCTTCCATCGCTCCAGTCGTTGTGCATGTGTTCATTGACGATTCAAGTTGCAGTCGTTACTGAGCAGGCATTCCTTGAGGCTTCAACTTCAGACCGTAGGCCTACCGCGGACGAATTGAATGATCTACGCCACGCACTTGACCTGCTTCTGTTCTGTGCTGCCCCCGATCCTGCCGCCCTTGAGGGTGATTCGAAGACAACTGTCCAGGTTATCCGGAGGTACACTCATCGCGCCATCTCTGTCTTCTTCGACCGGTTCCGGGCTCTCGTCAGAGACACCAGCGGAGAAACCGAATCAGACGTAGATCGTGCATGGCTCTACATGAACGAATTTATTGACGATTGCCGAAGGAGACCGTATCAAGATGAAGAATTCCACCCCGACGTGGTCGATGGGCTAGCATCCGTTATCGCGCAAGACGAGAGGGGGATTGACAGGTTGGATAACATCCTGGACTATGACAATCGAGAGTGGTTTCAAGATCGAATACAGGTTCTCCATGAGCTTACAATGGTTTGTTCTGATTTTTCTTGACAAGGACGAACGCTGACTATGGGGTTTACCTTCTGTATCAGGCTGTTCAGGCTAATCTCACAAGCGCTAACATGGATGCGTCCAGGCTGTGCGCCCCTGCGGCAGGACTTGCCGCAAGGTATTCCCGGGACAACTTTTTCTATACTTCTGAACTCTTGACTGACAGGTATCATGCTCACACTAGGCTGTCTCATCTGACCCAGGAGACAGGAATAGAAACGACTCAGATGGCGGGCCAACTACCCATATGTCCAGCTCTTCCATCGTTGCGTTCCCCAAGCATGATGTTTGTTCTGTTGTTCGTGCATTGAGTCTGCTCTCTTCAGCTCACAACTTCGGCTTCTACAACTTTAGGTCTTCCTCGCTGTCAATACGAGCACAGGCCCACAGTCGGAGACTCCCGCCTCTGTGGCCAACTTGAACGAGCTTTTTCCCAGTTCGACGATCACATGGTTCGCTCTTTGTCTCATTTACTACATATCGACTGTTTGACTAACCGGTTGAGCTCTTGCAGCACATCCTGTCCGGATCTCCCAACACGAACAATCCATAAGCCGGAGCCTGCTACCACGCCAGAGACGAACTCTACGACTCGGACCATGCCTTTCTCCCGCACATGGCGATGGAGATCACAGAGCGAACCTGACGGACTACGGTCACATCACGATGGGATCTAACCCGAATAGGTGTTTGTGTAATAACCTCGACGCCCAGTCAGCTACTCCCCTCCTGATCCTACAAACATGACCATGGTCCATCGATATGTTGTAACCCCTTTGCGCCTTCCGCGGACACTTCGGCTGCTGTCTCTGACGGCTAGACTCCAGCACTTACACATGTCGGACGACCGCTTCCTCACGCTATATGTGTCCGGCGGCCTACATGTCACGAACTTGAACAAAGGGCTCTTTGTCATTTTGCGCATTTTGCTGATGAGCACGCCAAGGAAAGTTAACCTCAGGAGGCGCACAGACCGGCCGGCACCAGACCCTTGTTCAAGCTGTTATGGCAGCGCGGGCGGCAGCAGGTTGCCACTTCGCCTGCGTTCACTTGCTGGAGTGTCGGGCTATGCAAGAGCCCACGCTGTGGGGGCCGCTCCATAGGCGTCTCCATCAGGACTGCTTCGCGAAAGGGCAGGGCCGCCATGGATCTGCACACGAGGGCAAGGCTCAGTCAACTACAACGAGGACGCGCCTCGGAAGTGACGCGGCCTGTCCGAACCGTGGCTAGAGAGGTGGGGGATCCAAGAGCAGCTACAGGGAGAGGATCAGACCAGAACAGAGAGCTTGGGCAGCTGGAGCCTAGACGTGTTCGTGCATTCGTAGATGTTTGTAGGTGTGTAGAGAAGTTGTCATTCGTGAGCTATACTACAGAAGTGCGAAGCACGTGGGCCCAGGATGTTCATAACGAAGGTACGACTGGAGGAGGGGTGGGGTCATTGGGCATGCGGCCCAGTCCGTAGGGAGAGCATGATGCACGCTGGAGGCGAGCATGAGAAGGGCGTAAGTGAGGGAGGTCCGGGTGGCGGTCCTCTTGAAGAATATCCGGGATGCAGGCAGGTGGCAGAGAGTATTACGACAAGCGTGCTCCAGTTGTGGCTGACTCTGAGGTCGTTGTGATCGTATAGGGTTGTCGAACAAGGTCTACTGGCGGGGACAGGCGTCGACGTCGGAGATGATCGGGGAATCAGGGATACGAGCGACAGCGAGTGCGTATCGATGAGGAAGCCAACCACTGTGGTAGGTCGGTAGGTGGGCGTATGGGGATGGTGCAGCATCCGATATCCAAGCCCGCAGGCGAGAGACCACGCACGGGTTGCAGATGGCAAGCATGGCCCGCCCGCGTGGTCCTCTCTTCAAAACTTCATCAGGCGGCCCGACGCCCGCCCACCGCGAACTCCGACGATAGCCTTTTAGAGCAACTGCAGGACGCAGCAGTCCGCGAGCAGCAGAGGCAGACAGACAGGCTCAGTTGGCCGACGATCGTCCCCTCCCGTTCTGATCCGGAGCCGAACAGGACCCGAGGTGGAAAGTCGAATGTCTCCACCGACACGCGTCCGCGCGCTCGCTGGATCGGATGTGGCCAATCTGTGCAGTGGCTCCTCCGTCGGCCGCAGCCATCTGCACTGGCTGCCGTCTGCTCAGAGGCATGGTTGTAGGAGTAGGAGGGAGCGTGCAAGCGGGGTATCGCACTGAGAACGACTACGCTCACACGCTGCAGCTGGCAGCTGCACCGATGATCGCTCCACAGCCGCCTTTCCTGAACCCGCCTACAGTCCATTGAGCGTAGACAGTGCAGACGTAGCGTCGTCAGTCTGCTGTCGACTGTGTCTCGACCTGCGTGCAGTGGCGCTGTCCTGAACGTGGTGCAGACGGTCGGCTTGTGCTGTCCGCTGTCCTCTTCACGAGAGAGGACGTGGGTGAAGATGGGCGCATGGCGAATGCACGCACGCCACAGTGCCCTAGCGAGTCCACGAGCCCTTCCAATCTGCGTCTGCGTCTCCAAACCCAGGTCCCGTCCCGGACGGACTGTGGTAATGCTTGCTTGCTTCCCCTTGATAAGTAGAACCAAAGGGAGATGCATCAGCGACAGTTTCGGGATGGTCGTCTATGGGAAAGAGCGCGGGTACGTACGGGTTTCGGGCTTAAGCAGTGGACCATGCTATCTTCGCCACGTCTTGAGCTTCGGACCTATACAGCAGGGTAGACCGTGACGGCTGTGAGCCACAGAATCTGGACCTGGGTGAGACGGCTAACCTCGTCGGTGGGGAATGTCGACGATCGGAGTACTTGCAGGCTCGTCCGCGCGACTGTAAGGCCATCGCCCCGAGCGGCCGGTTCAACGAGGGTCGAGTCGAACTGGGCTGCCGGGTTTCCGACTCACAGCACGCAGGATTCAGCGGCGCAGCTCGGCGGCGCACATTGACCGACCGACGCTCGAGCTTTTGCGAACGCGATGGCAACAACGATTTGCAGCCCCGCGCGATCGCCGTCTTGCTAGTCTGGCGATGAACACGGGAACGTGCGTTGCATCTGCTCCCCGCGGAGCGTTTGACGGTTTACGGTCTCAAGGAGCATATTCGAGCCAATTCCGGGACGGAGTGAATGTGACTGCGAAACCAGATGGGGTCAGCATTCCTCTAGACTGCAGCTCGAGACTGACGACCGAGCGCGGGTCTTACCTGGTCTCGACGATCGGTTATTGACGTGCAAGAGGGGGAGCGACTCCTGTGTGCTGCATGGGACTCTTCCAGTGGAGGTTGCACGGGGAGAGTGTAGAGAACTGACCAGGATTGACTGGGAGCATATCCTCGGATGCGATGCTGTGCGATGTTTGTCCCGGGGATAGCTGTCGGGACTGATGGAAGGGAGGCGACGATCTGGACAGTCCACCCGCGAGATGGGCGTGGATGTCCGGGGATGCGATGCGAGCTATTGAGAGTTGTCTCGTCCTTGAGGTCGAGAGTCAGAAGCAATGGGAGGTACGTTGGCTACTGCTAAATGAGCGCCAGAACATCAATAACAGTGCGAGTCGGAGCAATAGCGCACCATGGCGGGGTCTTCCGATGAGTATGTGGAGCGTGGAGAGCAACGGGAGTTCAACTCGTGCGCGGCTTGGAATAGATGGGAACAGGGACGGAGACGGACGCTTGAGATCGACGGCGCGCCCGGAGCGGGTCCATCAAGGAGTCTCGAGAGGCTTGAGCGGGTGTTCCACGCGATGATTGACATCTGGTCCCAGAGGATGGGTGAGCTGGGCTGGAGACGGCGTGTCTCCACCAGTTGGATGTCTGTCGTTCGCTCGCTGTTGTAGCTGAGGACAGTGCTAGGGAGAGGGCGAGAGAGGGTGCACGCGTGCACGTCGGAGGTCTCAACCTCCGTCTCGTCTGGTATGCGTGGGACTCTGCGCGTTCCGAACGAGAATATTGTGCCTCGAACAAGGCATGCAAGTCTCAAGAGCTGGATATATTCGAACCCTCGTTGCTCAAGGCACAGGTCGAGGTCGCGGGGATAGAACGGGCATGCAGTGGTGTGCGGGGATAGATATTGAGCAGGAATAAATGAACTGATAATGTTACCTCGTCATTGGAGATCAACTCTGAGAGAAGAGGAGAAACGTACCAGGATTCTGACATCGCGACACCACCTCGATCACCGTCATTCGACCATCCTCAACCGCTCATCCCCACCAACAGCCCATTAGCACGTCCTCTGTCTCTGCTCCAAGGTCGAGAATCCTCCAAAGATTCAAGCGCGACTAACCGGTGGGCTCTGTTGCCGCCACTGGAGTGAACGCACGAGCACGCCTCATGCGGGTCTGGCCATGGAAGGAGGGAAGTGCGGGTTCAGGTAAGGACCCCTCTCAAAATCGGACTTTGCGGATAGTATACGCAACAGCCTAATGACGATAAGTAAAGGGACGAGGAAGTCCGAGTTGCGAGGGCAGGGAGAGCGCGTCCAGGAAGAGTCGTCAGTTGAAAATGTGCGTAGTACGCCCGCGACAAAGCGAATGTGCCAGTATGAGTGTTTGACAGCAATACTATTTGCATGCTTGTCACACCCGATCGTCAGCTCGCAAGGGACAGGTCAGAGTACTGCAGGGAGGAGCCGTGGATGTAGTGCAGGTCCGAGAAAGCGAAGCGATCCCCTGGGAGACCGTCGGATAGGCGGACCGGGGCGGGCCGGGCCCAACCCGAAGTCTTCAGATCTCAGATCTCAGAGCTTGTCCCAGGCTTGTCCCTTGTCTGCTCTCTCTCCCTGTCTCCCCCGCCTGCTGGTCTCGCGTCCCACCCGTTCAAGTCACCAAAAGGCTCGCAACGCCGGAAACAATGTGTCGTTACCGACTCGTATGTATGAGCACAGCATGAGCGTGGCACCGTGGACGAATACTAGGTATGTGTTGCGGCCGACGTCGAATCGTCTCGCCGTCTTTGCTGTAGCTTGAGCAACCCTACTCCAACATATCCCGACCGCTTCACCGGCCTCAATCCCTGCGCGCTCACGATAGTATGTACTATGGGCAGGACGCGTTCCACAAGTGAGTTTGCATTGCGACGCTACTTATCCATACCGGACACTATTCACAAGACAACAAGCCAGCTCTCCAGCTTTCGTCTCCACCCCAACGCCTGCTCTTTTACCTGGCTGTAAGACGCACGCTATAGAGAACAGGGCCGATGCTGCACACCTAGCTCATGAACCGTCGTAGGGTCGGAATTCGGTTTCTCCTCTAGGAGCCGTCACTTCATTCGTGGTATGAAGCCTGCAGATGTGATGATAGTTGGGTCCTCGCGTATACTGAGATTGATAGTCACAATTCCAGAAGATGACGCGCGCGGGCTGAGTCGAGCGCCGTCCTAGTACGCACCCTTGCCGGGCTCTCGATTCTAAGTTTGCGGCACCTTTGGCATCACACGCGTAGGATATCTCTGAATGGCGAAGGAGTAGGCACATGGAATTGCCTACTTCTGCGTACGATTCAAGATAGCAGGCAGAAGACACGTGTCATGCGCTCGAATGCCGGATGCGGTCGGTTTCACAGGTACCCCAGTTTCTGGAGCTTTGCGTTACCTGTTGTACTGATGGGCTCCTTGTAGGGACAACTGTACAACCACGACATGTACTCGAACCAAGACCGAGTACCCATAGTGAGCCTGCTAGAGCTGCGGTGGTGGATCTCGTCGTCATCCACCTCGCTCATCAAATAGCTCTGCAGACTTGGACCCAAGGTCGTTGAGGTGGACCGCTATGGATATTGCCGGAGGTGACCCGAGCTTTCTTCTAGTCGCACAAAGACCAGACGTCACCGGTCGTGTGCTCGTGAATCATCGTAAGTATTCCAATTCATACAATCTAAATCTCGAACGCGTACTTGACAGTGAAAGGCAGGTCCCGACGCCATCATGAATTGTAAATTATATCATTACATGCCGGACAGCTTGACAGCTGACTTTCTCAGCGCGTGAGAGAATCGTGCGGCCACCACATGTGTCATGGATTGCCTAGTGTGTAGGAGTATTCCAAGCGTCCTGTCATACGACACAGTGCGGCACTCGCATTGCTGGAGCCGCAGGTTCAATTCCAAACCGTGCGACTGGTGGGCTCGTTCCGTCCCGCACCCAGCTCTGTCCTCCCTTGCTGTCGGGCGCGACTCATACCTGTCTGTACATTTGGAGTTCTGCTCGCCTCGCATCACTCCTTCTCTCCACTATCCTCATCGATGGGTGTCAAGCTCAACGACCGCTTCAAAACGCTTCATGGCCAACTCATCAGTGACGACGCGGGAAATGTAGCCCTCGAAGCTACCATCAAAACTCTAGAGACTGGACGGGTCTTTGTGGAGCTTGCACCTGTCCCCGGGCTCTCCGCCGTTGTGGACGTACTCGTCGGAATTTTGAAGAAGGTGCAGGTAAGCAGTGCGACCTGTAGTACTCAAAGTTGACATTTGCATCCTGATCCGGGATCTCAGTGGACAGGCTCAGGCATGCACACTGGCATTTCACTGGTGGGTTTCATCCGATTATATCTTTCACAAACAATATTGAGTCATGTCTCGAATTTCTGACTGGTGTCCCATGCGAAGACTCCCGGTCCATCCTGCACCAGCTACGGGCCGTACTCCAATGCGACCAGGATGACTCCGTCGGAGGCCCGAGGCCAAGCATGGGTATCATCGCTTCACGACTGGTGGGGCAGTACTGAACATAGCTAATAGGGTGCCGGAGGACGGTCTGACGTCAACCTTTGACACTGGATGTGATATTGCCGGGAACGTCGCTTCGAAGCTACGGAAGGAGTATAGCAGTGATCGCAAAGTTTATTGTTATATCATATCATTCAATACTCGGTTCATCAGGACATTCACACCCATGGTGCAGCATCT